>BTPG01000008.1:102895903-103328403 GCA_036245525.1 Semisulcospira habei | reverse complement strand
AAAAGTCGGGTTGTATGGCTGCCCGGTGGCAACAGGCCCCTGAGGATTGTAGGGTTGCTGACGTGGGTTAAGCGTTTGCGGGACCAAGTTAGGCTGTTGCGTTTGCGTTTGTGTGACGTAAGCTCCTTGGGCTGCAAAAAGCGAAAAGCAACAATGATCTCGACGGATAAAGCAATTTTCCCGCTGGATGTGGGTAGCGATTTTTGACAAAACCGCTACCCACAGCCAAAGGGTTAAAACAAATTCAAAACCACGTGATGATTTCAAGCAATTGATGCAAGCAATATAACGTGTTTCCAAGTAAATCCAAAAGCTCTGAGTCTGAGGTTGTCTGTACAATTACAGAACGATACTCCGAGGACCTGAATCAATGAGTTCAAACAATGTCGTTTCAATCAATCAATCAATCAATCAATCAATCAATCAATCAATCAATCAGCATGTCAGTGTTTGTGGAATGGCTATGGCTAAACCTTACTCTGCATGACTATTATCATTCAAATTAACATTTCTACAGAAAATAAAAACATAATATTTAAAAACAATTCAATATATCAAAATGAAAATTGTCCTATTTGTCACACAACATACTTGATTTAGCGCCTGCCAAGCATGTTAAGCTTAGAAGCAAAGAAGCCTAGCGCAAAACACGTTTGAAGAGTACCCAAAATAACACGAAAATGTCCCGGTCAGAGTTTTTGGAATGGACTACAGCTCCCTCAAGGACAATAACAATTTATCTGGCGGAAGCGTATATAAAATGTGTCCATCCCAGACACTCTGGTTGTAAAAGTGTAACCCCCGTGTCCATTCAAACACACGTGGCTGCAGTCAACACAGGGACTAACCCGTCTGCTGCCTGGAAAATATAAACACCACACACCTGCAAGAGGTAAAGAACAGCATGAGCCCCCTTCCCTCCTACCCCACCCCCTTTCCCCGCGGATGCGGGGGGGGAGGGGGGGGGGCTCATGCTGTTCTTTGCCTCTTGCTGAGCCTATGTATATCCATGTTCCTGGGACGGATGGTGTGATCTGGCGTTGAATTCCCATGGTTTCTCTGACATGACTTGAGTCCCATGGTAACGAAGGGTTTACGTAGCGAGACACAGTGCGAGAACTTTCCGCAACATATCCCGATACCCAACAAGCCTGTGCTGAAACCATGGAATATTCGCTGCCGGATGGCATTCCCTGCCAGAAGCTTTACGAAAGTACTAAAATAGGGCCATGAAGCGTAGCTCCTCATCAGGCCAGCAAGGGCCATAAATCCTCAAAAGCCGCCCTGCAACTGCTGGGGCCCAGAAAGATCTATGCCTCTTTTTGGGCAGTTAAGGTCAGGACTGCTCGTTGCGTTCCGGTAGTGACGGGGCAGACTAGTTTACCAACTCACGGTGTGCTGAGAAGACTCCGGGAAAGGCGGGGAAGGCGTTAACTGGAGCCACGGCTGCACGCACGAATTTCAACGTCTCATTTATGCCTGTTATTTCCTTCACCCCTTCAATGCCGAGTAAGAATAAAAACGAACTAACTGCAAGATACACAGATCCTCAAGAGCCCCCGCAACATCTTGAGGATCTATGCCTCTTGCTGACACCACTTAGGATGTCTACATGTGTTCCGGGCCGGCTGAGGCTCTTTGGCGTTGAACTAATGAAGGTTGCAAAAACACAGTGTGCGGCAACTGGCATAGATGGGGTTAACTTTCCTGTCCCTCCGGAGGGCTTGAAAATGTTAAGTATATCAAGGTTGGTCTGGTCTCTTGTTTGGTCTTGTCCTATTTCCTCTTGTGCACCAAAAACAGAAATTTGCTGTTATAGTACAGTTTTGTCTGCTGGGGTTGTGTCCTCTCTAGTCCTATGCACGAAATAAGAGATTACGTTCCTGTTTGTCAACGTGGCAATTAGGTTACGCCCTCTTTTCACACGCTCTTCTCTATTGGCCTCTTGCAACATAAAGCTGGGAACGAAGTACCTTTCCTCCAACACAAACATTCCACGCGGAGCACATCACAGGAGAAACATTTCCAGCAATTCTTGACAAAATTGTCTGTTAGCGTTTTCCACAACACTCTAATACAGTAAGTACCCCATGACAAAACTGTCGTCTGCAAGCCTGCACACAGCTGTGCACATGCCCCATATAAGGGGCCCATGAACACACTAGGTCAACTCAAATTACTCAAATTTTCCTCTTTTTCACACCACCTGTCATGCCTCTTGCCGCTCAAAGCGCCCAAACAGGCAAAAATGGAAACTTTACACCCTGAAAAAATGGCGAAAAGAGAGGAATTTTTTAACTATGTCTCACGGAATTGTTACTACATAAACCGGAAGCAAAAGCCCTGTGTGGCCTGTGACCGGTCTTGTGTGGCAAAATCTAGGCCTGTCTGGTCTGGTCTTTTCCTGCATGCCTGGTCTTGTGCACACAAAAACAAAAATAATTGTCGGGTCTCGTATGTCCAGTCAGGTAAAACACATATAGTAGGCTCCGGCCTGGTCTGATCCTGTTCCTTTTCGTCTGGTGTACGAACAAATAAAGTCATACAACAATCTTGTTTTCAATCAGAGACATAATTTCATTAAAATATTATATGGTTGATATAAACTAGCAGATACATTTGGTAGGGATTTAAAAAAAAAACACTAATGACAAGATATGATTTTGTCACAATACGTGTTGCGTACTAGTGTAGACAGAGAATATAAAAGAGCCCACTAAGCCTTTATGATGATAATAATAATGACGAATAGTTATATAACACGTAATCGTGTTAAAGCTTTACGCCCTTTACGATCTACAAAACACAAAGAAAGATACAATGCCACTCTTACAAAACTGCAAACTAAAATGCACATCACACACTGATGTCATTATAACAAACTGAATAACTGTATATGCACACGTCACTCGCAACATTAAAATCATGCACTGAAGGACTAGAGGACAGCAACTATTAAAATTCAGACATTGGCAGCTATATTTTTTAAAGCTATACTGCAAAAAAGGCGATATTTTTGGAACTAAGCATGATAGTTCAAGGCTGGTGCCAAAATAGTTCGCGCCTTCAGGCGCCGAGCTATTATGGCACCAGCCTTGAACTATCATGTTTGATCCATTGCATGTTGTATGTGTCATGGCAAAATGGTTCAGTTAGTGAGATAATAAACCGACTCACTTTGACCAGGTGGTGGGAACAGCGTCGGGGCCAGTCCTAAACCGGGCGTCTGTGTTTGAACTGCTGGACCCCTGACAAAAGAAGACATGGAAAGTATGCCCTGGTCTGTAATTTTGGACCTTACGGCTTTGAGCAGCACGAAAATGCTGTTTATTACAACCAGTACGATTCGATACAACAGTAGTAATAATGAATAGTGGCATTATTTTATTCTGTTATCTAGTGCAATACATCCTAGCTCGTGTCCTGGCATTTCCTCTATCCTGTGCTCTATGAGCCAGGGTACTTAGAGGCCGCAGAGCACAGAATAGTGGGAGTATCAGGCCGCTAGTTAACAGACAATTAGATCCATGATCTTTGATCCGCGGTGAGAAATCAGAGACGGTAATCCAAGACCAGAGTAACGGGCAACACACTATCTCCTCCGTAGCTGCACAGGTGTGGCAAAAAGGCAGCGGACGTTAAGCAGACTTGAAATGACTTGAAAGATCCAAAGATAGAGATCAACCAGACCATATAATCCATTAGAAGTCTACCCAGAGTTCCTTTTGAAAGGATATCGAAAGGAACTCTGGGAAGACTTCTGATGGGTGGGGTGCAGTGCGTTTGGCCTTTCCGAGCGCAGAGATCCCATCTTGACCAAACTGAACTGAACTGGACTAGATTCCTTTGCCCCTTCTTTATGGCACCGAATCGCCAGCCCACCACAATGACAAGACACAATTAAAGTACGTAACACTCCCCATGTTGAACGTTTTTGTTTCGGTTTCGAATAAACGTGTGGTTAACCCTTTTGGCTGTCGGGAGCGCTTTTCGTCGCGATGATTCATGCAGGAATCATCATCACGACAAAAAGCGCAACCGATAGCCAAAGGGTTAAGGGGTCAGGAACGCATTAACACAATCGAGGCGCGCTGTATCCGGATAGGCGGCGTCAAGCCGCGTATCCGGATGCTTACTTTTTTCTTTTACTTTTACTTACGCCTGTCACCCCTCCCCGGGTATAGACCGTCGACGAGAGACCTCCAGCGACTCCTGTCCTGTGCTTCTCCTTCGATTTTACTCCAGGTGGTTCCCAGTCTCTTGATGTCTGCTTGGAGGTCTCGACGCCAGGTGTTTCTCGGCCTGCCTCTTTTCCTCTTTCCCTGGGGGTTCCATGACAATGCCTGCCTAGTGATACTGGAAGCTGGCTTTCTCAGACTGTGACCAATCCATCCCCATCTTCTTCGCCCAATTTCATTCTCTGCTGTTATCTGCTCTGTTCTCTCCCAGAGTCTGACGTTGCTGATCTTCTCTGGCCAGTGGATTTTCAAAATTCTTCTAAGGCAACTGTTTATGAAGATCTGTACTCTGTTGACTGTGGTTTTTGTCAATCTCCAAGTCTCTGCTCCATATAGGAGAACTGCTTTTACGTTGGAGTTGAAAATCCGGACTTTGGTGTGTTGTGACAGCTCTCTGGAACTCAACACTTTTTTCAACTGGAGAAAGGCTTCTCGGCTTTATCGATTCGTGCTCTGACATCTGCATCAGTGCCGCCTTTTTTGTCTATGATGCTCCCGAGATACGTGAAGGACTCCACTTCCTCCAACGGGGTGCCAGCAAGCAAGACTGGTTCTTCCCTGGTTGCGTTCAGCCTCCTTGTCTTTGTTTTCTGTTTGTGGATGGCGAGGCTCACTTGGGACGAGATGTCAGCAAGCCTCGTGGTCTTGTCTTGCATTTGTTGATGAGTGTGGGACAGTAAAGCCAAGTCGTCTGCAAAATCGAGGTCGTCAAGCTGTGTCCACAGTGTCCACTGTATTCCATTTCGTCTGTGCTCTGTGGTCCTCTTCATGACCCAGTCTATGGCCAGTAGGAAGAGGAACGGAGACAGCAAACACCCCTATCTGACACCGGTTCTGACCTGGAGCTCCCTGGGGAACTGCCTTAGTGGATCACGCGACATGTCATGCCGTCGTAGCTGCTCTTGATCAGGCGGACGAGCTTTGTGGGTACACCGTAGTGTCGTAGGAGTTTCCACAGAGTCTCTCGGTCCACGCTGTCAAATGTTTTCTCGTAATCCACAAAGTTGACGTACAGCGGGGAGCTCCACTCCAGAGACTGTTCCACGATGATGCGGAGGGTGGCGATCTGGTCTGTACATGATCGGTTTTTCCTGAATCCTGCTTGCTGGTCTCTCAGCTGGGGGTCAACGGAGCTCTTCATTCTCTCCAGGATGATCCTGTTGAAGACCTTTCCTGGTACTGACAGCAAGGTGATTCCTCTGTAGTTGGAACACTTGCTGAGGTCGCCTTTCTTGTGAAGCTTGATTAGGTACCCCTCCTTCCAGTCAGCCGGCATCACCTCCTCTTCCCAGATCTTTCCAAACAGTGGGTACAGAATCTCTACTGTTGTCTCTAGTAATGCTTTCAGAGACTCCGCTGGGATGCCATATGGCCCTGCTGCTTTGCCGTTCTTCAAAAATGCCACTGCTCTTCTGATCTCTTCCCGGCTGGGTCTGTCACAGCTGATGGGTAGGTCGGTCTCTGCTGGCTGGATGTCTGGGGGGTGTGGTGGGCTGGGTCTGTTCAGTAACTCTTCAAAATACTCGGCCCATCTGTCGAGTTGGTCTGCTCTGTCTGCAATAGGCTTGCCTTCTTTGTCTTCTGTGCCCTGGCTTTGGCTGCTCTCGTGCGACTGTTGTTGACAACTGCTTTCTTCTGCTTCCTCACTTTTATCTTCTTCAAGGTCTGTGCCGACAGCCAGTCCTTGTGATGGTGTTTCCTTAACCCTACAGTGTCTTTGCAGGTTGAGCTCAGCGCCTCTCTAATTACCTTCCACTGCTGCTCTGTGGTGACCGCCTCCTCTTCATTTACTAGCTCCTGTAGCGCTTGAAACCGGTTGGACAGCACCAGTTTGAACTCTTCTCTCACTCCAGTCTCTCTCAGGAGGCCTACATTATAGCGCTGTCTTCTTGTTGTCTCTGTGCGGCTTTTCTTTAACTTGAGCTTTATTCTTAAGGTAAGCAGATGGTGGTCTGAGGCGACATCTGTTCCCCTCCTCACTCGAACATCTTGAAGGGATCTTCTAAATTTCTTGCTAATGCAGATATGGTCTATTTGGTTCTCTGTAGTATGGTCAGGTGAGACCCAAGTTGCTTTGTGTATTCTTCTGTGTGGGAAGATGCTGCCTCCAATTACAAGTCTGTTTAGAGCACAAAAGTCTACAAACCTCTCTCCGTTCTCGCTCATCTCCCCTAGTCCCTGTCTCCCCATCACCTCTTTGTATCCGGTGTTGTCCTCCCCTATTTTGGCATTAAAATCGCCCATGACGATGGTGATGTCTCGCTCCGCACATTTGTCCACAGCACTCTGGAGTCGGTCGTAGAACTCTTGTTTCTCTTCCTCGTCACTGTCATTAGTGGGCGCATAACACTGGATGACGTTCCGCTTGATCTTTTTCTTGGTTCTAAAGGCTGCTGTGATAATTCTTGGCCCAAGAGGTTCCCAGCCCATCAGCGCTCTCTGTGCCACTGGTGACAGCAAGAATGCTACTCCTTCTGTATGGGGGGGAATTCTCCTCTTCATGACCTGAATACAGAATCATCTCCCCACTTAACAGCCTTTTCTGGCCAGACTGCGTCCATCTGGCTTCACTGATATGTAGCAGGGAAAGGTTGTACTTTTGCATTTCCGCTGCTATCTGGGCGGCGTTGCCGCTATGGTACATGGTCTTAACATTCCATGTGCTCATGATTGTGTCCCTGGATAGAGAGAGGCGGCTCGGTCCTGTGGCTTCCGAAGACTTCCGGCTTTCACCACAGGACGTCATAAGTCTTCTGGTAGAAGAACCTTCCTCCTCCAGGAAAGGAATTGCTGTTTTTCTTTTCGTCGGCGTTTTTGTAGCTATTTCCTTTTTTGCAGGGTGGGGAAGCTACCCCCACGCCCAACCCCCTTACTAGGAGGACCAGGGGTTTTCTGTCGGGGTCACCTTCCCTTAGACCATGTTGGTTTACGGCACCTTATTTCATTCGGTGCACCCCTCTCACGAGGGACCCCCTATCCACCACCCAGGGGACGCGCCTCAACGCCATATGGTCCCAGCGCGAGGTATCCGGATGCAGCATGCCGCGAATGTGTTAATGTGGCACTGGCGACTGGAATGTGTGAACTGCGCGTGCGTTTATGACCACGAGATCAATGAGGCGAAAAGCAAGTCAATAACATCGACAACAACAACTCAGTGCGCAAAGGCCATCGGGCCGACGTCGGCCCGATAGCCTTTTGCGCTTTGGGGAATTACGAAAATATACTGACCGCGCATAGGGACAGTTGGCGCTAGTGGAGTTGTTGATCTCGTTGTTGATGGCGTGCATGAGTGGATATTTGCCCTGACCGCACATGTTGCCTGTAAAATCGTCAAGGTCCAGGGCAAACACCATGACTCCGCCGTAGCCGTTCTGCTTGATGTAGCACACCTGGAACAGACAATGTGGCCGTGTGCGTAAGTCGTGTATATTCTCATGAATGTTTGTTGGTTTGAAGTTTTGATAGATATGACAAGTACATCACAATTCAACAATTTTTCAATCTATGATCATTGGTCGGTACTGCACAAGTCTCTCCTCTGATAATGCTTTTTTGCCTAATTTACTTTGTAATGTTCCTAAAATATTAACACGGGCAGTCTCAAATTTTCTTTTCAACAATTTTTCAGTTTAAAACTTTCCGTCTCTGTAATCCTTAGGTCTTTATATTATTTTCTGTGAAAACCAAAAATACGCATACAAAAATGTTTACAGAGACGAAAAAGGAACACAAAAAGGCTGTGCGAAAATAGACATTACATACAGCATACATACAAAACAGTACGAAAGCATTGTATACACCTAGACATACAATTCAAATAGCTCCCAAATTAACTCATTGTGTTCGAGGTACAAAATACCCACATTTTGAAGTTATCCTTTGAGGACTGCATTACAATTCAGGAGACAGATCGACCATGAGAGTTCAAGGGTGGTAGCAGAATAGCTTGACGCCTATAGGCGCCAAGCTATTCTGCCACCACCCTTGAACTATCATGGTCGAGCCATATCTTGCTGTGGCGTGTCGCGGGCAGAATGAGTTAATTGTGATAATATTGTTATCAAAGCAAACCAGTCTGTTTTATGAGCTCTGTTAACCAGTCAGATCACAGAGGTTAGAATTAATGCGTGAATCTGCTGACTTACAGATGTAAATTAATCTGCTTAAAACGTATCAGTTTTTTATACTGTCTCTCACACATGCAGATAACCATATAAAAGTTTACACGAGAATGTTCCTTTGCATGACCTAAAGAAGACGTAACACCCCCCCCCCCCCCAAAAAAAAAAAAAAAAAAAAAAAAAAAAATGTTGTTGAACGTCATTCCGGTTGTGCAGGGCAAAAAAAATCAGTAATATTTTCTTGAATGTCCGGCCTTAATAAATGCAACAATAACAACGTAATATACATGTAAATATAAGACTGTTTGCCTCACTTTATGCGCGAGACTGCTGGCGTCCTCATAGCCCACCCACTGGCTGCCCTCCGTCAGGTACGGCACGTGCTGCTCGAGGTCCCTGTGTGTCTGCCCTCCGCGCTGCTGCATCTGGCAAATCTGGAGCAAGTCGCCAGCAAGAGACACTGGGAATCATGTTCTAAACCCATTGAGCTCCGACGCACTACAGCAGGAGATGGATCGACCATGATAATTCAAGGGTAGTGCCAGATTAGCTTGGCGCCGTTCGGCGCCAAGCTAACCTGGCACTATCCTTGAATTATCATGGTTGATTCATCTCCTGCACTCTTAGGTGACACGTTCCAGAAAATGCGGTCTGAGGGATATTTAATGTTTTAGACAGATAGGTTTAACACATTCTACTTCATGACCGAAACCCCCAAATCTTGAAGTTGCCCTCTGAAGGACTGTATTACAACTTTAGAGACAGATCGAGCATGATAGTTCATGGGCTCCAAGTCATTCTGGCACCACCCTTGAACTATCCGCTCGATCCATGTCTTGCTGTGGTGTGTCGGGGCTGAATGAGTTAAAGAAAGTAAGTACTTCCCCTCGATAGTGAGGATGTCCAAGAAATTATAGCGATCGTTGTGCTTGATTAATGCGGCATTTTATCGTTCAGTTGCACAAGCGAGGGATGGTCGTTGCGTAATCAGTCACCTCTACAACTCAGGTAGTGGGAAATAGCACATGTGCTGTATTCTTTTGTCCTTGTTATGGGGGTGATTCATTACGCAAAACTATCACGCCGTGCCTGGGTAAAATTTGGCACCGGATGAATACATCAACATAGAAATGGAAATGTGGCAACTTCTTGCTGGCAAGGGGTATAAATTCTCTATACCTGCAGCTGCAAATAGTAGGAATGTGTGCCGCTTAATTCTTTAAAAAAAAAAAAAAAAAAAAAAAAAAAAAAAAAAAAAAAGTTACAAATGGGATATCCGGCCATTTACTACGAACTGTTTTCAGTATTTGCACTTGTATTTTTGATTCGTTTTTTTTTTTTACTAAATGATCAAGAACTTAGAACTAAATTTCCAACACAGCAAAAGCCTTGCATACCTCATAGTAAGCCAGGAACCCTGGTTCCTGTGTGTATGTGCCCGCAGCCCCAGCCCCATCGTTAGCGGTGGGGTCCCCCAGTCCGTTCTGTGATGGGGAGGATAGCGTGAAGCTCCGTCCGTAGGTCGCCAGGCCGATGTTCAGCTTGGACGGGCTCGCTCCTAGAGACACCCAGTACTTGGCAGCAAAGTCCTGACAAAGACAAGGGGTCAGATGCATGAGTGAGCCTAGTCCTGCGCCAGCCACTAAGCAAGGAGCGCCGCTATAGGGGCGCACCTTGCTTCGTGGCTGGTGCAGGACTAAGCTCGCTCATGCAACTGGCCCAAGGACAATTAACTCCCTTGTGCGTGCAGTCACCGGTACTGTAAACAGTGTGTGTGATGTACTGTAAACAGTACCGGTGGATGCAAGCACAAGGAGGGTTCAAGCATCGGTTTCAGTCTCGTTTTAACCCTTCGCTGCCGGTGATCGCGGATATCGCGTCTCAGTGAAACCAATGTACACTGACCGACATTTGCGTGAGGAACACAAATGAAATGGGACCAGAAATCGGCATAACGAACATAGGAATAACAAGAGACATAAATCCTCATGACCCCCATACTCAAGTCATTTTATTTGTCCACACAAGCATTCATTCACTCACCCATGCATTCGTCCATCTGTCCGTCCGTCCATCCACCCATCCATTCGTCTATCCATCCATCCAGCCAGCCAGCCAGCCAGCCGTCCGTCCGTCCATCCATCCATTCATCCGCCCATTCATCTATCCCTAACAATTACTTTGTGTGTGAAAATCAACTGTACTCATTATGTACCAGGTTCAAATAGCGATCATCTCCCTGCTCATTAGCCCTTGGGTACAGCGCCGTGTGATGTCCAGTGTGATTCTCCCACGATCCGTGCAGATCATACGTCATCAAACTAATGAAATCCAGGTACCTGAAACACAAAACAAATGTGAAATAAAAATTAGGTTTCTTTTTAAAAAAATAAGCATTTTATTCCAGAATTATATTTGGTTTAAACAGATTTTTATTCAAATTTCTACACGTGCATGTTAATGTGTTTTCTTTTTTCAGGTGATTTTACGTGATATGACCCAACACTTTTTTACAGCTGGACAATAACATAATCGTGTTTGTATTCAGTCATATCATAACGAGCAAAAACCATCAGCGCATTTCAGAAAGCTTACCCGCACCGTTTGTAAGGGTACTCCCCCGATAGACCAATCGGGGAGTACGCCACAAGTACACCGCTATTCAAATGAGATGCTAAAGCATCTCATTTGAATAGAGGTGTACTTGTGGCGTTTAGCATCTCATTTGAATAGAGGTGTACTTGTGGCGTACTCCCCGAGTGGTATATCGGGGGAGTAGATCTATCTGGGGAGTACTGCCGCAAATGGTACAAGCATATACTCGTATGTATACACAAAGAGATGGTTCAAGCATATTAATTAACTCATTCGAGACGTGCCGACTCCGGATACGCCGCGTATCCGGAGGCGGCACGGTTGAATGAGTTAAGACAATCCGCCAAGCCAATTAGGCGCAATCCTCAAGTATGTATGACCGTCCCGGAGCTCAGTTAGCAAGCAACAAATGGGACGGCGACTCACTGGTTCAGCTGTGGGATATCGTAGGCTGTATCAATCTTTTCCTTGCCCGCTCCAACAGCGGCCGTCAGAAGCAGGCGGGGATGTCCCGTAGAAGCTGCCTCCTGCTCAAACTTCGCTCTCACTTCCTTTAGAAAAAAAAAAAACAAGACAAAAAAAATTATGCCTTGTTCTGTGACGCTTTTGATTCAGATTAACTTTAGTACAACCTGCGGGCTGGTTAGTTGGTTGTACGTAGTTTAACATCCCGACAGAAGCAAAGAACTTGCTCACGTCGTACCCACGCTACGTGGGGGAAAAAAACCGGAACAGTGAACCTGGGACATGTGTAGACATATACTTTCCTGATTGAATGTACTGTCGCCAGCCGTTCTTAACAAGCGAAATAAATAAAACAAGCGTGCGGAGGATGGGGCGGAAGCGGGTGAGGTCATAACGTTTTATGTCTTTTGCAGCTCAGTGGGGTAAAGGTTTCTCACCATTAAGGAGGAAACCCTTCACCGCCAGCGAACGTAGATTGTGTTTCTGAGAAATTTGTGAATTCAAAGCCAAAGAGCATGGATCCAAAGTGGCGTAAGCAAGAGGTATAGATCCTCATGAGCCCCCGCAAATGCGGGGGCTCATGAGAATCTATACCTCTTGCAGATGGTTTGCGCCCAAACTTTTCACCGCGGCAAAGGGGTTAAATCAAATAAGGTCCTCACCCTGATGAGGTCTGTGAATCTGTCCCGGTCCTGAGCCGGACTGCCCCTGTTGGCCGGGTACTCCCAGTCCACGTCCAGTCCATCAAAGCGCCACTTGCGCAAGAAGGTCGCAGCAGACTGCGCAAACTCCGCGCGACTCTGAGGCGTGGCTACCATCTGGGTGAAGGGTCCAGAGCCCAGGTTCCACCCGCCCACAGCCAGAAGGGTCTTCGCTCCTGGGTTCTGCTGCTTCAGCGCCTGGAACCGCTCGTACCTGTATCGCAAGGCACAAATTAACCCTTTTAGCGCCATGGGCGCATTTCCCGATTTTTGAAAGTGTTACTTCACGACTATGTACCATTGCAGGAGGTGGATTGATCATGATAATTCAAGGGTAGTGCCGGAAGGCGCCAAGCTAATCTGGCACTACCCTTGAATTGTCATGTTCAATCAGTTTCCTGCTGTAGGGTGTCGGCGCTGAAAGGGTTAAACCCGACGTGGCACTACAGAAAAGCTTCACTGCCAGAGGTCGCAGGTCGTGTTTCTAGGCTTTTTGTAAATTCAACGCCGAAAGGCACCAGCCGCCCAAGGCTCATGAACACGAAGTAGAGTTAGCAAGAGGCAAAGATCCTCATGAGCCCCCGCGACTGCGGGGGCTCATGAGGATCTGTGCCTCTTGCAGTTGGATCGTGCTCATTTTCTCTCGCAGTGCAGACAATGACAATGACAATGAAATTTTATTTTCCAAAGTTAGAAGTTATTCGTTACAAAACCAGTTTTCCAACTTGATGTTGCTACATCTAATACGATAAAAAAAGGACGCAAATGTAAAACACAAAAAAAGTGATACCATAAAGTGATTTGTTGATAATAGGAAACATATAATAATAGTAATAATGATGACGATGACGATGACGACGACGATGATGATGATGATAATAATGATGATGATGATGATGATAATAATAATAATACTAGGGATAGCAATAGCAGTACTAATAATAGCAGCAATAATGATAATTATTAATTATAATTATCATCACTACCGTCATTAGCACTACCAAAACCACAACCATCAGCAAAAAACAAAAAGCAAAATTTTATAAAACCCACAAAAACAACCTCTAAACACACAACCACACACACGCAAACACGAATGACGAGAAAACACCGTTACAATTGTCTAGCTGTCTCCTGAACTACTAACTAGTTTCTAAAAGAAAACTTATAAGACTCAAGTGGTGTTTTAGTTGTTGTTGTTGTTGTTGTTTTTGTCTGTTGTTGTAATTGTTGTTTTGTGTTGTTGTTTGGGGGTTGTTGGTTTGTTTATTTGGGTTTTATGTTTGTTTGTTTGTGTTTTGTTTGTTTGGGTTTTTTGGGTTTGTTTGTTTGTTTGTTTGTATGTATGTTTGTTTGGTTTTTGTTTGTTTATTTGTTGCTGTTGTTTTGTTTTGTTTTTGTTTTTTGTTGGTTTTTTGTTGTTGTTGTTTTTTTGTTTGTTTGTTTTTAGGTTATAATAATAAAAAATAATAATATTGTTATTGTATAGGCGCTTTTTCTCAATTTTGGGGAAATCGACTCAAAGCGCCGCGAACTGAAACCCAACACACACACTTACGTAACAGACACGGATTTACGCCATTTAAGACAAACACAATACAAGACAGACGATGGGCCAGTTCAGCTACTGAAGTTACAGAGATTTTTGATCGCTTGTATTTGAAATTTGACCGGTACCAAAGTATGGGGGGGGGGGGGGTGGAAGAACCGGAGTACCCGGAGAAAGAACCCCCGACGGTCCGCCCGAATTAACGGTGACACTTACCAGAGGAGAAAAGTCCGACGCCGGAACCCGGTATCGAACCTCACACCTTTGGCATTGGTGGCAGGCGCCTTAACCACTGCGCCACGGACCGCCCCGTGTTTTTTTGTTTTTGTTTTTTGTTGTTTGTTTTTTTGTTAAAAACATTTTTTGGGGGGAGGGGGTTTGCGCCCTGAGCATGCTACTAGCATGGAGTGGATGCGCATTACAAGTCGACATCATCGTCGTCGACATCATCATCAAAGTTGGACTTTGGACCTCAAAGCTTAAAATAAAGAATACAGACCCTGACATTCTTCCAAGCAGGAGGCATAGATATCCTCATGAGCCCCTGTAATCAGGGAGAGGCTCGTGAGGATCTACGCTTCTTGCAAACGGGCTATAGGTCACACTGGTTGCCTCCCTCAACTGATTTGATTCCGCTTATCAGCTGTTGAGAATCGAGGGAGACAACCAGTGTGGAACAAGTTCTACCTACATTCCCGTGCTCCAGGCTGTAGACTCGTCGTTCCACTCGAAAGACTTGAGCTGGTTGCCGGTCAGCCTGGCGAAGGTGTAGATGAGGTGGGTGCACAGGCTGGCATCCACGTCCTCAGGGACGAACTTCCCTCTGTTTGGTCGGTACTGAGACCAGTTGGTGTAGTAGCACACCCTCCGCAACCCAGCTGCACGTGGAAACGTTAAACCTCCACAAAATGAACACAACTTAACTGCAAGAGGTGTAGACCCTCATGAGCCCCCGCAATTGCTGATATCACTTTGTATCCACTCTCCTTTGACGGCTCTTTCTGCTGTTGAATTAACCACGGACCAACAATTATTAAGAATTAACAAATGTTTCAGAGACACGGTCTGCTTTCACTTGCCTTAAAGCGATTTGCTACAGAGAGGGCTTTGACAGCGAATATACAACAGCCTCTCAGTTTTGTCTTAACCCCAGTAAGACTTTTCTAACCTTCTCTTCACAATCGATGTGAGTAGGCGCACGCACCAGAGGTTTCTCTGTTCCAGCCAATGAGCGTCGGGGGAACTGTCCTAACTCATTCAGCCCCGACACACCACAGCAAGACACGGATCGAGCATGATAGTTCAAGGGTGGTGCCGGAATAGCTTGACGTCCATAGGCACGAAGCTATTCCGGCACCACCCTTAAACTATCATGCTCGATGATCTGTCTCTAGAATTGTATTACAGTCCATCAGAGGGCAACTTCCAAATTTGAGGATTTCGGTCCTGAGGTAGAATGTACTAACGTACAAACAAGAAGAAGGGCGCCTGAAAAATCTTTCATTTAACAACGTTCAAACTTCACAATTAAACAAAAATACAGTTCGACCATTTTTGCAGCATTATGGTAAAACATACTAAGAGCATGTAGAAAGGAGATATTGCGAACTATTAACTATTTATTGCTTGGAGCAGGCCCCCATAACCCCATTGTGCCTGCAGCTACGGGTACTGTGTGCAGTAAGGGTGGCTGCATGCATATTCATGATGGCTAACACACTCTGCTAAAGGACTGAAATCCGCAAACTTTAAAGTTGCCCCCTGAAGACTGTATTACACTTCTGGAAACAGATCGAGCGTGCTAGTTCAAGGGTTGTGCCAGAATAGCTTGGCGCTTATGGGTGCCAAGCTATTCTGGCACAACCCTTGAACTAGCACGCTCGATCCATGTCTTGCCGTGGCTTGTCGAAGTTGAATGAGTTAAGACATTGAATAAGGGAAGTGATTTCTGTGATGGCCTGTGGCGTACAATGTTGTCAGCAACATTCATACACCTGATGCTGCGACCAGTTCTTGTCGTCCTCGTCACGAGCTCATCATCGTCGTCATTATAGTCGTTGTCGATAAGACTGCGTGAACTTACCTGGGGCAAACTGGGCTGTTGTGCCAATTAAGCCCACGGCCAGTAATGTCAAGAGAGACAACATCATCTGAAACGAGCCCAGACCACAATATCCTGTGAACTCCTTCACTGCCAAGAAAAGGCGACGCATAATCCAACCTCAAGAGACATAGGTTTTCATGTGCCCACGCAGTTGCGTGGGCTCATGAAGATCTATGCCTCTTGCTGAAACCACTTTGTATCTACGTTCCTAGGACGGTTGGGACTCATTGGCGTTGAATTATCGAGACTTCAAAAACGCAATCTGCGTCCACTGACAGAGACGGATTTACACAAAACGTACACCATTATACGTCTTGTCATAAAATAGCACCCTTCACTGTAGTCTCGGACGAAGCCTCAGTTGTTCAGTTGTGGTTTTTTTTTTTTGGTTTTTTTTTTTGTTTTGTTTTGTGTTGTTTTGTTGGGTTTTTTTTTTTTTTTTTTTTTTTGGGGGGGGGGGTTGGTTGTTGTTGTTTTTTTATTTGTTTGTTTTTTTGTTTTGTTTTTGTTTTTGTTTTTTATTTGGGGGTGGTTTTTTTTTTTTTTTTTTTTTTTTGTTTTTTTTTTGTTTTTAAGGGGGCAGCGGTGGGGGTGGGGTGGGAGTGGGGTGGGGGTGGGGTGTGGGCTAGAATTGACGCGCAGTACCACAGTATGCGCTTAACCTACGATTTACTTTCACTGCGCTTTTCATTTTATTAGCTTTGGGTTCAAATAGTTCCCATTCATAAGTGTGTGCCAGTTACTAAGTGAGGTCAATTTGCAGTGTGTCTGGTCACCCTCAACAGTAACCTCACTGACCCTTCTGTAAATATAAATACTGATAAAACGTGCGCTATCTCAACGATGATCGCCCTCTACACGAAGGCATGTATTGTTTATCAGAAAACATCAGTTCTTAACATTTTCGTTTGTTTTCTCTTGTTGTAAACAAATTTTGTAAATTCTACTTGATTTTAAATAACTTTACTTGCATCACTTCATTGCTGTTATCTACCAAAGGAGAGGGTCTCTATTAACCCTTTGCGTGTCGGCAGCGGTTTTGTCGCTATGGGAATCATCGCGACAAAAAAACCTACCGACACGCAAAGGGTTAAGTGTAAGGCTGGAAGAAAAACGACAATACAACTGTAAATAAATAACAAGGCATTAAAAGGCAAGGCATTGAAACAAGGCAAGAAATTTGATAACCCGTAACACATAATGTGCATAATGGCAGTAGCCTATTCTGCACTTTGAAAGCAAAAGACATTGTACATTTTTGTGAAAAGCGAGATTTTCATTATAATACAATGAAAATCTTGCTTTTCACAATACTGGACTTGCTTAATTTAACTTCACAGAACGGTATTGTCTGGTTATTGTAAGACTCAATACACGATTCCCTACACGTGAGATGTAACCTGTTTGGCCTCAAAGCCCAAAGCTTATCAAACAATGGCTGTTAAATCATTCGAAGCGTGCCGCCCTGGATAACCGGCATAAGTCTCGAATGCGTTAACTGCATTTGTTGTTCTGTTTTTCTCAATTGATTGCTTTTCTTTTTCGTTAGTTCGGGGTTTAACGTCCACGGCACCGAAGCAGGGGCGCCCAGTGGGTCCAAAGATTGGTACGACAATTTTTTTTTAATAAAATAAAACTTGAAACTTGTTTCTCATTTAAGGTATATATCAAGATCTATACATGTAGCAAATAAATCAAATTTCAAACCTCTCTCTCTCTCTCTCTCTCTCTCTCTCTCTCTCTCTCTCTCTCTCTCTCTCTCTCTCTCTCTCTCTCTCTCTCTCTCTCTCTCTCTCTCTCTCTCTCTCTCTCTCTCTCTCTCTCTCTCTCTCTCTTGCCAGAATTATTGGTGCGACAAATGTCGCACCGTCGTACCAAGGTGGGCGCCCGTGCGACGTAATAATGGACGGCCCTGACGGGGGACAGAGAAATCTATTGCCTATGGAGTACGGCCTGAACACTGATCGAATAAGGCGCACTCCAACTATGCCACTTTGATTTACCTTTCAACGGACATGCTATTGAAGAAGCCCGTCTTTTCCCCCTGGATTAATCCTTGATTCCTATTGACGGACTTTCATTGCTAACATTCGCCGGTACAACGGGTTGTCAAATTTGCCTTGCCTCTGCCAAGACTTTTCTACCATTGTTTTCACCATTCTTTTCACATTGCATGTGAGTAGAAACACGTAGCAGAGAATTTCCACTGACCTTTGAATGTAACGAAAGGAACTCTCCTGCGTACAAAGTAGAAGAAGAGCAGAAAAGCCTTTCATTTTATGACATTCAAACTTCATAACTTAAGTAAGCCCTTTTTGTCCAGCATTATTGTAAGACATACTAAGAACATGTATAAAGGAGATATTGCGGTCTAATAACCATTTACTGCCTGGAGCAGGTCGCTTTAAGCAATTATGAAATAAACTAACACCGACCATTGTTGTACACTACAAACAAGACACGCGTACGTGTTGTAATGAATAAAGCAGAAGTTAACAGGCGATCACGCTGTTCCTTTTCATTTACGTATCCTCAAACATTTCACCAGACATCACACGAAGAAAGGCCGAGACCATTATATGGTACTGTCTGGGTCTAGGTGTGCCAAAAATCCATACCTTTGTCCTGTAGCACCGAGTGTAGACGGAATGACAGAGGCCGGGACTTAGTGTTCACGCCTTCTGTCTGTAAAGACCCACAGGGAAACAATGTTATGTCCTATTTGCCTTATCTTTATCATAATAATGCGTTGTAGATCTAAGTACAGAATAAATAAAGCTCATTTTGAAGTTGGCGTTTGCGATTGATTGTCTGTCCGTCCGTCCGTCTGTCCGTCCGTTCGTTGGAGTGATTTTAATTCTGATGTTATGGCATTGTCCTCTGGGTCTGATCCACGCACCGTGTGACCGTTTGTAACGTGCATCTGATGAAACCTTTTTTAAGTGTCCTTGTATGTTTGAGGCATGGGAAAACACACATGCACTGTGAAGGTTACTGTTTTTGCGTGTTGTTTACGTCCTGACCTGGCTGTCCTCATATTCAGAAATAATACCAGTAGATAGAACACTCTTATCGGTGTACGTGCATCCATTCATGAGTTTTAACCCCCCCCCCCCCTTGCGCGTGCATCCTCCGGTACTTTTTACAGTTCCGGTGACCGCATGCAAAAGGTCCTTCACTGTGATCGCAGATCGTGCACTTGAAATCATCGTAAATTCAGTGTCAAAGATCCCCGACTGGTCCACGGACATGAATTCAAAGTGGTTCTAGCAAGAGGTATAGGTCCTCGTGAGCCCCCGATCATGAGAATCAATACCTCCTTCATTTGAGTGGTATTCAATTTTCTCAGCTCTCTCTCTCTCTCTCTCTCTCTCTCTCGTATCTCCTGTCTCGTCATGTCATGCTCCATCTCTGATCATGTCTGCATCTCTCTCTCTCTCTCTCTCTCTCTCTCTCTCTCTCTCTCTTCTCTCTCTCTCTCTCTCTCTCTCTCTCTCTCTCTCTCTCTCTCTCTCTCTCTCTCTCTCTCTCTCTCTCTCTCTCTCTCTCTCTCTCCGCACCTATCCTTTTTTATCCTTGAAAATTAAAGTTTCATTTCATTTAATCTCTCTCTCTCTCTCTCTCTCTCTCTCTCTCTCTCTCTCTCTCTCTCTCTCTCTCTCTCTCTCTCTCTCTCTCTAGAATAATAATAATAATAAAGAGCATTCATATCGCGCTGAATCCCCAGGAGCAGTGGGCTCTAAGCGCGTTACAAAAAAAAAATGTATATATGCAGAATCTCACTACCTTTAAAAAAGTTTAATCTACGCACACACATACAACTAAAACACACATAACAAAATGTAGTAAAACTGTTGCCGCTAGGTAGGACAGGCTTGGCACTTACCATCCGCGCGGCTTGAACATTCGCCCCTAGGGATGTATGCTCGGCCTGATGGGTAGTTGGTGCCAGACTTGACCTCACTGTTGATACTGGATGCTACCTTTGAGAGAGAGAGAGAGAGTGAGTGTGTGTGTGTGTGTGTGTGTGTGTGTGTGTGTGTGTGTGTGTGTGTGTGTGTGTGTGTGTGTGTGTGTGTGTGTGTGTGTGTGTGTGTGTGCATGTGCGTGGCACGAGTGAATGCGAATGTATGCAGTGACGTGTATGTATATAGGCATAAGTTTGTGCTACGTGTTTTGTGCGTGTGTATTTGCGTCATTATGTCTGTGTGTGTGTGTGTTTTTTTTTTTGTGGTTTTTTTTTTTTACGTCATTCTAAATTCTCTCTACACAGGATGACGTCTTTTCTTTCTGTCGTGTTCTTTTCTGTTCTACGTTTGTTTCCATGTTAGTCACCTGAGGAAGGATCTTTGATCCGAAACGTCGTTATTTGTTTCTATTTTAAAGGGTTTTCTACCACTATCTTCTGTTTTTCTTACACATAACAAAACAAGTCACAATCACAAGATAAACGCATTTTGATCATGCTGATGCGCCACCACGATGGTGCTACACGGTCAACAAAGGGAAGACCTAAGATCAAGGCCCCACGATGGTGCTAAACGGTCAGCAAAAGGAGGACCTAAGATCAAAACCACCAAGATGGTGCTACAAAGTCAACAGAAGGAAAGATCCAAGATCAGTGCAACCTCTCTCTCTCTCTCTCTCTCTCTCTCTCTCTCTCTCTCTCTCTCTCTCTCAAGCTCCTGAGTTACTTCGCAGTCGTGAAGCACGTGACGCGATGCGAGAGGATGGGTATCGTATTGCTTCTGACCTAACCAGGCGGCAAGCAGCTGAACTCCGAGTCCTGCGCGACGCGGGGAGGAGGGGGTTCTACTGTAACGGCCGACTCCACGTGGGTGACGGTGGACAGCCCGGGGGTCACGCTGCTGATCAGTACCGCCCCAGGGACGCCAGCCCTCGCAGATCCCGCCGCAGAGACTCTCGTCAATTCCGCAACGACCACTACAGCGACCAGCGCGACCGTCAGTACCCGACCCCCTGGGGGTATGATGGTCGAGGCGGCAGTCGGCAGCACGGTGATTACGAGGACAATGCACGTGACGAGTACGACTACAGCTTTTGGCATACTCATCACTAGGACTACTACCAGGACTATCCGAGACTGCCGCACCGTGCCACAGGTCCCACCCCCCTGGCGTTCGGGGACCCTGCGGTGCGAGTATCAGAATGGCGGGATACTCGGGCCACTGACTGGGACGACTTGGATCCTGACTCGGCGCAGCGTAGCCGGAGTGTAGTTTCGTCAGGGTTGATAGTCATTACTTTTTTTCTTTAATGAAATAACTTTTCTTTAATTCTGATAAAAGGTTAAAGAAATAAATTTTCTTTCCTTTTTTTGAAAATTAAAGAAACAAATTTTCTTTAATTTTTCTTTTTAATGAAATAAATTTGCGTTAAATACATGAATGATCATTTATTGCTCAGCTCAGACAAAAAAAGTGGCATGCAGTTGAAAAGTGACACGCCACCAGATTTCCTCCTCTACCCACTATCTAAAACACTATCTGGCCAGATACATGCAGTAGTTATGAGAAGGGGGAAGAAAGGAAAAAAAAAACTCGGAAAATTGCACAGCGCAAGAAAAAGTCATGCGGCTAAAAATGGAACAATTTAGGCTTGTTTGATCTTATTTCGCGCTGCTGACAAATCCACTCATCTGCAAGAGCCATAGATCCTCAAGAACCCCAGCAGTCTTGGGTGGGTGGGGGGGGGGGGGGGGGGGGGGGGGCGGGGGGTTGGTGGGTTAATGACGATCTATGCCTACTACAATTAAAAATGTGCTGTCCAATCGTTGCTGTACCATCTGCCTTCTCACTCCTGAAACGAAAAGCACCCAACTGCAAGAGGCATAGATCCTCATGAGCCCCGCAACTTCGGGGGCTCATGAGGATCTATGCCTCTTGTTGGGATAATCTGCGCTCATGTTTCGCTCAAGCAAAGTGGATCTCTTAAGTTTTTCACCTGTCCAATCGTTGCTGTATCATCTGACTTTTTACTCCTGAAACGAAAACCACCAAACTGAAAGAGGCATAGATCCTCATGAGCTCATGAGGATCTATGCCTCTTGCTGGGATAATCTATGCTCGTGATTTTCTCAAGCAAAGGGGATCCGTTAAGTTTTTCAACTGTCCAATCTTTGCTGTACGAGTGTCATCTGCCTTCTCAGTCCTGAAACGAAAACTACCCAACTGAAAGAGGCATAGATCCTCATGAGCCCCCGCAACTGCAGGGGGCTCGTGAGGATCTATGCCTCTTCCTGGGATATCTACGCTCATGATTTTCTCAAGCAAAGGGGATCCGTTAAGTTTTTCACCCAGAGGCATAGATCCTCCAAACCGCCTCAAACCGGCTGCAACTGGGTCAAACCGGTTTTGCGCATAGGCACCTGTTTGTTCGTGGCGGAAAAAGGAACTGAAGTAACGAAATTTTTAACGAAAAAAATCGATAATCGTTACTTTTATTTTTTAATTCGTTGAATTTTCTTTAACCTTTTAAAAACATTAACGCGTTAAATTTTCTTTAACCAAAAATGTAATTTGTTAAATCGTTAAATCGTTATATCGTTAAATCTTCCAACCCTGAGTTTCGTCCACGTCCTCTCACCGACCCTCCCCGCCACCTGCTCCTAACCCCCACCTCCGGAACCGGACCCCGTCCCCGCATCTGCTGTCATCCTCTCGGGACTGCACTGCCCGTGACAGCAGAGGCGTGGCTGGTGTCGGTCCCCGCACTGGCGATGTTGCTCGCACTCACCTGACTGGGGTCAATGACCGGGACCCCCAGGCTTCAGTTGTCAGTGTCACAGTGACCCAGCAGCAATCTGGCAGATAGAGGATCGCTCATTGGCATTAGGCAGCGATCTCCATCCTCCCCCGGCTGCTTGTGTCACCCTGTGTGAGGCAGTATGTCGTAGCGCCACTCAGCAACCTGCCACCCCAGCTGGCAGTCAGACGGTGACCTCCACCCCAGCTGGTAGCCAGATAGTGGCACCTGCATCTCCGATTAGCGGCGTTGTCATTGGTGCTGCTACATCTCCTGTGACTGTTGTGTCCAGCTGTATGCAGCCACAGGTCACAATTGACGGCCAAGAAGAACCCGTCGTCAGTTCTCCTGGCAGTGGCATCGTCATTGTGTCACAAACAGTGTCCCAGACTCCACGAAGCAGGCTGGCAGCAGACCCCCGGTCACCAACAGCCAGTGTGGATTGCAGCGCACAGTCCCCGTCAGTCAACAAGGGGTTTCCCCGGCTAAGGTCACTGGAGGTGCAGACAGCGTGACACCCGTGCACCCGCCACTGATATACGGTACAGGTAATGACACTGACAGTCAACAAATGCAAAGCCAGCCAGCACACAGGTAAATGTGGGTCAGCAGAACAGTAGGCAAGCACGGCTGACTGATTCCTGGGTTCCTGCAGCTACGCGCATGACAACGCGACAGCGAAAACTGAATAGATAGGACACAGGCCACGGCCCATCTGTTTCCACTTTTTGTGAACTGAAATTCATAACGTGGAACATTGAAGGTCTGGCACCAAAACTATATGATAACGATTTCGTCTCTTATGTTTCATCTCTTGATTTTGTTTGTTTGGTCGAAACATTTTTTATCGATTTGACCACTACCATTTTTGCCTCTCATATTAGCTTTGTTGCTCCGGCCAGGAAACTGAGCAGCCAGGGACAAGCGTCTGGTGGTGTTGTTTTGCTTGTGAGAAAATGCCTAGCTTCTTTTGTAAAGCGTGTTGATGTTGTTTATGACAACATCTTCTGTGTTGAAATTTCACGCGAGCTTTTCAAAGTAGGGAAGGATATTGTGCTTATTTGCGCGTATCTTCCCCCATGTGACTCTCCTGCTTGCCATAACAGCGATTTTGATGATGGTATTTCTCTACTAGAGCAGTGCATGCTGGATATTATACAGAAACTGCCGGAAGCTCAATTTATAATTTGTGGTGATCTTAACGCTAGAACAACTGCTGACAGTCCTGCCAGTGTTGACCTGGCATCGCTTGGTCGCCAGGTGGATACTGGTATGAAAACTGATTACAGCTGTGATGTTTACCATAGACAACTTTGTAAATGCCTATGGTACTTCCTTGCTACAGTTGTGTGCAAGTTTCGATCTCCACATACTGAATGGGGCATGTGACGGGGATATACTTGGCCACTATACTTTCATTTCCCAGCAAGGTTGTAGTGTCATCGATTATTTCATCATGTCCAATCCAGTAGCGTTCTTGTGCAAAAAGTTAAATGTTAGCTAAACAGTCAAAGGACACACCACCATAATGTATAGAGGTTTTAAAAAATTCCAACAAACTGCTTTTTTATATGACTTATCTTTAGTACCATTTTATGTTATACAAAACTGCAACAACCCTAACGATGGCCTGTCACGCTGGTACGAGCTGTTTCTCGCTGTTCTGGATAGAATGGCTGTCTGGTGATATAAAACAAGCGATGGAAGTAAGAGATGAATTAAAACGAGACAAAAAAATGCTGAATACAAGAAGCAGCGAAACCATGTCAAATCTCTAGTTCGTAAAGCACAGAGGCAAAATGCAGAACAAGTTATTGCCGACGGCAAAGACATCCGCTCAGTCTGGCAAGTAGTAAACAATTTCACCCAAAGTAACAGTAAACGATCGCCTAATATTCCGCCCGATCTTAATGCAGATGCGTTCAACGCTCACTTCACAACTGTTGCTCAAACTCTGGCGAAGTCAAATACACCTAACCCTGTAAACTACACTTGCTCTCCTCAACTACGTCACCATAGTCAACAGAGAGCCTGCGGCCCATTTTAGTACCGCTTATGACTGTCCTAGATGTCGGCAAATCTATCTCCAGTTTAAACAACAAATCGTCTTGCGGTTCAAATGGTATTAGTAGTCAGATTTTAAAACTATCTCTGCCATACGTCGTCAAATCCATGACCTTTATTTACAATTTATCGATCAGACATAACGTTTTTCCCGACGAGCTAAAAAAAAAAAAAAAAAAAAAAAAAAAAAAAAAAAAAAAAAAAAAAAGCTTAGGTTATCCCTCTTCCAAAAAGCAAAGATTTATGCAAACCTAAACGAGTACAGACCCATTTCCATATTATCCTGTATTTCAAAACCGCTCGAGAAACATATCCATACTCATCTTCTAAACTTTCTGGAGCAAAACCATCTGATAACTGCAGCACAATCAGGATTTCGACCTCTACATTCGTGTCAAACTGCCCTCAGTCAGTTAATTGATAAATGGCTCTCTGCCATAAATGACAGTACGGTGTCAGGTACAATCTTTCTTGACCTGAAAAAAGCGTTTGATCTTGTCAACCACTCTATCCTACTAAACAAAACTACCATTCTATTACATTGACTCAAATACTGTCTCCTTTATATCTTCCTATCTCAGGGACAGAACGCAGAAAGTACTGCTAAATGGCAAATATTCCTCTGACGGGTTAGTAACCTGCGGTGTTCCACACGGGTCTATTCTAGGGCCCTTATTATTTAATCTATTTATTAATGATCTGCCACTGTGTATATCTCATTTAGACGCAAACTGTGATCTGTTCGCAGACTACACGACCATACACACATCCGATAAAGATATCGCAACCATTAATTAGGTACTCCAACAAAGTCTTGATGAAGTAGCAGGCTGGTGCAGTGATAATCACATAATTATAAGTATTCCAAAGACAAAGAGCATGTTAGTCACCACACGTTAGAAATACCAGCGTGTACTACAACCTGTAACACTCGCCTTAGATAGCCAGCGTATAGAACAAGTAACTAGGCATCGCTTATTAGGAGTTATAGTAGACAGCCAATTAAGCTGGGAACCGCATACTGACTCTTCATGCAAAACAATCTCCAAAAATCTGTCCCTGTTATCAAATCTACGACATATAGTTAATACTGATATCCGTAAACTCTTTTTCCATACGCATATTAAAACGCATTGTAACTACAATTCTACCGTCTGGGATGGATGTAGCGAAATTCACATGAATAAAGTTAATTCCTTGTATCGTCGGGGCATTAAATTAATACTTCCCGGTCCTACTTCGACTGACGAAAAATTAAAATCTCTCAAGTTACTAACATTGAATAAACAGTTTGAATTTAATCGCTGTGTTCTACTGCACAAGATCATGCACGGAAAAGCCTCACTCTATCTAAAAGCTCTATTTTCCGACAATAATAGGCAAAACACGAGAAATAGTTCGATCCACCTTCCAAAAATTAGATTAGACATCTGTAAAACATCATTTTCAGGCGCTAAAGCGTGGAATATTTTACCTCCACAGCTGAAATCAATTTGTAAGATTAGCGTCTTCAAAGGTCCCCTCTATAAATATTTACTTCAAAAGTAATAGTATGTTCGGCTCCTGTATAATATTATTCGTATAGTTAGTGACAAGTTTCCTATTACCTAATAATCTTCTACTGTTGCTGCAGATTATGTAATAGTTCGACTGTCTGCATTTACATGTCAGGTTCATACCAGTCTTTTTACTTATATATGTTTTATCTTTTGATGTATCGTCTGATGTATTTTTATATGTGTAGAGTAGCAGGACAGTGTGGTAGATAGGCATTGCTATGCCTAAAACTTTTATCCTGAATGAAAACGTTTCATTATCATCTCTCTCTCTCTCTCTCTCTCTCTCTCTCTCTCTCTCTCTCTCTCTCTCTCTCTCTCTCTCTCTCTCTCTCTCTCTCTCTCTCTCTCTCTCTCAGCTATTTTTCAACTCCTACATAAAACCTCACATTGACTACGCATCTACTTTTTGGGACGGCTGTAGTAAGGCTAACCGTAAGCGGATTCATTCTTTATACAAGCGCGCAGTTAAACTGATCCTCCCAATCCCCTCTCTAACTTTGGAGGAAAAGCTTTAGGCAACAGGGCTCCTTCCTTTTCATCAACACCTTACGTTAAATAAGTGCGTACTTATTCACAAAGCAGTGAACCGGAAAGCACCCCTCTACCTGTGTAAGCTTTTCACTGAGAGCGAAAGGGTTTACAGCACTTCGAGGAACAGTCTCGTCATTGAAAGGCCCCGAATTGACTTGTTTAAATCCAGCCTTTCGTACGCGGGTGCCTATTTATAGAACTCACTTCCTCCACATATACGGCAAACGAGACATCTTCCATTGTTTAGGAAGAAAGCTTTTAAATACATCTCAGAGCAAACTTGAAAGAAACAGATAATTTTTTAACGCTTTGTTGTTGTCCTCCGTTTTGCACTTGTTAGTTTTTATATATCTCTCTTTACCGTAGTGTTTTGCCTGTTCACTAAATTCCTACACAAGAGTAGCTGTATCATTCGCGTGCAGTCGCTGTCTATAAACACTCACTTTACATCGCGCACCCCCCCCCCCCCCCGAAGACCCTGTCAATTGATGTGTGTAATCTTCAGGGACTTTGAACTTATATCAGAATGTAACACAAGTGACCTATGGGTGTAGCCGCCTGTTTGTGCTGTTAACATGTTGTTTTAATGTTGCTTTTAGTGTTGTAGTTTAGCAAGGACAAACACGAAAAGAGGCCTGTGCGCCTATTGTTTCCATCCTTGAGAAATAAAATATCATTTATTCATTCTCTCTCTCTCTCTCTCTCTCTCTCTCTCTCTCTCTCTCTCTCTCTCTCTCTCTCTCTCTCTCTCTCTCTCTCTCTCTCTCTCTCTCTCTCTCTCTCTCTCTCTCTCTCTCTCTCTCTCTCTCCGGGTAACAAGCACATCGATCAATCATTCATGTGATCATAAATGCGCCTCTTTAGTCTTCTCTCCAGCAAACACACAATTAAAAAAACCTCAGTCATTCAACAGCGACAACCAAGAACGAAGAATGTGTGTGGCTACACCCTTCGTCTCATATCAATGCGCATACCAACCATATACCAACAGAGCCTCAATGAACTCCTTTCATGTTTTCCTGGCTATAATCGTATCTAACGGATGGGTCAAAGTCTGAGGATGGGAAGGTGGCTGCGGCCGCAGTGTCCTCTCGGTATCCTAGACGCCCATTTAAGCTACGCCTCCCCGACCACTCATCCGTATTTAGTGCAGAACTGGCAGTTCTGTTGGCACTGAGGCATGCCTATCGGTCTCAGGAAAGGAACTTCCTGATTCTGTCTGACTCTCTTTCTGCCCTGCAGGCCCTTCATGGCCTGCTGTTGCAGATTAGAGAACTCTTCGCAGACTTGATGAAAAAATATTATGACATCATTTTTATTTGGGTCACAGGGCATGTGGGCATCGAAGGCAACAGGATCGGAGATTCTGCTGCCAACGATGCCCGCAATGACCCTGTCCCTGACACACAGATTGTTCATAGTGATTTTAAACCTGTGATTAGTGCGTACATAGCCCGCGAGTGGCAGTCCGAGTGGGACAAAGAGGAAGCGAAAAGCTGCGTGAAGCTCTTCCTACGGTGTCCGACAGTCTACCTGATCGCTGAAAGCAGCCGCCGTGAGGAGACTGTCCTTACACGGCTCTACACCGGGCACACGTATGTTACGCACTCTTACTTACTAAAACAGGATGAGCGTCCATGGTGTTATGCCTGTGGGTCACATTATACAGTCAAATTTGGACCGGTCTTTTAAAAATAATTTTTGTCTTGTTTGAAAATTTGTAGTAGGGCTGAATGTTGGAATTTGCTGGAAATTTCTGTTTAGCTGAGAGGAGACATGTTTGGTGCTTTGATTCATACTATCCTGAGCTTATCCAGTGGACAATTGTGGGCCTATGTTGTGTTGCCATTGATGTAGTGATTTGAGAGGCACGCTGATTTCAGCTGTGCTTGGGTGTGGGGTTGGTAAGAAACCAGTCTCATAGCCAAGAAATGAGACGGGTGATGTGCTGTTTTTTGGGTTTTTTTTTTTTTTTTTTGTATTTTGTGCTTGGCAAATGTGCAGCTGGTGGGCGGTAGTGTTTTTTAGGGAATTGAAAAATTAGGGGATGACTGGGACTGACTAAGGCTAAGAGACTGGACAGTACGGAAACGGCACTGCGGTCCGTGACCTGTGACGAGCAGTTTTCTGTTAGACACTTTTTGCTGTTTTGTGCCGATCCGATCTAATTGACACAAGATATAAACATTTCACAGTAGACTCCTTGAAGGTTTTGTTCTGGGATGTTCCCCCGGACAAAATCTTCAGTTTTCTGAGAGAATGCAATATTATAAGCAAGATCTGAGCATTCATAGACTATGTGAATTTCATTATTTTGACCTTTTTGAGAGTCTGTAGACGTTTCTTTGAAAGGCTCGTGCGACATTTTAGCATGACGTATTTTTAAGATATATTTACATATTGTCTTAAGACTTTTCTTTTAGCCTGGCTGGCCAGATTTTTACCCATCCCGCCCTGAGATGGCCTTAGTCGCCTGCTCGGCGTTAAACACCAATAACTAACTATCTAAATGAGAACATGGTCAACAAGAGCTCATAATCCGGAACAAAAGGTTGTACTAAGACAAATATGTAGTGCATAGTATTCTCGTCTATATGTCCATTTTGAAAAGATTTTTTTTTTATACGAACTGTGCTGTAATTATTTTTTCTAAGCGAGTTGCTTTCGATGTTGGTATGGTCATTACAATGTCAGAATGCTCGATTCGTATACGTGATCTGCTGGTCGATTTTGCTGATCCAGTCCTCGCAATACAAGATATGGATCGGCCATGACAGGTCAAGGGTAGTGCCAGGATAGCTTGCCGCCTACAGGCGCCAAGGTATCCTGGCCTGATCACCCTTGAACTATCCCGGTCAATCAGTCTCCTAAACTGCAATATATTTGTCAGGGGGCAATTCGGAATTTCAACTCAGGGTTCAACGTTCTAATATTAACTGTGTATTTGCAAGAAAATGTATTCGGCTTTAGATTTGGTCCCACAAAAGGAAACACAGCTTCGTTTCAGACAAATCAAGAAATGATGATGTCAAGAACGGGAACTTCGGCAGACGCCCATTATTTTTCAAGTAGGCAGGTAGGTTGTATTTTTATACACAGCTTAACGTACCGACAAATCTTTTTCATGACGCACAAGCGCTGTATGTGCAAAAACGGCATGTTAAATTAAAGGCCCACTACCGCCGTAACTGTTCAAAGATACACTTCTGTAACGAATGGTTACGAAACGCTACACACAGGTCAAGCTGTGGTTTATTTAGACACAGGACAATCTAGTTCAGTACACGTCGTCGTTATATCAAGTAACCTGACAATGACTCAACTCTGTTCTAGAAAAAACAACGCTATATGCGGCGCCCAGCTATTCTGGCACAAACCTTGAACTAAAATGGCTGGTCTATCTCCTAATCTGTAATGTGGCCTTAATAGGACAATACGCAATTTTTTTTTAAAGATCAGCCTCAGGATGTAATAGTTAAATTAAGTCTGACGTCACGATACGCAAAATAAAGCACGTGCTCAGTTCGAACGATCAAATGCGAGATTTAGCGAGACCACCAGCAACACGAGTGAGACAGTTATTTTGCATAACTGTAGATCAGGTATAATATAATTTATGTCTAAGATTTGAAAGTGCTTTTACCTTAGAGGCCCTCTACCGCCGTAACTATTCAAAGATACACTTCTGTAACAGATGGTTACAAAAAGCTACGCACAGGTCTAGTTATTGTTCATTTAGATGCAGAAAAATCCAATTCAGCACGTCGTCTTTATATCAAGTAGCCTGACAATGACGCCACTCCATTGTATAAATACAACCCTTTCAGTGCGAGAAACAGCTAAAAATAGCCTGACACGCTAACGGCTGCACAGAATAAATAAGTGCGATTACGCGTGTGCTTTTGATGCATGTCCAAACTGCTGTTAAAGTTCATTAGGTGTGTCGACAAGGTATAACAAACACAAACGGTGCTGACATATGACTTCAGGTTTACTTTAATTCGACATATTTATTTCTCTATAGAGACCTTCCAATCGGTGCAGTAGCAAACGCTTGCACGTGACTGTGTCGTTGCCAAGTCATGCTCGCTACAGTTCTGACCCTTATGTGCATGTCAACAAAACCGTCAACAGTGCGGCAGAGATAGCGGCAACCGTTATCACTTCACGTGAACGGAGACAGCCTTGTAACCGGTGGCGGGTCGGGAAAGGCCTGCGAGTTGTATAAAAGGTAGTCACAGAATATGTGGGGGTACTAAATGTTCAACTCATGTACTCCAGATCGGGCTCCTTGTGTCGAAGTTTGACTTCTTCATTTCTTGACGACTTGGAAGCGACCATGACTTAGTGATTATGACCTTCCGACTCCGCCTAAAGGAGGTCAACAAGCAGGGTCCCACCAGAATGAAGTTTGACCTCGAGAAGCTGAAAGACCCTGTTACGTGTTGGGTCGTAGTCGTAGTATGATAAACACACCAGACGCACGCACGTAAGGTTCTTTTAAATAAACTTCATTCAGCTGCAACCCGTCACACGTGGCTTAAGGATGTAGACAATACTGGAGTAACTGTTCCAACAATATTTTAATTCAGCGATGCGATCTCCACACAATGCATTTCCAAATGCACCAACACTGATACAATGTCTCTTCTGAAAATGTCCACACTGGCCACACACTGCGTTTCACTTACAACGCGCACCACTGTTACGCTGCACCTCTCACAATGTACACCCTATACGGGCCACGTACCTACGATAAACTGTGTGTCCCTACAACTGACAATGTTTGACAATGTACGAACGTGCTTCCCAGCACCAATCTTTTATAGTACAACCAATTTCTAGAATAATCCAAGAAAATCATACAATGCAACCAATCAGAACGAAACACGTAACTGAAACTCATAAATATTAATAAATAAAGAATTTTCTAGAATAACTACAATAGGCTACCAAAATTCGGCTACTAATTTCAGCCCCAAATCCTAGTGTGTAATGATGTCACACAAAAGTATGGAAGGCAGTTCACGACCTAGCCGGAATCTTTCCAGAAGTTTCACAATCTTTCAAAAAAACACACGGACTGGCTGCCAACTTCACGCGCACAGTAAACAACTATGACTATTTGAGTGTCTATAATACAATGTAGCGAAATGTTACCTACTCCTCTGACGACACACGTATGCGGTCACTAGACGGCGTGACCTTGCTCGAAGGTTCTAATCTATACTCAGCGAATCTACGCAAAACAAAAATCGACCGCTATTCTCCGCGCGACCTTGCTAGAAGCTTCCGGACTAAACTTAGCGTATCATAACAAAGCCAAAACCGCTATCTGCGCGAATCGATAGAGAATCTTACTGAAAAGGTACGTGAATCGTAACCATGATAGCTCAAATAATATCGGATCGTTTCCTACGATTAACACATGCATGCTCTCCCAGGACAACACAACCACAATCGTAACAGACCCAGAGGGAGCGGAAGCCTTCCAAGCAAAGATAGGCGGAAAATTCGCGCCACTGCTACTTCTAGGTGCAGAAGACACGGATATGGACACATTGATCGACACATTTAGCACTGCTGTAACCCAAACAGCCAGTGAGATCCTTGGCAAACACTGTCAAGCAAAGAAACCTTGGGTTACAGCTGACATCTTTGCTGTATGTGACAAGCGTCGATAATTAAAGAAAAAGAAATCAGAGATAGAAGGAGCTAAACAATACAGGGAAATTAACCAGGATATCAAGAAAAACATGAAAAAGGCAAAGAATAAGTGGATTGAAGATCAGTGTAAACACGTATAAGAAAATCTGAACAAAAATAAAAGCAAAAAAAAAAACATACCAGCTGGTGATAGACCTGACCAGTGTAAAACAAGGACGCTCCTCGATCATTCAAGATAGTGAAGGGAACTGTCTTACGGAAGACCAAGACATACTGAAGAGATGGACAGAGTACTGCTCAGATTTGTATAACCACCGAGCTACAGGGGACCCAGGTATAATTGTCAACCCAACCGTGACCAACAATGGCAACTATCCCATCCTCCGAGAAGAACTAGAGGCTGCAGTGAAGTCGCTGAAAAAAAGGGAAGGCAGCAGGCGCAGACAACATCCCTGCAGAGCTAGTCCAAGAAGGGGGAGAAGACATGATAAACGCCTTACTAACAATCTGCAATAAGATCTAGCAGTCAGGGGATTGGCCCACAACATGGACCCAATCGCTTATAATAACATTCCCAAAAAAAGGCAACTTACATCATTGCCAGAATTATCACACGATCAGTCTTATATGCCACCCAAGCAAAGTCATGTTAAAGATCCTACTGAACAGGCTGAAGCCACAGGCAGAGGAAATCATAGCTGAGGAACAAGAAGGCTTCAGACCAGGGCGCAGCACAACTGAGCAGATCTTCAACCTGAGAGTTCTATGTGAGAGGTACCTCCAGCACCAGCAAGACCTCTATCATGTTTTTGTGGATTTTAAGAAAGCGTTTGACATGGTGTGGCATGCAGCCCTTTGGTCCACCATGAAGCTATACAGCATCAATGCCAACCTGAACAAAGTCATAGCAAACCTTTACAACAAGGCCACTAGCGCAGTCTGCATCAACGGCAAAATAGGAAACTGGTTTAGGACTACAGTCGGGGTCAGACAAGGCTGTTAAAGTTGAATACAAGATCATTGTATTACGAGTTATGATTTACTAGTGGTTCTTGTCGCTACGAGGGTCCGATCAGGGAGTTTAGCGTCAGAGGTAAAAGTCGGGGGCATATGCCTCATGACACTGAACCTACTGGTCGGACCCGAGAGAGGCGACAAGAACCATTAGCAAAGCCTAACTTGTAATACAATGATCTTGTGTTCAATTTTAACTCATTCAGCCCGACGGCCGTAATTTGCAAATTTTGGAGGCGTCATCTAATGACTATGCACCAGTTTCAGGAGATGCATCGACATGATAATTCAAGGGCACTGCTGTAATCTGGCACTACTCTTGAATTATCATGGTCGACCCATCTCATGCTGTAGTGCGTCAGGGCTAAATGGGTTAAAAGATATGAAAGCACAAAGTATGCCTTTGAAACAACCTGGAACTGAGTATGTGTGACCTAGAAATTTCTCTCCAAAGTGCTTTATAATTTAGCACATTTTTAGTTATTCTTTAGTATGAAATTTGTACCATAGGTCGTACACAACGCGTGTTTATTGTTATTTTATTGCATAACCATCTCCCTTTTCCCCTGGCATTTTGTGGTTGCGCCTTTTTTAATTCACAGAGACTGTAGCGTACTTTGAGCTTCGTATTTTTTGCCTGTGATATTATCTAACTAAACACCTTTTGTTTATTTGAAATTGGTACCAACGGTATTAAAAAAACATGCATTCATTTTAACCCCATAAATTGTTTGTTTAGCTACTTGTTTGTGCCTAACAGTTTGACTGAGTGGAGATTAGGGTGTGTTTTTACTGAGCAGTGTGATTGACCGATGAGGTATTGCTAATTGAGTTCGTTGTCATTGTAGCATGGGATAAGTTGAGACTACTTATCACATGTTGCCTTGGTAACAAGTGATAAGTAACCTCCCGTTGCATTGAGAACGGGTGACCAGGGAAAATAAGAGAACCGAGCTAGGCCAATGAGAACAAGTGTACAAAGTCTGAAAGAAGACAATTTGTTTTAGGTTGATTCGGTTTTGGCGTTGATTTGTTTTGATATGGTTTCAATAATTAAATTATTAAATGGGATTTACGTCTGTTTATCGTGCGATCTTGTCCGTTCTAATCTAATGACGCCAATGTTTTAATGTGATAACCAGTTACCCAGTAATATCCGGGATAGTTCTCAGCGGCGGAGGGAACACCGGTTGCGATCGCGTTCATTCTTGTGGCAAGCCGTCCAAAAGAAGCATGCTGTCATGATCCGACTGGCGCTGCGAGCAGGATACCGCGCCCACCTCGAGCCTTGGTTCGCCAAAGCCGACTATCCAGTCAGTCTGATCCCGCCAGAATGCGTAGCCGAGCTGACGAACCCCGAAAAGCGCACCCACCCGCTGACGTTCAGGTAAACAGGGAAAAACTACAGTGTATGAACATGATAACACATGCGTGGTCCATTTTGCCCCAAGGCCCCACAATTTTGGAAGTGTCGGTTAATGACTATGAATCAGTTGCAGGAGATGACTCGACCATGATAAGTCAAGGCCCCAAGCTAATCAGGCACTACCCTTGACTTATCATGGTTGATTCACCTCAGTCCTGCTGTCAGGGCTAAATGAGTTAACTTCTCTGCCAGTAAACGCAGATCGTGTGTCTGAAATATGTTGCAATATCACCATCAAAGAGCTCTAGACGTCCCAGGAACGTGGACAGAAAGTGGCATCAGAAAGATGTATAGATCCTCATGGGCCCTCGCAACTGCGGGGGCTCATGAGGATCTATGCCTAGTGCAGTTTGATCTTGTTCACGTGTCCCTGACATTGAAGGGCGTAACACTTTCGACGCTGTCTGGAATGAGTTATACCCTTTACTGTTGGTGTCTAGACACATCGTCTCTGAAAACATCACAGATTCACTTTGGGATCACCCTCTCTGCCGGAGGCATGCGCCGGGATCCTAGGTTTTCATGAGTTCCCGCATATGCGGGGACTCATGAAGATCAACGCCTCTTGTATTTAGATGTTGTTCTTTGTGTTCCGGCAGTAACTGAGTTACTAGTAAAATAAGGAGAAAAAACAATAATGAAAGAGAGAAACGTCTAGACTGAAACAGTGGAAGCAAGGCAAAGACAACAATGAAGAGAGCAAGAGGCGTTGATCTTCATAAGCCCCGCATATGCGGCGGCTCATGAAGATCAACGCCGCCTCTTGCAATTAGGTGTTGTTTCTTTGTGTTCCGGCAGTGAGTGAGCTAGGAGTAGTATAAGTAGAAAAATATCACAATGAAAACAAAGGTGCTCGAAAAAAGGCAGAGACGAAAGGTTTGGTTTGGATTAGCTTTTCCGCATCTGTGTACAGCGGTTTGTTTGTTTGTTTGTTTGTTTGTTTGTTTGTTTGTTTGTTTGTTTGTTTGTTTGTTTGTTGGGGTTTATTTGGTTGTTGTTGTTTCGGTCGTTTGTTTGTTGGGTTTTGTGTGGTTGTTGTTATTTTCTTTGTTGATTATTTGTTGTTTTTTATTTGTTAGTTGTTATTGTTTTTGTTGTGTGTGCTTTTGTGGTTTGTTTATGTTGTTGTTGTTCTTTGGGGGAGGGGAGGGGGTGTTCTTCTTCTTCAACAATTTACACTGTCGAATGCATTATGCTATGCCCTCTAAATCATCCAAATGTCCTTGCAGGTGCAGGAAGGTTTTGAGGGATCATTATTGGAAGCGCCTTGCCGAATTTTCTGGAAACAGTGGGATACCAGCCATAATCAAGGACTTTGTGCTGATGAAAGACCTTGTTGATGAATGTTAATTACGAAATAGACCAGTCCATGTAGGTTAGTTTAACATCTAGAAGTGCACAGTACATGCATGGCTTTAAGAGACCAGAACTTCTTGGTACCAAAGCTTGGGGCGTGGAAATGGTTGGAGTCTAACATTTCAAGACACGTGGGCTTTTGACGTAGCATTATATGCTAAACCTTCCTCCCCGTCGTAACAATGATCTCGGAAAGAAAATGATCTATAGATGATGATGACGATGGTGATGATGATAATGATGATGATGATGATGAGTGTGTGTGTGTGTGTGTGTGTGTGTGTGTGTGTGTGTGTGTGTGTGTGTGTGTGTGTGTGTGTGCTTGCTTGCTCGTACACTGCACTAACAATGAGACAAAACGGACAAAGGATAGACAATGAACAACGAACTTTTTATCTTGAACTTTCTTCAGGGCTTTCAATTTGGCAAGGAAAACCACAACGTTTTTCACAACCTAACTGTAACTGTGTTTTTGTTTTATTCGTGGCAGCTAGTTGACAGAGGTGGAACTGGTTCATCACTGAGACGTCTCATTTTTTTAATAATTACTATTCTTAACTGCAATCTAATCATAGGACATGTCTTCTCGCGAATTACGTATCCGTTGCGAAAGATAGGTTGACCATGATAGTTCCAGAGTAGTGCTCGATTGGCTTGGCGCCTTTAGGAAAAATAGACTGACGGACTTCGGTCCAGTCCAGGCTCCGGTCTCCTCAACAACAGGCAGTAAGAAGTATTTGCCACTACCTGTTGTAGAGGTGATCGAAGGCACTGTAGTCGATTACGCAACGATTGTCCCTGAGCCTGATTCTGTAGTCGACCAAGCAACGATCATCGGCCTATGCGTGTTGTCGGACAGCACGCGGTTGTGCGGTGGACAAGTGCCGCCGACTTTGGCCCAATGACCTTTTGCGAAGCGCGCGATGTGGCAAAAAGAAAAACAGTCAGCAAAAGTCCTCCGGCCCTGTGCGCGGGCCCACTGCGGCCGTCGTGGGCCAGAAAATGGTTTGCTACTGGGGAATGCAGGAAGCAAGCAAATTAGAAACTTCACAGTTTGAAACTGTGTCTCCAAAACTGTCACAGATCACAACTAGCTAACTAGACATCTGCCCCAGGTATAACAGTGGCGTAGGAATTGGAAGCCCACCCCTCCCCTAGCCCCACCCCCTCCCCTAGCCCCACCCCCTCCCCTACCAACATTTGTAGGATGTTGTGTTGCTGTTGTTGTTGTTTTATAAAAACATCATATAATAAACATTTTTACATTTCTGTTTGATTTTGATTTTTTCGAGGCTGAAAACTATCGCCTCCCCTCCGCACCCCGACCATCCAGCCTGTCATTTCAATTTTCGAAATTTCACATTGCCACAACAGTGTTCGTCTGTTGACTTCTGTGTCCAGAGTTGTTTCCTTGTAAATTAAGTCTGCTTGTAAGTTTATTAATTTTCACCTTTTGTTCTTTTCTTTTGCAACAACCAGCCATTGCAAAGTGCACAGGCACCCGACAAAAAAGCTTACAGCATTATGCGAGAGAAAAGTTTAAACATATTAACAGTTAAAGTACTCATCTTCTTCTGGGTCCGCAGTTCCAGCAGATCAGACTTCCATTGGGAATAAGTCGACATCTTCAATGTAAAAACGTGATGAACTGTTGTTTAACTCATTCGAGACGTGTCGCCTCCGGATACGCGGCATAAGCCGCGTATCTGGATGCGGCAGGTCTCGAGTGAGTTAAAGGGAACTGCTCCAGCCAAGCACGGGTTATTAGTTTATAATCGTTCTTACAATAGTACGTCTAACAAAAATGCTGCACACAAGGGCTAACTTAACTCATTTAGTTTGACTGTCGTAAAATGAAAAGACTGTTGCTCAGTGTGCAAAGGCCATCGGGCCGACGTTGGCCCGATGGCCGATTGCGCATTAAGTGAACTCTTTTGGACGTAGAAGAGTTCCTCAAAGGTGCGTATGTAGAAAACCTCTATTACGTGTGCCGTCTCACATAGGCTGTGAAAAGAAATATCTGTGTTAACCCCTTGCATTGACGAATTTGAGCAATCCATTGCCGCCATGAAGCAGACCGCTTTAAACGAAACAAGTTTATTCTTTATGTTTCAATGTTGTTGTTTAACGGTATAGTTGTATGTCTGCTTTATTTTCAATTTGTTATCAATGAAAGCTTTCACTTTTCAGGTCGTGTAGGTTTTGTCTTTCTGTTTTATTGCACAAATAGTTTAAATGTGTATACATGTACCAGACACATACATAAATACTTTTATCAATAAACAAAGGAAAGAAATTGCCAGTACAGTCTGCATATTGATTATTTCATCAATTTTTTTTAAGAGGCTGCATCAGTTCCCCGCGAAGGCAAAAGACAGTCAATCCAGTTTTGTTAAAAAGCGAGCTGTTCATTGTACTAAAATAAAAAATCTCGAAATTCACGAATATGGTTTACTGTCTTTTGGATTCACAGGGCAGACAGATGAAGAATTCATACTCTTCATGAGCTTACAAAACAAAGTTTTAAAGTCTATCAAACGTCATTGTGGTTTATGGATGGTTCCTCAGGCTATCCGGGGTTCGTTTTTTGTGTGAACAGTGCCGACTCGTTCCCAGCGAACACTAAAAGGTCCACTGGCCGGCCATCGGTCGCAGATGGCTCGCGCACTGACGATCGCCATCTGCGACCGACGTCGGCCCGACGACCTTAAGCTTACTGAGTTTTTATCCAAAGAACGGCTGAGAACACCCAGGTACAAAAGAGGAGCTTTGGCACAGCTTCAGATTCTCGCTAAAAACCAAACCGCTGGGACAGCTTCCCTCGGCGCCCACGTGACTCAAACACGTGATGTATTTGCTGCAATCACCGGGCACGGCGTATGCGCCGTCGGCATGGCTGGCGCAAAATGCATTGACCCCTCCGCCTGAAAGGATGCATGCAGTCATGAAGGTGCGACAACTCGTGATAATAAATAATTCATTATTGTGTAAAACTGTTTCATGTATGATTGATGGATGCCTTTAAAACCCCTTCACTGCCAGTGGACGCACCTGTGATTTGGCATAAGTCTGTGACTATGTATTAACCCTTTTCATCCTGATACACCAATTGCTTGAAATACAGCGTTGAACAGAAAGGTAGTTAACTTATTCGAGACGTGCCGCCTCCGGATACGCGGCATAGCCGCGTATCCGGAGGCGGCACGTCTCGAATGAGTTATCAGTTTCCTGAATGTCTTTACTGTCTTTGCTGCTGAAAGTTTGCTTGATAGCATATTTTCATTCTTGTCATGGAGAGGTCCCACGATTTAGCAAGACACTACCCTCAAGCAAAGTCGATCCATCTTCCGTCACGTGTAAGTAGTACTGTGCAGACAATTCCAATATGGCGCTATATCTGGCTCCTAAATAAGTCATTGACTCCTTCACTGCCACTGGACGCAAAGTGTGAGCAAATTCAACACCGAATAATCCCATCAACCCAAGGAACACGTATATATATGTGAATAAGGTCAACAAACAGCAAAGAATCTCATCAGCCCCCCGCAGATGCCGGTCTCATGGGTTCTTTGGCTCTTGCTGTGAGGTGGTATTCGCTTTTATCCGACAGAGAACGAATTAACCACTCTTCCAGGGTCACCCATAGATCAGTTTCTTCTCTCAATTATACAGTTTCTCAGTCATCCCGGCTTTTCCGCCAAGAATTAAGAGTTGAGCCACATGGTCTCAAAACCCCTGCAGCCTATACATTTGCTGGCAGAGATCAGCGCCATTTACATCGTCAGACTGTGTGTACCAGTGGCAGCAGGCATAATGGGGTTAACTCATTCAAGACGTGCAATTCGCCGCGTATCCGTCGGCGGCACGTCTCGAATGAGTTAACCCCTTCACTGCCAGTCGACGTATGCTGCCTATTTCTGAAATCTCTTCAACGCCAGACACCAAGCCGTCAAAATGGATTCAGAGTGGTGTCTGCAGGAAGTATAGATTCCCATGAGTCCCCGTAACTACGGGGGAGGAAGGGGGGCTCATGAGAATCTATACTTCTTGCAGCTGCGTGATGTTCAGTTTACCCGGCAATAAAGCGGTCAAGTCTGCAACAAAAATTAAATTCAAACCTGGTGGAGCCGCTGTTTGCTGCGGTACGCATGTACCGTGTGGCTGGGTGGCGTACAGGTTGACACAGTGCGTGTTGGCGGGCCAGTCACAGTACTTGCTGACTGGGTTGTAGTACAGACCCATAGCGCATTTTACACGATAGCTGACCTGAAAATGCAATGTTATTTAAAGTTACCGTAGATTACAAATCCGATGAACAGCCAAGAGTTTAAATTCTCATGCACATGTAGGCGGAAGTTGCTTCCCAGTGCAGCCAGTGCTTAACATATTAACCTTTGCGTGTCGGTGTCGATTTATGTCGCGATGATTCCTATAGGAATCATAGCGACATAAACCGCTACCGATCCACAAAGGGTTAAGTCTCGTTTTTTCCCGCTGAATTTCCGAACTATGCCTTATGCCTCACCTTACACAGAGCAATACTACCATGCAACCAGCAATCTCACCTGATTGGCACAGATGTAGTATTCGTCACAGGCATGCACGTTGGGGTAGAAGTCACTGGGCATGTTCATACAGGAAAAGTCTAGGGGGTTGGACGGTGTCACGGGGCTTGATGCTGCAAACAATCGATTCGTTTTATGTAGTAAAACTGTTGATCACTGTTGATACTGGATGCTACCTTTGAGTGTGTGTGTGTGTGTGTGTGTGTGTGTGTGTGTGTGTGTGTGTGTGTGTGTGTGTGTGTGTGTGTGTGTGTGTGTGTGTGTGTGTGCATGTGCGTGAGCTGCAGCAGGCACGAGTGAATGCGAATGTATGCAGTGACGTGTATGTATATAGACGTAAGTTTTGTGCTACGTCTTTTGTGCATGTGTATTTGCGTCATTATGTGTGTGTGTGTTTGTTTTTTTTTTGTTTGTTTGTTTTTTAAAGTCATTCTAAATTCTCTCTATACAGGATGACGTCTTTTCTTTCTGTCGTGTTCTTTTCTGTTCTACGTTTGTTTCCATGTCACCTGAGGAAGGATCTTTGATCCGAAACGTCGTTATTTGTTTCTATTTTAAAGGGTTTTCTACCACTATCTTCTGTTTTTTTTTAAACGATTTTTTTAAGTGCTGATCTGTGAATTTAACCTTAAGGCTCCAAGCTGTCAGGTCTAAAATCACAAGACAGCACATCATTCAAACATGAATTCATTGCCTGACTGAAACTCTGAACGATCAATCAATCAATCAATCATTCTCTGATGGTCTAAAGGATCTGTCAATCAATCAATCATTCAACCAGTCAGTCAGACGGTCAAGTGGAACAGTCAATGAACCAGTAGTTCGGTCAGGCACTCTGTCAGTTAGTCAGTCATTTAGTCAACCAGTCAACCAATCAATCAATCAATCTGTCAGTCAGTCAGTCAGTTACTCAACCAGTAAACCATTCAGCCTATCAATCAGTCAATCAATCAGTCATCAATCATCGTTTGATGGTGTACAAGATTCGTCAATCAATCAATCATTCAACCAATCATTCAGACGGTCAGTCGATCAATCAACCAACCAGTAGGTCGATCAGACTTTCAATTAGTCAATAAATCAGTCAATAAATAAACAAATATATAATCAATCAATGAATCAGTCAGTTAGTCAATCTGTCAGTTAGTCAGTTAGTCAACCTGTCAACCAATCAGCCAATCAATCAATCAGTCAGTCAGTTAGTCAATCTGTCAGTCAGTTACTCAACCAGTCAAACAATCAGTCAATCAGCCAATCAATCAATCAATCGAAAGACACTCACTCACTCACTCACTCACTCACTCACTCACTCAATCAATCAATCAATCAATCAATCAATCAATCAATCAATCAATCAATCAATCAGGTGACACAGCTGTGAAAGTCACTATACCAGTGGATTGCTGACCACCACTGACAGCTGGTTGCATTATCAAGTTCGGAGCTGGAACAAAAATGTAAAACGCGTTGGACATTTAAGGCTTAGATTTTTTGACCGCCACAAAGATGATTTCAAAGAAGAGGCAACAAAAGGTGTCTGAACAAATTGCAACCGCAGATGGGTTTGAACCCGCGACCTATCGGACGAGAGGCAAACGCTCTAACACATGGGCTTTCCCACACAAAAAAGAGACTGCAAGTAATATCATAGCGGTGCTGGTCTTCATATTTGGGCATACGAGCAAAAAGATCCTCGGGCCGACATCTGCCGCAGTGGGCCCGCGCACAGTCGAGAGCGGGCCCACTGCAGCCGATGTCAGCCCGAGGACCTTTGCTTACTGGGTAGGGCCTGGAGCCGAAAAGTTCCAAATCACACACAAGTTATAGCGATCATAAATATTCACACAAATCTTTCAAGTCAGATCACAAAGTGGTACGATTCATCCATTGATTGATTGCACTTTGAAGTCGGGACGTTGAGATAATGCAATCAGTCAGTCGATCCATCCATCCATCCATCATTCTTGACGTCTCGCGAGAAAAACATAAATAATAATAATAATATAAAGAAAAACACCAAGCAGACTAATGAGGACTAAGCAAAAGTCAAGCAAACGTGTGTTGATCTTTGATTTTAGACTTTACCGTACAAGCCGTAAAGTCTAAAATAGAAGACCAGCACACAAATAGTCGATTAATAAGGACTAAGCAAAAGCCAAGCAAACGTGTGTTGATCTTTGATGTTAGACTTTACGGCTACAAGCCGTAAAGTCTAAAATAGAATACCAGCACACAAATAGCCACAACGATTTTGTGCTGCCAGAAAGTATTGCATACTTACTCCGTCGTATCACGCCAGGGGTAGGTGTCAGCGTGTTCCAAAATACAAACAAAATCCTTCCAGGCCGCCCTCAAAACTCACCTCTTTCAATAGTTCTAGCACTATATCACCACACTCCCCACCCCAAGCTGACCGTCGTAATGTATTTTCACTATTTGTGGTACGTGAGTCATTGTCTAAAGCGTGCGCATGCGTGTGCGAGTTGTGAGTGCGCGCTTAGAGTTATAATTATTATAAGATAAGCGCATTATAAATACCGTAATTATTATTAGTATTATTATTATTAGTATTATTATTATTATTATTATTATTATAAACAAAACGAAAAAAAAAAAAAAGGAAATCGGGTTGCAGCAAAAAGGCAAACCTGGTCTGTGATTTTGAACCTTACAGCTCGACGCCCTAAAGTCCACTATCACTGACCAGCACACGAAAACCCTTAACTCATTCAGCCCGACGGCCGTATTTCCCCAAATTTGGAGGCGTCATCTAATGACTATGCACCAGTTGCAGGAGATGGATCGACCATGATAATTCAAGGGTAGTGCCTGATTAGCTTGGCGCCGACAGGCGCCAAGCTAATCTGGCACTACCCTTGAATTATTATGGTCGATCCATCTCCAGCTGTAGTGCGTCAGGGCTGAATGGGTTAACCCTTTGACGGATACTGACGATACAGGTCAGCAGAAAAGACGTGTAAGTACGCGTGTTTTCTGCCAAACGGTATCGTCAGCAGCAGACAAGAAGTTAACGACTACGTTTATGGTGATGTCAGGGTCCCATACATACTTACTCGGTGTGGTCACGGCAGAACTAGATGTAAGCGTGTTCCAAAATACAGCAAAAGTCGGGTTGTATGGCTGCCCGGTGGCAACAGGCCCCTGAGGATTGTAGGGTTGCTGAGCTGGGGTAAGCGTTTGCGGGATAAAGTTAGGCTGTTGCGTTGGGAAAAGAGTTTGCGTTAGGTATGGCCATGGGGTTTGCGTTTGCGTTTGTGTGACATAAGCTCCTTGGGCTGCAAAAAGCGACAAAGCAACAATGATCTCAAGGGTTAAAGCAATTATCCCGCTGGATGTGGGTAGCAATTTTTGACAAAAACCGCTACCCACAGCCAAAGGGTTAAAAACAAATTCAAAGCCACGTGATGATTTCAAGCAATTGATGCAAGCAATATAGTGTGTTTCCAAGTAAATCCAAAAGCTCTGAATCGGAGGCTGTCTGTAAAATTACAGAACGATACTCCGAGGACCTGAATGAATCAGTTCAAACAATGTCGTTTCAATCAATCAATCAATCAATCAATCAATCAATCAATCAATCAATCAATCAATCAATCAATCAGCATGTAGAGTTTGTGGAATGGCTATGGCTAAACCTTACTCTGCATGACTATTATCATTCAAATTAACATTTCTACAGAAAATACAAACATAATATTTAAAAACAATTCAATATATCAAAATAAAAATTGTCCTATTTGTCACACAACGTACTGAAATTAGCGCCTGCCAAGCATGTTAAGTTTAGAAGCAGAGAAGCATAGCGCAAAACACGTTTGAAGAGTACCAAAAATAACACGAAAATGTCCCGGTCAGAGTTTTTGGAAGGGACTACAGCTCCCGCGAGGTCAATAACGATGTATCTGGCGGAAGCGTATATAAGATGTGTCCATCCCAGACACTCCGGTTGTATAAGTGTAACCCCCTTGTCCATTCAAACACCGGTGGCTGCAGTCAACACAGGGACTAACCCCTCTGCTGACGGGAAAATATAAACACCACACACTTGCACAGTGCATAACTTCCCGCAACATATACCGATACCCAAAAAGCCTGTGAGCAAACCATGGAATATTCACTGCCGGATGGCATTCCATGCCAGAAGCTTTACGGAAGTACTAAAATAGGGCCATGAAGCGTAGCTCCTCATCAGGCAAGCAAGGGCCATAAATCCTCAAAAGCCGCCCTGCAACTGCTGGGGCCCATGAAGATCTATGCCTCTTTTTTGGCAGTTAAGGTCAGGACTGCTCGTTGCGTTCCGGTAGTGACGGGGCAGACTAGTTTACCAACTCACGGTTTGCTGAGAAGACTCCGGGAAAGGCGGGGAAGGCGGGGTTAACTGGAGCCACGGCTGCACGCACAGAATTGCAACGTCTCATATATGCCTGTTATTTCCTTCACCCCTTCAATGCCGAGAAAAAGTAAAAACGAACTAACTGCAAGAGACACAGATCCTCAAAAGTCCCTGCGACATCTTGAGGATCTATGCCTCTTGCTGACACCACTTAGGATGTCGACCTGTGTTCCTGGCCGGCTGAGGCTCTTTGGCGTTGAACTAATGAAGGTTGCAAAAACACAGTGTGCGGCAATTGGCATAGATGGGGTTAACTTTCCTGTCCCTCCGGAGGGCTTGACAATGTTAAGTATATCTTGGTTGGTCTGGTCTCTTGTTTGGTCTTGTCCTATTTCCTCTTGTGCACCAAAAACAGAAATTTGCTGTTATAGTACGGTTTTGTCTGCTGGGGGTTTGTCCTCTCTAGTCGTGTGCACGAAATAAGAGATTACGTTCCTGTTTGTCAACGTGGCAATTAGGTTACGCCCTCTTTTCACACGCTCTTCTCTATTAGCCTCTTGCAACATAAAGCTGTGAACGAAGTACCTTTCCTCCAACACAAAACTTCCACGCGGAGCACATCACAGAAGAAACATTTCCAGCAATTCTTGACAAAATTGTCTGTTAGCGTTTTCCACAACACTCTAATACAGTAAGTACCCCATGACAAAACTGTCGTCTGCAAGCTTGCACACAACTGTGCACATGCCCCATATAAGGCGCCCATGAACACACTAGGTCAACTCAAATTACTCAAATTTTCCTCTTTTTCACACCACCTGTCATGCCTCTTGCCGCTCAAAACGCCCAAACAGGCAAAAATGGAAACTTTCACACCCTGAAAAAATGGCAAAAAGAGAGGAATATTTTTAACTATGTCTCACGGAATAGTTACTACATAAACCGGAAGCAAAAGCCCTGTGTGGTTTGTGACCGGTCTTGTGTGGCAAAATCTAGGCCTGTCTGGTCTGGTCTTTTCCTGCCTGGTCTTGTGCACACAAAAACAAAAATAATTGTCGGGTCTGGTATGTCCAGTCAGGTAAAACACATATAGTAGGCTCCGGCCTGTTCTGATCCTGTTCCTTCTCGTCTTGTGTACGAACAAAGAAAGTCATACAGCTATCTTGTTTTCAATCAGAGACATAATTGCATTAAAATATTATATGGTTGATATGAACTAGCAGATAAATTTGGTACGGATTACAAAAACACTAATGACAAGATATGATTTTGTCACAATACGTGTTGCGTACTATTGTAGACAGAGAATAAAAAAGAACCCACTAAACCTTTATGATGATAATAATAATGACGAATAGTTATATAACACGTAATCGTGTTAAAGCTTTACGTGCTTTACGATCAACAAAACACAAGGAAAGATACAATGCCATTCTTACAAAACTGCAAACTAAAAATACAAAGCACACACTGATGTCATTATAACAAACTGAATAACTGTATATGCACACGTCACTCGCAACATTAAAATCATGCACTGAAGGGCTAGAGGACAGCAACTATTAAAATTCAGACACTGGCAGCTATATTTTTTTAAAGCTATACTGAAAAGAAAGGCGATATTTTGGGAACTAAGCATAATAGTTCAAGGCTGGTGCCAGAATAGCTCGGCGCCTGAAGACGCCGAGCTATTCTGGCACCAGCCTTGAACTATCATGTTTGATCCATTGCCTGTTGTATGTGACATGGCAAAATGATTCAGTTAGTGAGATAATAAACCGACTCACTTTGACCAGGTGGTGGGAACAGCGGAGCCAGTCCTAAACCGGGCGTCTGTGTTTGAACTGCTGGACCCCTGACAAAAGAAGACATGGAAAGTATGCCCTGGTCTGTAATTTTGGACCTTACGGCTTTGAGCAGCACGAAAATGCTGTTTATTACAACCAGTACGATTCGATACAACAGTAGCAACAATGAATAGTGACATTATCTCATTCTGTTATCTAGTGCAATCCATGCTACCTCGCGTCCTGTTATTTCCGCTATCCTGTGCTCTATGAGCCAGGGTACTTAGAGGCCTCAGAGCACAGGATAGTGGGAGTATCAGGCCGCTAGTTAACAATTAGATCCATGATCTCTGATCCGCGGTGAGAAATCAGAGACGGTAATCCAAGACCAGAGTAACGGGCAACACACTATCTCCTCCGTAGCTGCACAGGTGTGGCAAAAAGGCAGCGGACGAAATGAATTGAAAGATCCAAAGATAGAGATCAACCAGACCATATAATCCATTAGAAGTCTACCCAGAGTTCCTTTCGATATCGTGCCAGGATATCGAAAAGAACTCTGGGAAGACTTCTGATGGGTGGGGTGCAGTGCGTTTGGGCTTTCCGAGCGCAGAGATCCCATCTTGACCAAACTGAACTGAACTGGACTAGATTCCTTTGCCCCTTCTTTATGGCACCGAATCGCCAGCCCACCACAATGACAAGGCACAATTAAAGTACGTAACACTCCCCATGTTGAACGTTTTTGTTTCGGTTTCGAATAAACGTGTGGTTAACCCTTTTGGCTGTGGGGGGCGCTTTTCGTCGCGATGATTTCTGCAGCAATCATCATCACGACAAAAAGCGCAACTCAGATAGCCAAAGAGTTGCAGCATGCCGCGAATGTGTTAATGTGGCACTGGCGTCTGGAATGTGTTAACTGCGCGTGCGTTTATGGCCACGAGATGAATGAGACGAAAAGCAATTCAATAACATCGACAACAACAACTCAGTGCGCAAAGGTCATCGGGCCGACGTCGGCCCGATAGCCTTTTGCGCTTTGGGAATTACGAAAGGATGCTGACCCCGCAGCTGAGGGGCAGTTGGCGCTGGTGGGGTTGTTGATCTCGTTGTTGATGGCGTGCATGAGTGGATATTTGCCCTGACCGCACATGTTGCCTGTAAAATCGTCAAGGTCCAGGGCCCACACCATGACTCCGCCGTAGCCGTTCTGCTTGATGTAGCACACCTGGAACAGACAATGTGGCCGTGTGCGTAAGTCGTGTATGTTCTCATGAATGTTTGTTGGTTTGAAGTTTTGATAGATAGGACAAGTACATCACAATTCAACAATTTTTCAATCTGTGATCATTGGACGGTACTGCACAATTCTCTCCCCTTACAGTGCTTTTTACCTACTTTATTTTGTAATCTTCCTATAATATTACCACTGGCAGTCTCCATTTTCCTTTTCAACGATTTTTCAGTTTAAAACTTTCCGTCTCTGTAATCCTTAGGTCTTTATATTTATTTTCTGTGGAAACCAAAAATATGCATACAAAAATGTTTACAGAGACGAAAAAGGAACACAAAAGGCTGTGCGAAAATAGACATTACAGACAGCATACATACAAAACAGTACAAAAGCATTGTATACACCTAGATATACATTTTACTAGCTCCCAAATTAACTCATTGTGCCCGAGGTACAAAATGCCCACATTTTGAAGTTATCTTCTGAGGACTGCATTACAATTCAGGAGACAGATCGACCAGGTTGAGCCATATCTTGCTGTGGCGTATCGCGGGCAGAATGAGTTAATTGTGATAGTATTGTTATCAAAGCAAACCAGTCTGTTTTATGTGCTCTGTTAACCAGTCAGATCACAGAGGTTAGAATTAATGCGTGAATCTGCTGACTTACAGATGTAAATTAATCTGCTTAAAAGGTACCAGTTTTTCATACTGTCTCTCACACATGCAGATAACCATATAAAAGTTTACACGAGAATGTTCCTTTGCATGACCTAAAGAAGACGTAACCCCTAACCCCTACCCCCACCCCCCACCCCACCCACCCCCACCCCCCACCCCCACCCACCCACCCCATCAACCCCACCCCCCCCAAAAAAAAAAAAAAAAAAAAAAAAAACTATGTTGTTAAACGTCATTCCGGCTGTGCAGGGAAAAAAATCAGTAATATTTTCTTGAATGTCCGGCCTTAGTAAATGCAACAATAAGAACGTAATATACATGTAGATATAAGACTGTTTGCCTCACTTTCTGCGCGAGACTGCTGGCGTCCTCATAGCCCACCCACTGGCTGCCCTCCGTCAGGTACGGCACGTGCTGCTCAAGATCCCTGTGTGTCTGCCCTCCGCGCTGCTGCATCTGGCAAATCTGGAGCAAGCCGCCAACAAGAAACACTGGGAATCATGTTCTAAACCCATTTAGCTCCGACGCACTACAGCAGGAGATGGATCGACCATGATAATTCAAGGGTGGTGCCAGATTAGCTTGGCGCCGTTCGGCGCCAAGCTAACCTGGCACTACCCTTGAATTATCATGGTTGATTCATCTCCTGCACGCTTAGGTGACACCTTCCACAAAATGCGGTCTGAAGGATACTTAATGTGTTAGTCAAATATAGGTTTAACACATTCTACTTCATGACCGAAACCCCCAAATTTTGAAGTTGCCCTCTGAAGGATTGTATTACAATTTTAGAGACAGATCGAGCTTGATAGTTCATGGGCTTCAAGTTATTCTGGCACCACCCTTGAACTATCATGCTTGATCCATGTCTTGCTGTGGTTTGTCGGGGCTGAATGAGTTAAAGGAAGTAAGTACTTCCCCTCGATAGTGAGGATGTCCAAGCAGTATGCCTATATAGCGATCGTTGTGCTTGATTAATGCGGCATTTTATCGTTCAGTTGCACAAGCGAGGGATGGTCGTTGCGTAATCAATCACCTCTATAACTCAGGTAGTGGGAAATAGCACATGTGCTCTATTCTTTTGTCCTTTTTATGGGGGTGATTCATTACGCAAAACTATCACGCCAAGCCTGTGTAAAATTTGGCACCGGATGAATACATCAACATAGGAAAGGAAATGTGGCCACTTCTTGCTGGCAAGGGGTATAAATTCTCTATACCTGCAGCTGCAAATAGTAGGAATATCTGCCGCTTAATTCTTTTTAAAAAATAAATTATAAATGGGATATCCGGCCATTTACAACGAACTATTTTCAGTATTTGCATTTTATTTCTGATTCGGTTTTTATTTTTTATTTTTACTACGTGATCAAGAACTTAGGACTAAATTTCCAACACAGCAAAAGCCTTGCATACCTCATAGTAAGCCAGGAACCCTGCTTCCCGTGTGTATGTGCCCGCAGCCCCAGGGTTACTGGTGGGGTCCCCCAGTCCGTTCTGTGATGGGGAGGATAGCGTGAAGCTCCGTCCGTAGGTCGCCAGGCCGATGTTCAGCTTGGACGGGCTCGCTCCTAGAGACACCCAGTACTTGGCAGCAAAGTCCTGACAAAGACAAGGGGCCAGTTGCATGAGCGAGATTAGTTCCGCGCCAGCTACTAAGCAATGTGCGCCGCTATAGCGGCGCACCTTGCTTAGTGGCTGGTGCAGGACTAAGCTCGCTCATGCAACTGGCCCAAGGACAATTAACTCCCTTGTGCATGCAGCCACCGGTACTGTAAACAGTGTGTGTGATGTACTGTAAACAGTATCGGTGGATGCAAGCACAAGGAGGGTTCAAGCATCGGTTTCAGTCTCGTTTCAGTAAACCCCAAATGGGACCAGAAATCGGCATAACAAACGTAGGAATAACAAGAGACATAAATCCTCATGACCCCCGCGACTGCGGGGGCTCATGATGATTTATGTCTTTTGCAGCTGGGTAGCGTTCGCCTTGACCCAGCACATAAGGAGTTAATGTCGAAAGAAAAGGTTAAAGCACCCTGACAACATGCTCAAGTCCTTTCGTTTGTCTACACAAGCATTCATTCACGCACCCATGCATTCGTCCATCCATCCGTCCGTCCATCCATCCACCCATCCATTCGTCCATCCATCCATCCATCTATCCATTCATCCACCCGTCCGTCCGTCCGTCCATCCATCCATTCATCCATTCATCCACTCATTCATCTATCCCTAACAATTACTTTGTGTGTGAAAAGCAACTGTACTCATTATGTACCAGGTTCAAATAGCGATCATCTCCCTGCTCATTAGCCCTTGGGTACAGCGCCGTGTGATGTCCAGTGTGGGTCTCCCACAACCCGTGCAGATCATACGTCATCAAACTGATGAAATCCAGATACCTGAAATACAAACGAATTGTGAAATACAAATTCGTTTTTTTTTAATTAAGCATTTTGATTCCAGAATCATGTTTGGTTTAAACAGATTTTTGTTCAAATTTCTACACGTGCATGTTAATGTGTTTTCTTTTTTACAAGTGATTTTATGTGATAAGAACGAACAAAATTTGTACAACTGGACAATAACATATTTGTGTTTGTATTCAGTCATATAATATAGAGTAAAATCCATCAGAGCATTTCAGAAAGCCCACCCGCACCGTTTGCAGGGGTACTCCCCCGATAGACCACACCGGGGAGCACGCCACAAGTATACCTCTATTCAAATGAGATGCTTTAGCCTCTTATTTGAATAGAGGTGTACTTGTGGCGTTTAGCATCTTATTTGAATAGAGGTGTACTTCTTGCGTACTCCCCGAGTGGGTCTATCTGGGGAGTACTCCTACAAATGTTACAAGCATATTATGCTCGTACGTGTTCACAAAGAGATAGTTCAAGAATATTAATTAACTCATTCGAGACGTGCCGCCTCCGGATACGCGGCTTTATGTCGCGTATTCGAAGGCGGCACGTTTCGAATGAGTTAAGAAAAGCCGCGAAGCCAATTAATCGCAATCCTCAAGTTTCCATGCCCGTCCCAGACCTCAGATGGCAAGCAAAAATGGGACGGCGACTCACTGGTTCAGCTGTGGGATGTCGTAGGCTGTATCAATCTTTTCCTTGCCCGCACCCACAGCGGCCGTCAGCAGCAGGCGGGGATGTCCAGTAGAAGCTGCCTCCTGCTCGAACTTCGCTCTCACTTCCTTTAGAAAAAACAAGACAAGAAAAATTATGCCTGGTTCTGTGACGCTTTTGATTCAGATTAACTATAGTACAACCTGCGGGCTTGTTGGTTGGTTGTACGTAGTTTAACGTTCCGATAGAAGAAAATAACTTTCTCAGTTCGTACCCACGCTGCGTGGTAAAAAAAAATAATAAAAAAAATATAAAAAAAACGGAACATCAAACCTGGGACGTGTGTAGACATATACTTCCCTGATTGAATGTACTGTCGCCAGCCGTTCTTAACAAGCGAAATAAATAAAACAACCGTGCGGAGGATGGGGCGGAAGGGGGTGGGGTCATGACGTTTTATGTCTTTTGCAGCTCAGCGGCGTATACGTTTCTCAGCATTAAGGAGGTTAAACCCTTCACCGCCAGGAGACGTAGATTGTGTTTTTGAGAAATTTGTGAAATCAAAGCCAAAGAGCATGGATACAAAGTGGCGTAAGCAAGAGGTATTGATCCTCATGAGCCCCCGCAACTGAGAGGGCTCGTGAGGATCTGTACCTCTTGCAAATGGTTTGCGCCCAACCTTTTCACCGCGGCAAAGGGGTTAAATCAAATAAGGTCCTCACCCTGATGAGGTCTGTGAATCTGTCCCGGTCCTGAGCCGGACTGCCCCTGTTGGCCGGGTACTCCCAGTCCACGTCCAGTCCATCAAAGCGCCACTTGCGCAAGAAGGTCGCAGCGGACTGCGCAAACTCCGCGCGACTTTGAGGCGTGGCCACCATCTGGGTGAAGGGTGCAGAGCCCAGGTTCCACCCGCCCACAGCTAGAAGGGTCTTCGCTCCAGGGTTCTGCTGCTTCAGCGCCTGGAACCGCTCGTACCTGTATCGCAAGGCACGAATTAACCCTCTTAGCGCCATGGGCGCATTTCCCGATTTTTGGAAGTGTTACTTCACGACTATATATACCACTTGCAGGAGGTGGATTGACCATGATAATTCAAGGGTAGTGCCAGATTAGCTTGGCGCCTGAGGGCGCAAGCTAATCTGGCACTACCCTTGAATTGTCATGGTCAATCAGTTCCTGCTGTAGGGTGTCGGCGCTGAAAGGGTTAAACCCGACGTGGCGCTACAGCACTGCTTCACTGCCAGAGGTCGCAGGTCGTGTTTCTAGGCTTTTTGTAAATTCAACGCCGAAAGGCACCAGCCGCCCAAGGCTCATGGGCACGAAGTGGAGTTAGCAAGAGGCAAAGCTCCTCATGAGCCCCCGCTACTGCGGGGGCTCATGAGGATCTGTGCCTCTTGCAGTTGGATCGTGCTCATTTTCTCTCGCAGTGCAGACAATGACAATGACAATGAAATTTTATTTTCCAAAGTTAGAAGTTATTGGTTACAGAACTAGTTTTCCAACTTGCCGTTGCTACATCTAATACGTAAAAAGGACGCACATGTAAAACACAAAAAATGATACCATAAAGTGATTTGTTGATAATAGGAAACATATAATAATAGTAATAATGATGACGATGAAGACGACGACGACGATGATGATGATGATGATGATGATGATGATGATCATGATAATAATAATAATACGACTAGGGATAGCAATAGAAGTACTAATAATAGAAACAATAATGATAATTGACCTTATTATTATCATCACTACAATCATTAGCACTACCAAAACCACAACCATCAGTTAAAAAAAAAAAAAAAAAAAAAAAAAAAAAAAAAAAAAAAAAAAAAGAAGCAAAATTTTTTTTAAAGCCCATAAAAACAACTTCTAAACACACACCCACACACACGCAAACACGATTGACGAGAAAACACCGTTACAACAAAATTGTCTAGCTGTCTCCTGAACTACTTACTAGTTTCTAAAAGAAAACTTATAAGACTCAAGTGGTGTTTTTGTTGTTGTTGTTGTTGTTGTTGTTGTTGTTTTTGTCTATTGTTGTTGTTGTTTTGTGTTGTTGGTTGGGGTTGTTGGTTTTTTGTTTATTTGGGTTTTTTGTTTGTTTGTTTGTGTTTTGTTTGTTTGTTGTTGTTTTTTGTGTTTGTTGTTTGTTTGTTTGTTTGTTTGTATGTTCGTTTGTTTTTTTGTTTGTTTGTTTTTTGTTGTTGTTTTGTTGTTGTTGTTTTGTAGTTTTGTTTTGTTTGGGTTTTTTGTTTGTTTGTTTTTTGTTGTTTTGGGGTTGTTGGTTGTTTTTTTTTTTGGGGGGGGGAGTTTTGGTTTGTTTTTTTTTTTTGTTGTTGTTTTGTTTGGGGGGTTTTTTGGGGGTGCGCCCTGGGCATGCAAGTCGACATCATCGTCGTCGACATCATCATCAAAGTTAGACTTTGGACCTCAAAGCTTAAAATAAAGTATACAGACCCTGACATTCTTCCAAGCAGGAGGCATAGATATCCCCATGAGCCCCTGTAATCAGGTAGAGGCTCGTGAGGATCTACGCTTCTTGCAGACGGCCATAGGTCTCATTGGTTGCCTCCCTCGATTCTATTCCGCTTATCAGCTGTTGAGAATCGAGGGAGACAACCAGTGTGGAGCAAGGTCTACACAAGTTCTACCTACATTCCCGTGCTCCAGGCTGTAGACTCGTCGTTCCACTCGAAAGCCTGCAGCTGGTTGCCGGTCATCCTGGCAAAGGTGTAGATGAGGTGGGTGCACAGGCTGGCATCCACGTCCTCAGGGACGAACTTCCCTCCGTTTGGTCGATACTGAGACCAGTTGGTGTAGTAGCACACCCTCCGCAACCCAGCTGCACGTGGAAACGTTAAACCTCCACAAAATGAACACAACTTAACTGCAAGAGGTGTAGACCCTCATGAGCCCCCGCAATTGCTGATATCACTTTGTATCCACTCTCCTTTGACGGCTCTTTCTGCTGTTGAATTAACAAATGTTTCAGAGACACGGTCTGCTTTCACATGTCTTATAGGAGTTAAAAGCAGTTAGCTCCAGAGAGGGCTTTGACAGCTAATATACAACAGCCTCTCAGTTTTGTCTTAACCCCAGTAAGACTTTTCTAACCTTCTCTTCACAATCCATGTGAGTAGGCGCACGAACCAGAGGTTTTACAGTTCCCGCCAATGAGCGTCGGGGGAACTGTCCTAACTCATTCTGCCCCGACACACCACAGCAAGACACGGATCGAGCATGATAGTTCAAGGGTGGTGCCGGAATAGCTTGGCGACCATAGGCACCAAGCTATTCCGGCACCACCCTTGAACTATCATGCTCGATCTGTCTCTGGAATTGTAATACAGTCCAACAGAGGGCAACTTCAAAATTTGAGGATTTCGGTCCTGAGGTAGAATGTGCTATCGTACAAACAAGAAGAAGGGCGCCTGAAAAGTCTTTCATTTAACAACGTTGGCAAACTTCACAATTAAACAAAAATGAAGTTCGACCATTTTTGCAGCATTATGATAAGAGCATTTAGAAAGGAGATATTATTGCGAACTATTAACCATTTATTGCTTGGAGCAGGCCCCTATAACCCCATTGCGCATGCAGCTACGGGTACTGTGTGCATTAAGGGTGGATGCGTGCATATTCATGATGGTTAACACACTTTGCTCCAGGACCGAAATCCGCAATTTTTGAAGTTGCCCTCTGAAGACTGTATTACACTTCTGGAAACAGATCGAGCGTGATAGTTCAAGGGTTGTGCCAGAATAGCTTGGCGCCTATGGGCGCCAAGCTATTCTGGCACAACCCTTGAACTATCACGCTCGATCCATGTCTTACCGTGACATGTCGGAGTTGAATGAGTTAAGACATTGAATAAGGGAAGTGATTTCTGTGATGACCTGCGGCGTTCAATGTTGTCAGTAACATTCATACACCTGATGCTGTGAACAGTTCTTGTCGTCCTCGTCATGAGCTCATCATCGTCCTCATTATAGTCGTTGTCGATAAGACTGCGTGAACTTACCTGGGGCAAACTGGGCTGTTGTGCCAATTAAACCCACGGCCAGTAAGGTCAAGAGAGACAACATCATCTGAAACGAGCCCAGACCACAATATCCTGTGAAGTCCTTCACTGCCGAGAAAAGGCGACGCATAATCCAACCTCAAGAGACATAGATCTTCGTGAGCATACGCAGTTGCGTGGGCTCATGAAGATCTATGCCTCTTGCTGAAACTTCTTTGTATCTACGTTCCTGGGACGGTTGGGACTCTTTGGCGTTGAATTATCGAGACTTCAAAAACGCAATCTGCGTCCACTAACAGTGAAGGGTTTACACAAAACGTACACCTGTATACGTCTTGTTATAAAATAGCATACTTCACTGTAGTCCCGGACGAAGACACAGTTGATGAGGGTTTTTTTGTTGGTTTGTTTTTGTTTTTATTTATTTATTTATTTATTTTATTTTATTTTATTTTGTTTGTTGTGTTGTGTTTGTTTTGGTTTTTTGTTTGTTTGTTTGTTTGTTTGGTGGTTGTTGTTTGTTTGTTTTTTTTGGGAGGGTTGTTTTGTTTTGTTTGTTTTGTTTTGTTTGTTTGTTTTGTTTTAGTTTTTAAGGGGGCGGTGGCGGGGTGGGGGGGTGTGGTTAGGGGGGGGGGGGCTAGAATTGACGCGCAGTAACACAGTGTGGGCTTAACCTACGATTTACTTTCACTGCGCTTTTCATTTTATTAGCTTTGGGTTCAAATAGTTTCCATACATAAGTGTGTGCCAGTTACTAAGTGAGTTCAATTTGCAGTGTGTCTGGTCATCCTCAACAGTAACCTCACTCACCCTTCTGTAAATATAGATACTGATAAAACGTGCGCTATCTCAACAATGACCGCCCTCTACACGAAGGCATGTATTGTTTATCAGAAAACATCAGTTCTTAACATTTTCGTTTGTTTTCTCTTGTTGTAAACAAATTTTGTAAATTCTACTTGATTTTAAATAACTTTACTTGCATCACTTCATTGCTGTTATCTACCAATGGAGAGGATCTCTATTAACCCTTTGCATGTCGGTAGCGGTTTTTGTCGCGATATTCCTAGACAAAAACCCCTACCGACACGCAAAGGGTTAAGTGTAAGGCTAGAAGAAAAACGATAATACAACTGTAAATAAATAACAAGGCATTAAAAGGCAAGGCATTGAAACAAGGCAAGAAATTTGATAACCCATAACACAAAATGTGCATAATGGCAGTAGCCTATTCTGCACTTTGAAAGCAAAAGACGTTGTCCATTTTTTGTGAAAAGCGAGATTTTCATTGTAATACAATGAAAATCGTGCTTTTCACAAATACTGGACTTAATTTAACCTTCACAGAACGGTATTGTCTGGTACGACTCAATACACGATTCCCTACACGTGAGATGTAACCTGTTTAGCCTCAAAGCCCAAAGCTTATCAAACAATGGTTGTTAACTCATTCGAGGCGTGCCGCCCTGGATACGCGGCATAAGTCTCGAATGCGTTAACTATTTGTTGTTCTGTTTTTCTCAATTGATTGCTTTTCGTTTTCGTTAGTTCGGGGTTCAACGTCCACGGCACCGAAGCAGGGGCGCCCAGTGGGTCCAAAGATTGGTGCGACAAATGAAACTTGTTTCTCATTTAAGGTATATATCAAGATCTATACATGTAGCAAATAAATCAAATTTCAAACCTCTCTCTCTCTCTCTCTCTCTCTCTCTCTCTCTCTCTCTCTCTCTCTCTCTCTCTCTCTCTCTCTCTCTCTCTCTCTCTCTCTCTCTCTCTCTCTCTCTCTCTCTCTCTCTCTCTCTCTCTCTCTCTCTCTCTCTCGCCAGAATTATTGGTGCGACAAATGTCGCACCGTCGTACCAAGGTGGGAGCCCGTGCGAAGTGATAATGGATGGCCCTGACGGGCGAGTTATGGGGGACAGAGAAATCTATTGCCTATGGAGTACGAGCTGAACACTGAACGAATAAGGCGCACTCCAACTGTGCCACTTTGATTTACCTTTCAACGGACATGCTATTGAAGAAGCCCGTCTTTTCCCCCTGGATTAATCCTTGATTCCTATTGACGGACTTTCATTGCTAACATTCGCCGGTACAACGGGTTGTCAAATTTGCCTTGCCTCTGCTAAGACTTTTCTACCATTGTTTTCACCATTCTTTTCACATTCCATGTGAGTAGAAACACGTACCAGAGAATTTCCACTGACTTTTGAATGTAACGAAAGGAACTCTCCTGCGTACAAAGTAGAAGAAGAGCAGAAAAGCCTTTCATTTTATGACATTCAAACTTCATAACGTAAGTAAGCCCTTTTTGTCCAGCATTATTGTAAGACATACTAAGAACATGTGTAAAGGAGATATTGCGATCTAATAACCATTTACTGCCTGGAGCAGGTCGCTTTAAGCAATTATGAAATAAACAAACACCGACCATTGTTGTACACCACAAACAAGACACGTGTACGTGTTGTAATAAATAAAGCAGAAGTTAACAGGCGATCACGCGGGTTTTTTTTTTTTTTCATTTACCTGTCCCCAGACATTTCACTAGACATCACACGAAGAAAGACCGAGACCAGTATATGGTACTATCTGGGTCTAGGTGTGCCATAAATCCATACCTTTGTCCTGTAGCACCGAGTGTAGACGGAATGACAGAGGCCGGAATTTTGTGTTCACTCCAACAAGGGAAGCCTTCTGTCTGTAAAGACCCACAGGGAAACAATGTTATGTCCTATTTGCCTTATCTTTATCATAATAATGCGTTGTAGATCTAAGTACAGAATAAATAAAGCTCATTTTTAAGTCGGCGTTTGCGATTGATTGTCTGTCCGTCCGTCCGTCTGTCCGTCTGTTCGTTGGAATGATTTTATTTCTGATGTTATGGCATTGTCCTCTGGGTCTGACCCACGCACCGTGTGACCGTTTGTAACGTGCATCTGATTAAACCTTTTTTAAGTGGTCTTGTATGTTTGATGAGGAAATAGAAGACTTCTATGACCAACTGCAAGAAGTCTTGGACCTTGCAGGAACAGAGAAGGAGCTAGCTCAGCTGGTGGAAAAGCTGGACAGTACAGCCATTGCGTATGGGATGGAAATCATTGCAGAGAAGAAAAGATTGATGACAAAATAACACCAGTGGCATAGGCACTGACGTCATGATTGGAAGCCGAAAACTAGAAACAGTTAACAAATTCAAATACTTAGGAGCCATTGTGGCAGATGAGGGATCAAAACCAGAAATACTGTCCAGGATTGCGCAGACAACAACAGCACTGACAAGATTGAAGACCATATGGAAGGACAGAAACATCAGGCTCTGCTCCAAGATCAGACTGATGCGCTCCTTAGTCATCTCGGTGTTCTTGTATGCCTGCGAGTCATGGACCCTCACAGCAGACCTTGAAAGGAGGATACAAGCCACTGAAATGAGATGTTTTCGAAGGCTGCTTGGCATTTCATACAAAGATCACATCACAAACGAGGAAGTGGGAAGCAGTATCAGGCAAGCCATCGGGCCCTATGAAGACCTATTAGCCATTGTGAATTTTAAAAAAACTGAAGTGGTATGGGCATGTCACGCGTTTAGCAGGGCTTGCCAAAACAATCCTGCAAGGCACTGTGCAAGGAGGACGAAGGAGAGGAAGACAGAGGAAAAGATGGGAGGACAATATATCAGAGTGGACAGGACTAAGGCTAGGTGATACGCTAAGAATGGCAGAGAACAGAGAGGAATAGGGGGAGCTGGTTGCCAAGTCATCAGTGGTGCCCCAACGGTCGGCAAGACTGCGGGATATAGGTAGATAGATAGTATGTTTGAGGCATGGGAAAACACACATGCACTGTGAAGGTTACTGTTTTTGCATGTTGTTTACGTCCTGACCTGGCTGTCCTCATTATTCAGAAATAATACCAGTAGATAGAACACTCTTATCGGTGTACGTGCATCCATTCATGAGTGTTAACCCCCTTGCGCGTGCATCGTCCGGTACTTTTTACAGTTCCGGTGACCGCATGCAAAAGGTCTTTCACTGTGATCGCAGATCGTGCACTTGAAATCATCGTAAATTCAGTGTCAAAGATCCCCGACTGGTCCACGGACATGAATTCAAAGTGGTTCTAGCAAGAGGTATAGGTCCTCATGAGCCCCCGATCATGAGAATCAATACCTCCTTCATTTGAGTGGTATTCAATTTTTCTCAGCACTCTCTCTCTCTCTCTCTCTCTCTCTCTCTCTCTCTCTCTCTCTCTCTCTCTCTCTCTCTCTCTCTCTCTCTCTCTCTCTCTCTCTCTCTCTCTCTCTCTCTCTCTCTCTCTCCCCCTCCCTCTCCCTCTCTCATAAATATTCATCAGTCCGGCTTTAGACCGAAACACTCATGTCAGTCAGCACTGACACACATTGTAGACAGCTGGCTGGAATCAATAAATAAAAACCTGATGTCTGGAGTTGTTTTCTTAGACCTACAAAAAGCATTTGATCTTGTCGACCATGACATTCTCTTAAAGAAGCTAGCAGCATACCATATAAGTGAAACTGCCATAGCATTTTTTAGATCATACCTAAAAGACAGAAAACAAAAGGTATATATACTCATGGAAAATACTCTAAACAAGGACAAGTTAACTACGGTGTCCCCCAAGGGTCGATCTTGGGACCTCTTCTATTTATAATATTCATTAATGATTTGCCTTTGCATATTACTAACACTGATGTTAATTGCAACCTGTTTGCGGACGATACGAGCCTCCATGTTTCGGGTAAAAAAAACAGCTGACATTAACATTAGCTTACAAAGTAGTCTCAGCGAGGTTTCCGACTGGTGTAGAGAGAATCATATGGTTCTTCATCCAGGAAAAACAAAGAGTATTTTAATCACTACACGACAAAAACACCAACGCCGACCACAGCCGTTACATTTACAACTGAACGCTAAACCGATAGAACAAGTCACAGAGCGCAAATTCTTGGGAATACACGTTGACGAACAATTATGTTGGGAGACGCATATAAATACAGTCTGTAAAACCATTGCTAAAACACTTTCCTGTTCTCCCAGCTTAGACAAGTAACGGATACACATACTTGTAAACTGTTTTTTCATGCCCATATCAAGTCTCACGTTGATTATGTCTCCACAGTGTGGGACGGTTGTAGTGATGTTCACATGAACAGGTTAAACTCTATATATAAAAGAGCTGTCAAAATGATAGATACGCGGCCCATTCCTACCATAGACAAATTTAGACATCTAAACATTCTCGGCCTGCGTCAACAACTTAATTTCAACAAATGCATCCTCATGCACAAGATATTAAATAACATGACACCGCAGTATCTAACCACCAAATTTGTGTCACAGCAAGAACGCGAACGGTCCTCAAGGAACAATACTTTACCCCTACCTCTGCCTAGAATTGACCTCTTTAAAACTAGTTTATCCTTTTCTGGACCGTTTGTATGGAACACTATTCCTGCACATTTGAAGACTATAGCCTCACTTGGAATCTTTAAAACGAAACTTTTCGATTACCTGATGAGCCAAACATAACAACACTGGGCATTTAAACAAACCCTGATGGTTAATGCTTTTATGTAATATAATTATGCATTTATCTATATTGTTGGTATGTGTGTGTGTGTGTGTGTGTGTGTGTGTGTGTGTGTGTGTGTGTGTGTGTGTGTGTGTGTGTGTGTGTGTGTATGGTATAAGATGAATGTTAAGTGTTATTATTATTTTGTGTCATTTTTTAAAAAAAAAAATTATTGTTGCATGAAAAATATGTGTAAATATAATTCTTTATTATTATTATTATCTTTTAATCTATTTTATGTTGTAGATGTTAGCAACGGCAAGTTTGTAAAATGACGATTTGTTTCTGTCAAAACTTTTTACCGTTGATAAATAAAGTTTCATCATCATCTCTCTCTCTCTCTGTCTCTGTCTCTGTCTCTCTGTCTCTGTCTCTGTCTCTGTCTCTGTCTCTCTCTCTCTCTCTCTCTCTCTCTCTCTCTCTCTCTCTCTCTCTCTCTCTCTCTCTCTCTCTCTCTCTCTCTCTCTCTCTCTCTCTCTCTGCGCACCTATTCTTTTGTCCTTGGAAAATAAAGTTTCATTTCATTTCATTTCATTTCTCTCTCTCTCTCTCTCTCTCTCTCTCTCTCTCTCTCTCTCTCTCTCTCTCTCTCTCTCTCTCTCTCTCTCTCTCTCTCTCTCTCTCTCTCTCTCTCTCTCTCTCTCACACACATACACACGCTCTAATTACTTCGCAGTCGTGAAGCACGTGACGCGATGCGAGAGGATGGGTATCGTATTGCCTCTGACCTAACCAGGCGGCAAGCAGCTGAACTCCGAGTCCTGCGCGACGCGGGGAGGAGGGGGTTCTACCGTAACGGTCGGGGGTCGGGCTGCTGATCAATACCGCCCCAGGAACGCCAGCCCTCGCAGGTCCCGCCGCAGAGACTCTCGTCACTTCCGGAACGACCACTACAGCGACCAGTGCGACCGTCAGTACCCGACCCCCCCCCCCCCCCCCTCCGGGGGTATGATGGTCGAGGCGGCAGTCGGCAGCGATTACGAGGACAATGCACGTGACGAGTACGACTACAGCTTTTGGCATACTCATCACTAGGACTACTACCAGGACTATCCGGGACTGCCGCACCGTGCCACAGGTCCCATCCCCCTGGCGTTCGGGGACCCCGCGGTGCGAGAAACAAAATGGCGGGATACTCGGGCCACTGACTGGGACGACTTGGATCCTAACTTGGCGCAGCGTAGCCGGAGTGTAGTCAAGTTTCACCCACGTCCTCTCACTGACCCTCCCCGTCACCTGCTTCTAACCCCCACCCCCGGAACCGGACCCCGTCCCCGCATCTGCGGTCATCCTCTCGAGACTGCACTGCCCGTGACAGCAGAGGCGTGGCTGGTGTCGGTCCCGGCACTGGCGATGTTGCTCGCACTCACCTGTCTGGGGTCCAGTTGTGTCACAATTGACGTCCAAGGAGAACATGTCATCAGTCTCCTGGCAGTGGCATCGTCATTGTGTCACAACCAGTGTCCCAGACTCCACAAAGCAGGCGGGCAGCGGACCCCCGTCACCAGCAGCCAGTGTGGATGGCAGCGCACAGTCCCCGGTTACAGCCATCAGTCAATTAGGGGTTTCCCCGGCTACGGTCACTGGCGGTGCAGACAGCGTGACACCCGTGCACCCGCCACTGATATACGGTACAGGTAATGACACTGACAGTCAACATGTAAATGTGGGTCAGCAGAACAGTAGGCAAGCACGGCTGACTGATTCCTGGGTTCCTGCAGCCACGCGCATGACAACGCGACAGCGAAAACTGAATAGATAGGACACAGGCCACGGCCCATCTGTTTCCACTTTTTGCGAACTGAAATTCATAACGTGGAACATTGAAGGTCTGGCACCAAAACTATATGATAACGATTTCGTCTCTTATGTTTCATCTCTTGATTTTGTTTGTTTGGTCGAAACATTTTGGATCGATTTGACCACTACCATTTTTGCCTCTCATATTAGCTTTGTTGCTCCGGCCAGGAAATTGAGCAGCCAGGGACAAGCGTCTGGTGGTGTTGTGTTGCTTGTGAGAAAATGCCTAGCTTCTTTTGTAAAGCGTGTTGATGTTGTTTATGACAACATCGTCTGTGTTGAAATTTCACGCGAGCTTTTCAACGTAGGGAAGGATATTGTGCTTATTTGCAGTATCTTCCCATATGTGACTCTCCTGCTTACCATACCAGCGATTTTCATGATGGCATTTCTCTACTAGAGCAGTGCATGCTGGATATTATACAGAAACTGCCGGAAGCTCAGTTTATAATTTGTGGTGATCTTAACGCTAGAACAGCTGCTGACAGTCCTGCCAGTGTCGACCAGGCATCGCTTGGTCGCCAGGTGGATACTAGTATGAAAACTGATTACAGCTGTGATGTTTACCATAGACATTCAAAGGACAACGTTGTAAATGCCTATGGTACTTCCTTGCTACAGTTGTGTGCAAGGTTCCATCTCCACATACTGAATGGGGCATGTGACGGGAATATACCTGGCCACTATACTTTCATATCCCAGCAAGGTTGTAGTGTCATCGATTATTTCATCATATCCAATCCAGTAGCGTCCTTGTGCAAAACGTTAAACAGTCAATCAAAGGACACACCACCATAATGTATAGATGTTTTAAAAACATTCCAACAAACTGCTTTTCTATATGACCTATCTTTAGTACCATTTTCTGTTATGCAAAACTGCAACAACCCTAACTATGCCCTGTCACGCTGGTACGAGCTGTTTCTCGCTGTTCTGGATAGACACGTGTAAGCGCATGAAACGCGTCAAATATCCTGTTATGCCAAAATGGCTGTCTGGTGAGATAAAATAAGCGATGGAAGTAAGAGATGAATTAAAACGAGTCAAGAAATTTGCTGAATACAAGAAGCAGCGAAACCATGTCAAATCTCTAGTTCGTAAAGCACAGAGGCAAAATGCAAAAGAAGTTATTGCTGACGGCAAAGACATCCGCTCAGTCTGGCAAGTAGTAAACAATTTCACCAAAGGTAACAGTAAACGATCGCCTAATATTCCGCCCGATCTTACTGCTGATGCAATCAACGCTCACTTTACAACTGTTGCTCAAACTCTGGCGAAGTCAAATACACATAACCCTGTAAACTACACTTGCTCTCATCAACTACGTCACCATAGTCAACAGAGAGCCTGCGGCCCATTTTAGTACCGCTTATGACTGTCCTACATGTAGGCAAATCTATCTCTAGTTTCAACAACAAATCGTCTTGCGGTCCAAATGGTATTAGTAGTCAGATTTTAAAACTATCTCTGCCATACGTCGTCAAATCCCTGACTTTTATTTACAATTTATCGATCAGGCATAACGTTTTTCCCGACGAGCTAATAAATAGCGAAGGTAGTCCCTCTTCCAAAAAGCAAAGATTTATGCAACCTAAACGAGTACAGACCCATTTCCATATTATCCTGTATTTCAAAACCGCTCGAGAAACATATCCATACTCATCTTCTAAACTTTCTAAAGCAAAACCATCTGATAACTGCAGCACAATCAGGATTTCGACCTTTACATTCGTGCCAAACTGCCCTCAATCATTTAATTGATAAATGGCTCTCTGTCATAAATGACAGTACAGTGTCAGGTACAATCTTTCTTGACCTGAAAAAAAGCTTTTGATCTTGCAAACCACTCTATCCTACTAAAGAAAACTACCATTCTATTACATTGACTCAAATACTGTCTCCTTTATATCTTCCTATCTCAGGGACAGAACGCAGTAAGTACTGCTAAATGGCAAATATTCTCTGACGGGTTAGTAACCTGCGGTGTTCCACAGGGGTCTATTCTGGGGCCCTTATTATTTAATCTATTTATTAATGATTTGCCACTGTGCATATCTCATTTAGACGCAAACTGTGATCTGTTCGCAGACAACACGACCATACACACATCCGATAAAGATATCGCAACCATTAATAATGTACTCTAACAAAGTCTTGATGAAATAGCAGGCTGGTGCAGTGATAATCACATAATTATAAGTATTCCAAAGGCAAAGAGCATGTTAGTCACCACACGTCAGAAATACCAGCGTGTACTACAACATGTAATACTCGCCTTAGGTAGCCAGCCTATCGAACAAGTAACTAGGCATCGCTGATTAGGAGTTATAGGAGACAGCCAATTAAGCTGGGAACCGCATACTGACTCTACATGCAAACCAATCTCCAAAAATCTGTTGCTGTTATCAAAACTACGACATATAGTTAATACTGATATCCGTAAACTCTTTTTCCATGCGCATATTAAAACGCATTGTGACTACAATTCTACCGTCTGGGATGGATGCAGCGAAGTTCACATGAATAAAGTTAATTCCTTGTATCGTCGGGGCATTAAATTAATACTTACTGACGAAAAATAAAAATCTCTCAAGTTGCTAACATTGAATAAACAGTTTGAATCTAATCGCTGTGTTCTACTGCACAAGATCATGCACGGAAAAGCCCTACCCTATCTAAGAACTCTATTTTCCGACAATAATAGGCAAAACACGAGAAAAAGTTCGATCCACTTTCCAAAAATTAGATTAGACATCTGTAAAACATCATTTTCAGGCGCTAAAGCGTGGAATATTTTATCTCCACACCTGAAATCAATTTGTAAGATTAGCGTCTTCAAAGGTCGCCTCTATAAATATTTACTTCAAAAGTAATAGTATGTTCGGCTCCCGTATACTACTATTTGTATAGTTAGTGACAAGTTTCCTATTACCTAATAATCTTCTACTGTTGCTGCAGATTATGTAATAGTTCGACTGTCTGCATTTACATGTCAGATTCATACCACTCTTTTTACTTATATATGTTTTGTCTTTTGATGTGTCTTTTGATGTATTTTTATATGCGTAGAGTAGCAGGACAGTTTGGTAGATAGGCATTGCTATGCCTGAAACTTTTATCCTGAATAAAAACGTTTCATTATCATATCTCTCTCTCTCTCTCTCTCTCTCTCTCTCTCTCTCTCTCTCTCTCTCTCTCTCTCTCTCTCTCTCTCTCTCTCTCTCTCTCTCTCTCTCTCTCTCTCTCTCTCTCTCTCTCTCTCTCTCTCTCTCTCTCTCTCTCCGGACCCCATCCTACTTGAAGACTGTTAATTTTTTTTTTTGTTTTCGTTTTTTGCTTTGTTTTGAGTGTAGGTTCAACTTGAACTAATTTCACTTCTTGCTTTTCATGAACTTAGTGAACATCAGTATAAATCTGAAAAGAAACTAAACAATCATATGACTTCATTTTGAGCCCTTCATTCCAGTGACTTGTAGCAATGCGTGGTACATAAAAACACAGGTGTGTGAGCCCCATGTGTTATTAGTATTGTTTGATTTCAGTTCTCGTTCAATATGTTTTAGTGTGTCGAGCACTGATCTGACAATCGTTCGATCTAACGGTGACATTTTTGTACGTAACGGTTTACTGTGCTGTTGTTCTAGTTTCACCTCATAGATTTAACATTAACATTTGCGATGCTTTTGGTTTATATGCGATGCGGCCGTATCACAGTAACATGTGTTGCAGTCTGACAGTTTTAGAGAAATCGTTGGACTATTTGTACTATGGTTGACCCCTACAGTACAGTTGCGCGTTTCACTTGTGACTGACCGGCATACACACCATTTTGTAAGCTGGACTAAATGTAATGATTAGTGATTATAGTGCGTAGCCAAACGTGTTGTGCTGAATGCGATTAGACAGTTCTACAAACTATCATTCAAGTTATGTTTGACAGTTGTGGTGATTATAATGTGGTTTTGGAATATTCCAAACTTTCGCACATGATCACTCCTTTCAGTGACTGGACTGTTTCTCTGAGTTTCTTATATTGAAAACTTTATATTTACATTTTCGTCATCAAAATGTTTACACCATCAAACAGTTGCATGCATGCCCACGGGGTGAAGGTCGGGCACCTTAATGTATTTCACCTTTACAATAAGGTTCCTGACAATTCAGTATTTTTAAACCAGCCTTCACACTTCCATCTGTTTGGGCTAACGGAATCACGTCTGGACTCAAGAATTAGCGACGACAATCTGTGCATTCCAAACTTTTCCTAATTCGTCGTGACCCAAACACCCTAAAACACACAGGGATTGCTGTTTATGTCCGTAACTCGATTGCACATATGGTACACAGACGTGATGATCTGGAGTCAACTGAGATCGAGTGTGTATGGCTAGAAGTAAAAATAAATAACTCATCGCCAATTATAATGGGTTATGTATATAGAAATCCATCGTCCACTGTCGAGTGGTATGATGACTTTGTGCAGATGATGGATAAAGTGAATGACACTGACAAAGATGTACTGCTGTTAGGTGATTTTAACATTGACTTACTGAAAACAAATCCCATGTGGCAATCGACAACAACTCTTTTTGGGTTGAAGCAACTTGTCCAAACTCCTACTAGAATAACCCAATCATCTGCTACACTCATTGATCACATCTATACCAACAACTGTAAGTCAGTACTAGAGACCAGCGTCCCCCCATTTGCTGTCAGTGATCATTTTCCCATCACCTGTACATGGTCGTGTAAGCTGCCCAAACAAAAGAGGGATCAACATGTGTATATTACCTATAGGTCTTAAAAAAAACTAAACAAAGATGCTTTTATACACGATCTTAGCCTTACACCCTTTCAGGATGTGTACAATTGTACTGACCCAGATAGGGCTGTCTCTGTCTTACTTGATCTGTTCCTCGGGGTGCTAAACAAACATGCGCCAGAAAGAGAAAGTGAGTCCAATCCCGCCAGCCTCCCTCATGGATAACCGACGAAATCAAACAAGCTATGGCGGACAGAAATAACGCTAAAAAATAAAAGAAATTTCAAGAATTTAAAAGATTGCGAAATAAAGTTAAGTACTTAGTTAGAGAGGCTCAGAGATCGTTTGTTACCAAAACAGTAGAAGAAGACAGAAACCCTTTCTCCATCTGGACAGCACTTAATACGCTTACCAACAACAAGCGTAAACAGTGCAATACCATTCCAGAAAACCTCTCCGCTGAGGAGTTTAAAAACCACTTTCTATCAGCCCCAAAGACTTACTCAGTTCTGACAATCGCGATCAGTCGATATATTTTACTCCAGAGAAGCTAACAAAGTTCTGTAAGCAAAGATTGTCCTCAGATGATGTCTTCGTCATCCCTGATATTGCTGTACACGAGGTAGGCAAGTACATTTCCATCATAAAAAAGAAAACATCTTCGGGCAGTGATGGTATCAATGGATATATCCTTGACCTGTCGCAACCATACATAGTGTAACCTCTTACATACATTTATAACCTGTGTATACAAAAAAATGTCTTCCCAGTAGCTTTCAAAAAATAAAAAATAGTGCCTGTTCGTAAAGCAAAAGATTCCTCTGAAATAAATAACTTTCGCCCCATTTTCCCTTCTATCAGTTCTCTCGAAGCCTCTGGAAAAGCATGTTTACAAACATCTTTTGGAATTTTTTGAAGAAAGGTCCCTATTATGTCATTACCAGTCAGGATTTCGTCCCAAGCATTCATGCCACACTGCACTCGCACAAATAGTGAATTCGTGGGTCAACAGCATAAATGATAATAAAATGGCTGGTGCTGTCTTCTTGGATCTAAGGAAAGCGTTAGATCTTATCGATCACACCATCTTATTAAAAAAGCTTGCCACTTACTTCAACAATAAGAGCCCGTCAGCTCTTTCGTTTCTGAACTCCTATCTTACAAAACGAACACAAACAGTCTACGTCAATGGACAATGTTCTTCTGAACAAGTTGTTGAGTATAGAGTGCCCCAGGGGTCTCTTTTAGGCCCACTACTGTTCTGTATCTTCATTAACGATCTACCGTTACATGTAACGTGTACTGAGGCTGAGTGTGACATGTTTGCGACGACTCAACATTACATTCCGCTGGTAAAACTGTGCCTGAACTTGCAAATAATCTTCAAGAGAGTCTTCATGAAGTCTTCGGTGGTGTAATGAAAATCGCATGCTTGTAAATCCCACAAAAACAAAAGGCATGCTTATCACAACCCGCCAGAAACATCAGCTCCAACCTCCATCACTCAACCTTTCTTTAGACTCTATCCCAGTTGAGCAGGTCAGTCAACACCGCCTGCTTGGAGTAATAATTGATGATGATCTAAGCGGGCAAAACCACCTAATCTATATGCGAAAACATTTGTCCCAAAAGTTGTTTCTACTTTCCAAACTTAAAAAGATCATTGACCTTAAGACGCGCAAACTATTTTTTAATGCCTACATTAAACCACACATTGATTATGCCTCAACAATATGGGATGGCTGCAGTGAAAATCACTTCAAGAAGATAAACTCACTATACAAGCGTGCTGCTAAGCTTATCCTCCCTGATCCGTCTTTATCCCCTGATGCCAAGCTGCAGGCCATTGGACTTCTCCCTCTGGTTAAGCACCTCGCACTAAACAAATGTGTACTGATGCACAAAATTCTTAACGACAAAGCTCCACCTTACTTATCTAGACTTTTTTCGCCAACTGAAAAGAAATACAGCACATCCAGGAACAGTCTTTCTATAAAAAGGCCCCGTATAGACCTGTACAAATCTAGTCTGTCTTATTCAGGTGCTCTTTTATGGAACTCACTTCCTCCCACTATTCAACAAACCACGTCCCTCTCTCTGTTTAAAAGTAGAGTACATGATTACCTTTCTAAGACAACGAAATGCTGATCCTTTCTTCTTCTTTGTTTCTAGACATGATACGCTTCATGTTCTCACTTTTCGATATTTTTTTTCTGCTTCCAATCTAGCCTCCAAATCGTGTTTCTTTTTTTATTATTCTTTTTTCCAGCTTGTTTTTGATAGTACGCAAAATATCCTACCTACCTAAATGTTAGATATGTGTGCACGTACGTGTGCATGTGTATGTACAAAAGTGCGCATGTGCACGAGTACATGTGTGTGTGTGTGTGTGTGTGTGTGTGTGTGTGTGTGTGTGTGTGTGTGTGTGTGGTTATTATTTAGTTAGTTTTTGTTGTTTGGTTGATGGTTGTTTTTTTTTAAGTAGCTTAGCAAGGACAGATTGTAATAAAGGCCTGCGCGCCTAATATCTCAATCCTTGGAAAATAACGTTTCGTTCGTTCGTTCGTTCGTTCGTTCGTTCTCTCTCTCTCTCTCTCTCTCTCTCTCTCTCTCTCTCTCTCTCTCTCTCTCTCTCTCTCTCTCTCTCTCTCTCTCTCTCTCTCTCTCCTCTCTCTCTCTCTCTCTCTCTCTCTCCCTCTCTCTCTGCTCTCTCTCTCTCTCTCTCTCTCTCTCTCTCTCTCTCTCTCTCTCTCTCTCTCTCTCTCTCTCTCTCTCTCTCTCTCTCTCTCTCTCTCTCTCTCTCTCTCTCTCTCTCTCTCTCTCTCTCTCTCTCTCTCTCTAAGCTATTTTTCAACTCCTACATAAAACCTCACATTGACTACGCGTCTACTTTTTGGGACGGCTGTAGTAAGGCTAACCGTAAGCAGATTAATTCTTTATACAAGCGCGCAGTTAAACTGATCCTCCCAATCCCCTCTCTAACGTTGGAGGAAAAGCTTTAGGCAACAGGGCTTCTTCCTTTTCATCTACACCTTACGTTAAATAAGTGCGTACTTATTCACAAAGCACTGAACGGGAAAGCACCCCTCTACCTGGCTAAGCTTTTCACTGAGAGCGAAAGGGTTTACAGCACTTCGAGGAACAGTCTCGTCATTGAACGGCCGCGAATTGACTTGTTTAAATCCAGCCTTTCGTACGCGGGTGCCTATTTATGGAACTCCTCCACATATACAGCAAACGAGACATCTTCCATTGTTTAGGACGAAAGCTTTTAAATACATCTCAGAGCAACTTGAAAGAAACATAGATAATATGTCCAAAAGAGCCATGTCAATGATTTCCTTTTTTAACGCATTGTGGTCCTCCGTTTTGAACTTGTTAGTTTTTATATATCTCTCTTTACCGTAGTGTTTTGCCTGTTCACTAAATTCCTACACAAGAGTAGCTGTATCATAAGCGTGCAATTCGCTGTCTATAAACACTCACTTTACATCGCACCCACCCCCCACCCCCCAAGACCCTGTCAATTGATGTGTGTAATCTTCAACGACTTTGAACTTATATCAGAATGTAACACAAGTGACCTATGGGTGTAGCGCTTGTTTATGCTGTTAACATGTTGTTTTAATGTTGCTTTTAATGTTGTAGTTTAGCAAGGACAAACACGAAGAGGCCTGTGGGCCTATTGGTTCCATCTTTGAGAAATAAAGTATCATTCATTCATTCAATCTCTCTCTCTCTCTCTCTCTCTCTCTCTCTCTCTCTCTCTCTCTCTCTCTCTCTCTCTCTCTCTCTCTCTCTCTCTCTCTCTCTCTCTCTCTCTCTCTCTCTCTCTCTCTCTCTCTCTCTCTCTCTCTCTCTCTCTCTCCTTTACCGCCGCATCTCACAGCAAACAGCTTCAACAGCCACTTCGTCTCCGTAGCAGTATCATTAATCCCGCCGGGAACTGAGTCGCATGACTATATATGCCCGGACAACTTAGTCGATTTCTGCAAGCAGAGAACTGCCGGCACAAAACCTTTCATCATACCCACTATAGCGGTCCATGAAGTTGGTAAATTAATTACATCCTTGGAAAATAAAAAATCATCAGATGAGATTAGTGCCAAAATACTCAAGATATCCCTCCCATACATTGTAGAGAGTATCACTTATATCTACAACCTCTGTATTAATTTTAATTGTTTTCCAGACGCATTTAAAGACGCGAAAGTAATACCTCTACCTAAATCTAAAGATCTTAGTGAAATTAATAATTTTAGGCCCATATCACTTCTACCTATTCTGTCCAAGCCCTTAGAACGGCATATTCACAAGCATCTATCTATATACCTGGAAAGCCGAAAATTAATCTGTTCATTGCAGTCGGGCTTCAGATCAGAACACTCATGTCACACTGCGCTGATACGGATGATAGACACCTGGTTATCTTCCATCAACGACTCAAAACTTACAGGAGTCATGTTTCTAGATTTTCGTAAAGCCTTTGATCTAGTAAACCACGAAATACTGATCAAGAAAGTATCCATGTACACCAACAACTCGGCGTCGTTTCTCAAATCCTACCTCGAAGGTAGAAAACAAAAGGTATTACTAAATGGCTCATACTCGAATCAAGGTTTAGTGAAGCATGGCGTACCACAGGGCTCTATTCTTGGTCCCCTTCTATTCTGCTTGTTCATAAATGATCTTCCTCTTGCGAAAAAAAAATGAAAGCGTTACATGTGATATGTTTGCAGATGATGCTGCTGTACACACGCCAGATAAGGATATATCAAACATCAATTCACGACTGCAAAACACACTGCAAGATATTGATGAATGGTGCAGTCATAATATTATGATTTAAAACCCGGTAAAAACGGAGAGCATGGTAATTAGCACCCGCCAAAAACACCAGCTTGGCTCTCTCTCACTCAGTCTGTCCCTCCAAGGCAAAACCATCAGCCAAGTTACTAACCATCGCCTGCTAGGAGTCACGGTGGACAACCAGCTTAGGTGGCAGCTACACATCAGTAACGTTTGTAAAATTGTCTCCAGAAATCTGTACATCTTAGCAAAACTTAAACACATTACTGATATGGAGACACGTCAACTGTTCTTCAATGCCCATATTAGATCGCATATAGACTATGCTTCTACTGTGTGGGATGGTTCGAGAGATGTCAATTTGAAAAGATTGAACTCTCTACATCGGAGAGCTGCCAAACTAATACTCCCTGATCCCAGCTTAACTACTGACCAAAAATTGTCAGCCTTAAAAATTCTGCCCCTGAAAGATCATCTAATTTACAATAAGGGAATGGTTATGTTCAAGGCATTAAACGATAAGCTACCCCGATATATCACATCGCTATTTACCGTCCAGTCATCAACATACTCCAGATCAAGAAAATCCCTTATTGTGCCGCTACCTAGAATTGATCTCTATAAAACGAGTTTGACGTTCTCTGGCTCTAGTCTTTGGAATGCCTTGCCTAGAAACGTCACGACATCAGCTACTTTCTCCTCGTTTAAAGTCAGTCTCATCAAGTACTTATTTTTGTCAGCAGCATCCCCGTGACTGTGCACATATTGAAAAATACTATTTCTCATTAGATCATTAATTGCGTGTATCACAGGTTTCGACTGATGACTCATATTTATTCGGTACAGCTTGTATGTAGCCAGCTACTCATATGACTGACTAGCTTAAGCCGCGTAAGCGTGTGTGTGCACGTGTGTGCGTGTACGTTGTGCGTGTGTGCGTGTGCGCACGTGTATATTAGAGATAGAGAGTGGCGTGCTCAAATGTGCATGCGTTATGTATACGTATTAGGTTGTGTGTATTCTTATTATATTATTTTAATTAAACCTCAAACAATGTCATTATGCCCGACCAGTAAAGTTGGTAATTCCTATGTCACTTCCCCCAACATTTTTTTTTTTTCATTCTTGGCTTGTGCTGTGTCATGTAATTTTTTTTTCCTTCTTAGTAGTAGAAAACAATTAGTACGATAGTAACACTGTAATCAGTAGATTAGCAACGGCAAGTTCGAAAAATGGTTGTTACTACCAAAACTTTTACCGTTGTCAAATAAAGAATCAATGTCATTGTCATTGTCATTGTCATTCTCTCTCTCTCTCTCTCTCTCTCTCTCTCTCTCTCTCTCTCTCTCTCTCTCTCTCTCTCTCTCTCTCTGTGTGTGTGTGTGTACGTTATTTTGTTTTGTAGTGTGTAGCAAGGACAAGAATGAAAACAGGTCTGCGCACCTATTCTTTTATCCTTGGAAAATAAAGTTTCATTTCATTTCATTTCATTTCATTTCTCTCTCTCTCTCTCTCTCTCTCTCTCTCTCTCTCTCTCTCTCTCTCTCTCTCTCTCTCTCTCTCTCTCTCTCTCTCTCTCTCTCTCTCTCTCTCTCTCTCTCTCTCTCTCTCTCTCTCTCTCTCTCTCTCCGAGTAACAAGCACATCGATCAATCATTCATGTAATCATAAATGTGCCTCTTTAGTCTGTCTCTCCAGCAAACACACAATTTTAAAAAACTCAGTCGTTCGTGATATTAAAAAAAAAAAGCGACAACCAAGAAGGAAGAATATGTGTGGCTACACCCTTCGTTTATCAATGTGCATACCAGCCATATACCAACAGAGCCTCAATGAACTCCTTTCAAGTTTTCCTGGCAATTGTCGTATCTGTACGGATTGGTCAAAGTCTGAGGATGGGAGGGTGGCTGCGGCCGCAGTGTCCTCTCGGTATCCTAGACGCCCATTTAAGCTACGCCTCCCCGACCACTCATCCGTATTTAGTGCAGAACTGACAGTTCTGTTGGCACTCAGGCATGCCTATCGGTCTCAGGAAAGAAACTTCCTGATTCTGTCTGACTCTCTTTCTGCCATGAAGGCCCTTCATGGCGCAGGAACAGACCACCCCTGCTGGTGCAGATTAGAAAACTCTATGCAGACTTAATGAAAAATAATTATGACATCATTTTTATTTGGGTCCCAGGGCATGTGGGCATCGAAGGCAACAGGATCGCAGATTCTGCTGCCAACGATGCCCGCAATGACCCTGTCCCTGACACACAGATTGTTCATAGTGATTTTAAACCTGTGATTAGTGCGTACATAGTCCGCGAGTGGCAGTCCGAAAAGGAAGTGAAAAGCTGCATGAAGCTCTTCCTACGGTGTCCGACAGTCTACCTTATCGCTGAAAGCGGCCGCCGTGAGGAGACCGGCTCCACATCGGGCACACACGTATGTTACGCACTCTTACTTACTAAAACAGGATGAGCGTCCATGGTGTTATGCCTGTGACGAGCAGTTTTCTGTTAGACACATTTACTGTTTTGTGCCGATCCGATCTAATTGACACAAGATATAAACATTTCACAATAGTCTCCTTGAAGGTTTTGTTCCGGGATGTTCCCCGGGGCAAAATCTTCAGTTTTCTGAGAGAATGCAATATTTTTAGCAATATCTGAGCATTCATAGACTATGTGAATTTTCATTATTTTGACCTTTTTGAGAGTCTGTAGACGTTTCTTTGAAAGGCTCGTGCGACATTTTAGCATGACGTTTTTTTAAGATATATTTACATATTGTCTTAAGACTTTTCTTTTAGTCTGTCTGGCCAGATTTTTACCCATCCCGCTGTGAGATGGCCTTAGTCGCCTGCTCGGCGTTAAACCCCAATAACTAACTATCCAAATAAGAACATGGTCAGCAAGAGCTCAAAATCCGGAACAAAAGGTTGTACTAAGACAAATATGTAGTGCATAGTATTCTCGTCTATATCTCCATTTTGAAATTTTTTTAAAATTACGAATTGTGCTGTAATTATTTTTTCTAAGAAGCGAGTTGCTTTCAATGTTGGAATGGTCATTACAAGGTCAGAATGCTCGCTTCGTATACGCGATCTGCTGGTCGATTTTGCTGATCCAGTCCTCGCAATACAAGATATGGATCGGCCATGACAGGTCAAGGGTAGTGCCAGGATAACTTGCAGCCTACAGACGGTGCTGACATGTGACTTCAGGTTTACTTTAATTCGACATATTTTTTTCTCAATAGAGACCTTCCAATCGGTGCAGTAGCAAACGCTTGCACGTGACTGTGTCGTTGCCAAGTCATGCTCGCTACAGTACTGACCCTTATGTGCATGTCAACAAAACCGTCAACAGTGCGGCAGAGATAGCGGCAACCGTTATCACTTCACGTGAACGGAGACAGCCTTGTAACCCTTGGAGGGTCGGGAAAGGCCTGCGAGTAGTATAAAAGGTAGTCACAGAATATGTGGGGGTACTAAATGTTTAACTCATGTACTCCAGATCGGGCTCCTTGTGTCGAAGTTTGACTTCTTCATTTCTTGACGATTTGGCAGCGAACATGACTTAGTGATGATGACCTTCCGACTCCGCCTAGAGGAGGTCAACAAGCAGGGTCCCACCAGAATCAAGTTTGACCTCGAGAAGCTGAAAGACCCTGTTACGTGTTGGGTCGTAGTCGTAGTATGATAAACACACCAGACACACGCACGTAAGGTTCTTTTAAATAAACTTCATTCAGCTGCAACCCGTCACACGTGGATTAAGGATGCAGACAATACTGGAGTAACAGTTCCAACAATATTTTAATTCAGCGATGAGATCTCCACACAATGCATTTCCAAATGCACCAACACTGATACAATGTCTCTTCTGAAAATGTCCACACTGGGGACATACTGCGTTTCACTTACAACGCGCACCACCGTTACGCTGCGTCTCTCACAATGTACACCCTATACGGGCCACGTACCTACGATAAACTGTGTGTCCCTACAACTGACAATGTATGACAATGTACGAACGTGCTTCCCAGCACCACTCTTTTTTAATACAACCAATTTCTAGAATAATCCAAGAAAATCATACAATGCAACCAATCAGAACGAAACACGTAACTGAAACTCATAAATATTAATAAAGAAAGAATTTTCTAGAATAACTACAATAGGCTACAAAAATACGGCTACTAATTTCAGCCCCAAATCCTAGTGTGTAATGATGTCACACAAAAGTATGGAAGGCAGTTCACGACCTAGCCGGAATCTTTCCACAAGTTTCACAATCTTTCCAAAAAAAACACCGACTCGCTGCCAACTTCAAGCGCACAGTAAACAACTATGACTATTTGAGTGTCTATAATACAATGTAGCGAAATGTTACCTACACGTCACTAGACGGCGTGACCTTGCTCAAAGGTTCTAATCTATACTCAGCGAATTTACGCAAAACAAAAATCGATTTCTATTCTCCGCGCGACCTTGCTAGAAGCTTCCGGACTAAACTTAGCGTATCATAACAAAGCTAAAAGCGCTATCTGCGCGAATCTATAGAGAATCTTACTGAAAAGGTACGTGAATCGTAACCATGATAGCTCAAATAAATATTGGATCGTTTCCTACGATTAACACATGCATGCTCTCACAGGACAACACAACCACAATCGTAACATTACTCCCCTCTTTAGAATGAAATTTCACAAAAATTTCTTCTCAAATCTTAAAAATACGGTTGTGGCTGTATTAACCTACACAAACCCTAAATAATAAAAATTTCACATCAAAATGAAATCAGAACAACTACTTTAAAATAATCGTCTCACAGTTCCTTTAAACTGTCCTGAGCGAAGAATTGTTATGAACACCGAAATGTTTCTCTAAATTGTTCTGGACACAGAAATGTTTACTTAAACTGCTCTGCTCAGGTAATCCGCTCCAAAGTTCTGCGAACCCTTGATGTAATGAAAGTTAATGTCAAAGTTTGTTTCTGGAACAACACCAAATCACCAGTTACAGTTCACAGTTCACGCAGTTCAAGGGTTACTGGTCCTGTGTCAAACACTGTCGGCTTATGTAATCTATGATATTCCATACACACCAAATTGGATCTCTTTGGTTTCTTCCCGATGACCACTGGCGATCTGGAATCTATGATGACTCCCAGGTCCGGCGTCCTCCCAACATTCTTCCTCAGGCCCTCTCTCGTGTTGTCAAGCATACGACACCTTCTCATCACGAACCAGCCCATTCGATGTCCGACCAATCTCACCTTGGACGGTATCCACAGTTCCTGAGTCAGGAACAAATTGATACTCGAACTCTTGAGTCAGGATGTGCAGTTCTTCTCGTTGAATCTGGGTCAGATTCTGACCGAACTGGATATCTTCTACATCCTCCTTGTGGCAGAGTTTATTTAGGTCAAACAGGTTCTCGTCGACTAGTCTTTCAACATCAGCAAGACACACCGATGCCGCTAGTTGTGTTTTGTCTTGACGACCTCTCTCAATATACTTCTTCAGCAGATTAGCATGGTAAGTCTTCACTTTATTGTTGACCTTGACCTTTCCTACGATTAACACATGCATGCTCTCACAGGACAACACAACCACAATCGTAACAGACCCAGAGGTAGCGGAAGTCTTCCAGGCAAAGATAGGCGGAAAATTCGCGCCACTGCTACTTCTAGGTGCAGAAGACACAGATGTGGACACACTGATCGACACATTTAACACTGCTGTAACCCAAACAGCCAGTGAGATCCTTGGCAAACACCGACAAGCAAAGAAACCTTGGGTTACAGCTGACATCTTTGCTCTATGTGACAAGCGTCGAGAATTAAAGAAAAAGAAATCAGAGGTAGAAGAGGCTAAACAATACAGGGAAATTAACCATGATATCAAGAAAAACATGAAAAAGGCAAAGAATAAGTGGATTGAAGATCAGTGTAAACACGTAGAAGAACATCTGAACAAAAATAATAGCAAACAAACATACCAGCTGGTGAAAGACCTGACCAGTGTAAAACAAGGACGCTCCTCGATCATTCAAGATAGTGAAGGGAATTGTCTTATGGAAGACCAAGACATACTGAAGAGATGGACAGAGTAATGCTCAGATTTGTACAACCACAGAGCTACAGGGGACCCAGGCATACTTGTCAACACAGCCGTGACCAACAATGGCAACTATCCCATCCTCCGAGAAGAAGTAGAGGCAGCAGTGAAGTCGCTGAAAAAAGGGAAGGCAGCAGGAGCAGACAACATCCCTGCAGAGCTAGTCCAAGAAGGGGGAGAAGACATGATAAATGCCTTACTAACAATCTGCAATAAGATCTGGCAGTCAGGGGATTGGCCCACAACATGGACCCAATCGCTTATAATAACATTCCCCAAAAAAGGCAACTTACATCAATGCCAGAATTATCGCACGATCAGTCTTATATGCCACCCAAGCAAAGTCATGTTAAAGATCCTACTGAACAGGCTGAAGCCACAGGCAGAGGAAATCATAGCTGAGGAACAAGAAGGCTTCAGACCAGGGCGCAGCACAACTGAGCAGATCTTCAACCTGAGAGTTCTATGTGAGAGGTACTCCAGCACCCGCAAGACCTCTATCATGTTTTTTGTGGATTTTAAGAAAGCGTTTGACAGGGTGTGGCATGCAGCCCTTTGGTCCACCATGAAGCTATACAATATCAATGCCAACCTGATCAAAGTCATAGCAAACCTTTACAACAAGGCCATTAGCGCAGTCTGCATCAACGGCAAAATAGGAAACTGGTTTAGGACTACATTCGGAGTCAGACAAGGCTGCTTGCTCTCACCTACTCTTTTCAACATCTTCCTGGAAAGAATCATGACAGACGCTCGGAAAGATCATAAAGGAACTGTCAGTATTGGAGGCAGAACAATCACGAACTTGCGCTTTGCGGACGACATTGATGGCCTTGCAGGAACAGAGAAGGAGCTAGCTCAACTGGTGGAAAAGCTGGACAGTACAGCCATTGCGTATGGGATGGAAATCAGTACAGAGAAGACCAAACTGACGACAAATAACACCAGTGGCATTGGCACTGACGTCATGATTGGAAGCCAAAAGCTGGAAACAGTTAATAAATTCAAATACTTAGGAGCCATTGTGACAGATGAGGGATTAAAACCAGAAATACTGTCCAGGATTGCGCAGACAACAACAGCACTGACAAGACTGAAGACCATTTAGAAGGACAGAAACATCACACTCTGCTCCAAGATCAGACTGATGCGCTCCTTAGTCATCTCGGTGTTCTTGTATGCCTGTGAGTCATGGACCCTCACAGCAGACCGTGAAAGGAGGATACACGCCACTGAAATGAGATGTTTTCGAAGGCTGCTTGGCATTTCATACAGAGATCACATCACGAATGAGGAAGTGGGAAGCAGAATCAGGCAAGCCATCGGGCCCTATTAAGACCTATTAGCCATTATGATAAAACGCAAACTGAAGTGGTATGGGCATGTCACACGTTCAGCAGGGCTTGCCAAAACAATCATGCAAGGCACTGTGCAAGGAGGACGAAGGAGAGGAAGACAGAGGAAAAGATGGGAGGACAATATCTCAGAGTGGACAGGACTGAGGCTGGGCGATACGCTAAGAATGGCAGAGAACAGAGAGGAATGGAGGGAGCTGGTTGTCAAGTCATCAGTGGTGCCCCAACGGTCGGCAAGACTACGGGATATAGATAGATAGATATACTTGTCTTAGCTAGGCCGGTCCTTGTGAAGGTTGCCAATACCCTTTACTTAGGTCAATTTTGGAGAAAAATCTGTCTCCGCTAACCTTCTGGAACAATTCTTCTGCTGTGGGCATAGTCTCTGGATCAAAGATTGTTAGTTTATTAAGTCTACGGTAATCCACACACACCCGGTTGGATCCATCTGGTTTCTTTACGATGACAACTGGGGACGCATATGGTGATTTGGACTCTCTGTTGACTTCCAGACTCGGCATTTCCTTGATATCCTTTTTCAGTTCTTCCCTCGTGTTATAAGGAAGACGATAAGGTTTGCTGCGAACTGGCTCGTTTGACGTCAGGTTAACCTCGTGCTGGATGGTATCTGTTGTCCCTGGGTCAGGTGTAAACCGATGCTTGAACTCTTGAGTCAGGATGCACAGTTCTTCACGTTGAGTCTGGGTCAGATTCTTACCAAACTGAATATCTTCTACATCCTCCTTGTGTCGGAGTTCGTTAAGGTCAAACAGGTTCTCGTCATCTATTCTTTCGTCATCAGCAAGACTCACTGATGCCGCCAGCTGTGTTTTGTCTTGACGACCTCTCTCAATATACTTCTTCAGCAGATTAGCATGGTAAGTCTTCACCTTGTTGTTGATCTTGACTCTGTAGTGGTTGATGCCAACCACCGTATCGACAACGTAGGGTCCCTTCCACTGCATCAGGAGTTTGTTGTTGTCGGTAGGAAGAAGAACCAACACTTGGTCACCTGGCTGGAATCGTCGAGGTTTCGCCTTACGATCATAGTAATGCTTCCCCTTGTTCTGCGCCTTCCCTAGTTCATCTCGAGCCATCCTGAGGGTATCTTCCAACTTCTCTCTCAGGTATTCACCTCAGGCGCGTCGATATCCTTGGTCCACAGCTCCTTCAGGATGTGCATGGGCCCCCTTACAGTCCTGCCGTACAGTAATTTAAAAGGGGAAAACCCTGTCGAATCCTGATGAACTTCACGGTATGCGAAGAGCAAGGCATTGATATATCTATGCCACAACCTTGGCTGTTCAGCACACAGTTTCTTCAGCATAGCCTTCAATGTTCCGTTAAACTTTTCAACCAGCCCATTACACCTGGGGTGATAAGGGGTGGTAGTAAGGTGTCGGATGCTCAATAGCCGGTTGACTTCCTCCATGCAGTCGGAGACGAACTGAGTTCCCAGGTCACTCAGGATCTCTTCAGGAATCCCCAAACGGCTGAACATGTCGACGAGCGCCTCTGCCACTGTTGGAGTATCAATCTTTTTCAATGGTATGGCCTCAGGGTAACGTGTAGCGTAGTCCACCAGAGTCAAAATGTAGCGATGACCATCTTTACTTGGAGGGGATATTGGTCCCACCAGGTCCACAGCTACGCGCTTGAAAGGCAAATCGATCAGTGACATTTTCTCTAGAGGAACCTTGGGCACCTTTCCCTTGGAGATTGTCTTCTGGCATATATCGCACGACCTGCAGAAACGGGTGACGTCGCCTCCCATATCAGGCCAGTAGAAGACGGCTCGGATTCTATCAAGCGTCTTGTTGATTCCCAAATGTCCTCCCAATATGGAATCATGGGCCAGCTTGATCACCTGCGTTCTCAAAGGTTCAGGAACTACTACTTGACGCACGGGTTGGTCTCTATTGCTGTCAAATATCCGGTACAGGATATCTTTTCTGGTTTTGAAGGTTATCTCCTTTCCCTTTCGCGTTACGGGCTCGGTCTGACCTCGGAACTTGTCAAGCGGGGGGTCGGCTTTCTGTAGCTCCACCAGTCTGTCCTTATTCACCACTGCTGCTTCCGTGTTGTCCGCCACTTTTAGAGGGATGGTCTGGTGACTCTTCTTTGCTTGACTTCTCGTGGTAACAGCACATGTTTCAGGTCTCCACTCTGGATCTGGATCGTCTGCGTTTCTGGCACTATCAATGTTTCCGATGATGAGGTCGTAGACTGGTGTCTTCACGCACAACGCCTTCACCTCTCCTGTCAAGTATGGGGTGTCGACACTGACTTTGGCAAGGGGGATAATCCTTACAGTTCCGTCAGCCAAAATGAGGGTGGTCCACTCCTGTAGCTTCTGGTCTTCAGCTACTAGGTCCTCTCTCACGATGATGCAGCTACAACCAGTGTCTCTCAACACTCTCACTGATGCTTTGTCGACAAATCCTGTCACCACCGGCATATTCGGCACTTCATTCTCAGGCAGCGCGATGCTTGAGACTGGTAAGAATGTAGTCCCATCTCCGACTGGGATGCGTCCATTCTTTCGGAAATATTCAATCAGCTCCGGTGTCGCCTGTCTTTCTCTAGATTCAAAGTTACTGGATGACGTCACATCATTGGCTACTACATCCGCGGCTCTGTGTTGAGACGTGGTACTGCTTCTTCCTGCTATCCCGCGATCTTGGTTGGATTTTCTGATGTTGTCGCCTCGAGGAACATCTTTAGAAGGACACCATATCGCCTTGTGACCTTTCTTTCCACAGAGAAAACATGTCAGGTTCTCCACCGGCTTGTATCTCGGGGTGTCTCTGACATTGTGGATTTCCTCTGCTGGTGCAGACACGCGCTGTGGTTACTGGACCCGAACTTCATGTTGTGGGCGTCAAGGTATCTTTGAGCGAAGTCGGCCATGGCCTTTAGGGACTTATCTTTTTGCTCTCTGAGGTGGGCGGCCAGGTCCTTAGAACATGCGTTGAAGACGTGTTCTTTGATGATGAGGTCACACAGGTCCTGGTATTCTTTGTTTAAACCAGCCAGCTCTATCCATTTCTCCAGGTAGCTCCTGATTCTCTCAATGAATAGGCCGGGTGTTTCTCCTTCTTCAGGTTTGCAGTTCCGAAACCGTCGTCTGTAACCCTCTTCAGTGAAGTCGTACTGTCTCAGCAGGGCGGCTTTCAACTGCGTATAATCTTCGGCTTCTTCTCTTGGTAAGCGAGTATAAAATTCAAGCGCTTTGCCAGTTAGAAGTGCACTCAGTTTGATAGCCCAAGTCTCTTGTTTCCAATTGTTGCTACTTGCGAAGTGCTCGAAACGCTCCAAGTAAGCGTCCATCTTATCCGAGTTTTCAACGAAAGGTGGAAGCTTTGGCGCACGGGCTGTTTGCTCTCTGCTGGCTGTCTGTTGCTTCAGAAACCCTCTGGCTCTGTGCCTCTATCTCCATCTGCTTTAAATGAATTTCATGTTGTCGCTGCCTCCCCGCCGCTTCTCGCTGTTTCTCTGCCTCTTCTCGTTCCGCTTCTCGTTGTTTCTCTGCTTCTTCTCGTTGAATTTCAAGTTTCCTGATTTCACGTTCTTTAGCCCTTTCTTCTCTCTCCATTCTCTTTTCTTCTTCAAGTCTCATTTCTTTTTCTCTCTCCTTTACAAACTCGAGGAGTTGAGCTCCTTTGAGTCCACATTCCTTTCCAATTTTCAGGAATGTCTCCATTTCCGATGTCACCATCTCTGCTTTTCACTGCTGGCTGTTTTCTCCTACTACCCTTTCCACTGAACCAACTGAAGAGGTCCCGTCGGAGGTGCCAAAATATTACGTGGTAGAATCGTAGTCGTAGTATAATAACCACACCAGACGCACACACGTAAGGTTCTTTTTAAATAAACCTCATTCAGCTGCAATCCGTCACACGTGGCTTAAGGATGTAGATAATACTGGAGTAACAGTTCCAACAATAGTTTAATTCAGCGATGCGATCTCCACACAATGCAAGTCCAAATGCACAAACACTGATACAAAGTCTCTTCTGCAATGTCCACACTGCGACACAAAGTTTCTCATACAGCGTCTCTCACAATGTACACCCTATACGGGCCATGTACCTACGATAAACTGCGTGTCTCTACACTGACAATGCTAGACAATGTACCCACGTGCTTCCCAAGCACCAATATTTTATAGTGCGCTAATTTCTAGAATAATCTAGGAAAATCAAACAACTCAACCAATCAAAATAATCTACGCAACTGAAACTTACAAACATCGATAAAACATGAACCCTCTAGAAAACCACAATAGGCTACAAAACTTTGGCTGCTCACTTCAGCCCCAAATCCTTGGTAAAATGACATCTCACAAAAGTATGGTAGGCAGTTCGGAAACTTCCAGAACCTTCACAAAATTTCAATACACACAAGAAAAAGGTTGAACACTTCACGCGCACAGTAAACAACTTGTGACCAAAAGAGCGGCTCACTCTGATACCGAGTTTCAAAAGGATGCCGACGCTTTGATGTTACACACACGAGGTCACTAGACAGAGCGCGATTTTGCTGTAACATTCTAGTCTATTCTCATCGTAACTACACAGTACAAAAATCGACCGCTTTTCTCCGTGTGACTTCGCTAGAAACTTCCGGAACAAACCTAGCACAATAACAAAACAAATTCCGCTTTATGCGCGAACAAAAGAAAATCCTACCGAAAAGGTACGTGAATCGTAACCATGATAGCTCAAATAAATATCAGATCGTTTCCTACGATTAACACATGTATGCTCTCACAGGACAACACAACCACAATCGTAACAACACTGATCAATTCAGGCGCACTGCAACTATGCCACTTTGATTTACCAGGACCTTTCAGCGGACATGCTAATGAATAAGCCCGTCTTTTTTTCCTGCTACTGATTCTGACACCACCCTTGGAAGTATCCTGGTTAATCCATATCTTGTCGGGACTGAATCGGTTACAATGACAATAAAGATAATATTAGTTGTACTATGAGTTATGATTTACTAGTGGTTCTTGTCGACACGAGGGTCCGATCAGGCAGTTTAGCGTCAGAGGTAAAAGTCGGGGGCTTTAGCCTCATGACACTGAACCTCCTGGTCGGACCCGAGAGAGGCGACAAGAACCATTAGCAAAGCCTAACTCGTAATACAATGATCTTGTGTTCAACTTTAACTTATTCAGCCCGACGGCCGTATTTTGCAACTTTTGGAGGCGTCATCTAATGACTATGCACCAGTTTCAGGAGATGGATCGACCATGATAATTCAAGGGCAGTGCCAGATTAGCTTGGCGCCTAACGGCGCTAAGCTAATCTGGCACTACTCTTGAATTATCATGGTCGACCCATCTCCTGCTGTAGTGCGTCAGGGCTAAATGGGTTAAAAGATATGAAAGCACAAAGTATGCCTTTGAAACAACCTGGAACTGAGTATGTGTGACCTAGAAATTTCTCTCCAAAGTGCTTTATAATTAAGCACATTTTCAGTTATTCTTTCGTATGAAATTTGTACCATACGTCGTACACAACGCGTGCTTATTGTTATTTTATTGCATAACCACCTCCCTTTTCCCCTGGCATTTTGTGGTTGCGCCTTTTTTATTTCACATAGACCGTAGCGTACTTTGAGCTTCGTATTTTTTGCCTGTGATATTATCTAACTAAACACCTTTTGTTTATTTGAAATTGGTACCAACGGTATTAAAAAACACATGCATTTATTTTAACCCCATAAATTGTTTGTTTAGCCACTTGTTTGTGCCTAACAGTTTGACTGAGTGGAGATTAGGGTGTGTTTTTACTGAACACTGTGATTGACCGATGAGGTATTGCTAATTGAGTTCGTTGTCATTGTAGCATGTGATAAGTTGAGACTACTTACCACATGTCCACGGGCGCCATCTTGTTTGTGCGACCTACCACGGGTGTTTCGCTCCCAGTGTTTTAGTGGTTTTTCGTTGGATGTACTGTGTTTCATGTGCTGAAAGTCTGCTGAGTATCGTATAAGAGTGCGCTGATGAGGATTATGCTTGTGTTTCGTCGGATCTGGTTGCTGTTTGAGTGGTATCGTATTGAATTGTGTCTGTCATTTGAATTTTTGTTTACGTCGCCATTTTGCTTCTTCCGCAGCGTGGGTTCGCCAGACCTTTCCGCCCTTCTTTGTGCTGCGTGCTAGTGTGTGAAGTGTTTACTGTGTGAGTCTGTTTGCCACCCGTGGTTGCATCTGCCGCTTGGTTGTTGTAAACTCATTCGTGTTCATACCGTTCTATAAGTTTACGTGTGCTCTCCCGTCGACATCTCGCCCTCGCCACTTTCGGCGCCATTGCCCGATCTCGCCGCTGACCGACCGGAAATCAGGTCGCTCCCCTACCACACCGCTCACACACACACCAGCACACACACACACACACACACACACACACACACACACACACACACACACACACACACACACACACTTACTCACACACACACACACACACACCCTACTAAATCCTCTTCTCGTCTTCCTCTTTCTTGTCCTCACAAACAATCATGCTCATCAAATACACACGCCATCAACTGCTATCTCTACGTCGCCACGCCACCTACTGCGCGGCCGGTGCCGCTGACAGTGTTGCAGATGCCTTACGCGGCATCCGATCGTGAAAGAGAGGCCACAGGTGCGGAATTAGCAAAAGGCGGGACTCACCACCACAAACACAACCACACACTTCTTCCCCTTTTTAAATGCCCTTCCACCCCTTCCGCCTCCCCCCGCCTCCTCGATTTCTCCACCTCCCTTCCTTCTTCTCCCATTTCTTTTCCTCTCTTGCTCATCTACCGCTCACTGCTCTCCTCGGCCGCCACCTCCCCCGCCCTTTCCCCCCTTCCTCCCCTCACCCCCTCCTCCTTCGCCTGCTTTTTCCTCCTGGTCCCCTCTCCCCCCTTTCTCCTGCTCTTCGCCCTCCCCCTCCCTCTACCTCAGCTTTTCCTACTCCTCTTCCTCCTCCTCCCCTCCCCCCCCCCTCACCCTACTCTCGCATCCTCTTTCTTGCCCGGTTCTCCTTCCCCGTCTTTTCCTCCTCCCCCCTTTCCCCCTCCCCCCTCCTTCCCCCCCCCCCTCCATCCTCTTTCCCCCTCCCCACCCTCCTCTTCCTTCGTCCTCTTCTTCGTCCGCTTCTTCTCTCTCTTCCTCTTTTGGCTCAGCCAACCTAAAACTGTGTCTGTTCAATGTACAGTCTGTCTGCAAAGATGGCAAAGCCGACGTGATTTCAGATTTCATTCTAGACAATGACCTAGATGTTGTCGTGATCACCGAAACGTGGCTCCGCTCAGCTGGCGACGAACCCATCATCGCCAGCGTCACTCCGAGTGGCTACCGCCTGGCCTCCTTCCCGCGTGCTTCCAGAGGGGGTGGCATTGCCATCATCTACAGGAACTGTCTTTCTGCTCACCTCTCCTTCTCTCAGTCTCTCCCTTTTGCTCATCCCTCCTATGAATCTGTCGAGGCCGTAGCAACACTCCCTGGCCAGTCCCTCATCTTCTCATGTATCTATCGCCCCCCTTCAAGCTCTCAAAACAAACTCACAAACTCCATGTTCCTCACCGAGTTCGACCTCCTCCTCGACCACTACAGCACACGACCCGGAAAACACATCCTTCTTGGCGACTTTAACTTCCACTTCGACAAACCCGACCACCCTGACAGAAAACGCCTTTGCATGTCACTTTCAAACCACAATCTTACACAACACATCACTAACCCCCCCCCCCCCCCCCCACCGACTCGGCCACACCCTCGACTGGATCATCACCCGCACCTCCGATCAACTCTTCCTCGACTCTGACACCTCTTCTGTGCTTCCCTCCGACCACCTCGTTATTCTCGTCGCCCTCAACCTACCTCCCCCGAAAAAAACCAAGCTCTTTGTCTCTCGTCGCAAACCAAAATCTGTCAACCGAGAGAACTTCTTCGACGAAGCTGTCGACCTTCTCTTGGACCCCGCCCCCTCTCTCGATCTTGCATCCCATTTCGATTCCTCCCTTCGAAAACTTCTAGACACCCATGCCCCTGTCACCACCTGCTCCATACCCAACCGACTCCCCTCCCCCTGGCTCACTGACGACATTGCTGAGGCCAAACGCGAGCGTCGACAAGCGGAACGCCGCTGGCGCTCATCTGACCTCACCGTTCACAGAGAGATCTTCCAAACCACCAGATCCAAAGTCTGCAGAATGATTTCCGACTCCAAACGTAAACACCCTTCAAAACAAAATCCTGGAATCCACTTCTTCCAAAACCCTCTACGCCACCATGAACACACTCCTAGGCACTTCTAAAGACTCTCCTCTTCCCAACACACACAGCAAAGAAGAACTTCCGTCCGCTTTCTCCTCCTATTTCTCCGACAAAATCCAAACTCTGCGCAACACACTCGACACTCTGCCTTCTCCGCCTTGCCTTCCTGACCCCCCCCCCCCCTTTTCCGGCACTCCCCTCTCGTCCTTCCGCCCCGTCTCTCAGGATGAAGTCCTCAAGACCATAAAGTCCATGCCTTTCAAAACCTGCGAACTAGACCCCCTCAAAGCTTCTCTCTACCGGGACGGCCTCCCAAAACTTTTGCCCTTCATTACCGACATCATCAACACATCTCTAGAGAATGGCTCCGTCCCCGATATCTTCAAGTCCGCCATCGTCCGTCCTCTCCTCAAAAAACACAACCTCGACCCAAACGAACTCAAGAACTACCGCCCAGTCTCCAATCTCTCTTTCCTGTCAAAGCTTCTTGAGAAGATTGTCCTCAACCAACTCAACCTCCACCTCGCCGACAACAACCTCCTCAGTCCCTTCCAGTCTGCCTATCGCAAACATCACAGCACTGAAACAGCCCTTCTACATATCCTAAACGATCTGCTTCTCTCCACTGACTCGGGCAACATCTCCCTTCTTACGCTACTCGATCTCTCTGCCGCCTTCGACACCATAGACCACTCTATCCTCCTCCACCGCCTTCACCACTCCTTTGGCATCACTGACTCTGCCCACTCCTGGTTTCTCTTCTACCTCTCCGACAGACAGCAGTCCGTCACCATCGACGGCGTCTCCTCCAACTCAGTCAGGCTCTCCTGCGGCGTTCCACAGGGGTCCGTCCTGGGCGCGGCCCTATTCACACTCTACACCTCTCCACTGTCCAACATCATCCAGTCTCACCACATACACCACCACCTCTACGCTGACGACTCACAACTACTAGACAAAGACAAACTCGACAACACTCAGACACTACTGACTCGCACGGCTGACTGCTATGAAGACGTGAAAAACTGGATGACAGCAAACAAGCTCAAAATGAACGACGACAAAACGGAAGCCATGCTGGTAGGCACTCGCCAGAAACTTTCCCAGCTCCCTCCCTCTCTCCACCTTCAACTCGACAGCACCCCCATCTCCCTCTCTGACTCGGTCAAGAACCTTGGCGTTATCCTCGATTCCTCTCTTTCCATGACCAGCTTCGTCTCCGCCACGGCCCAGGCATGTTATTTCCACCTCCGCCGCATCAGTCAGATCAGAAAATACCCCACTACCGAAGCTGCCACCAAACTCGCTGTCTCTCTCATCTTATCTCGCATCGACTACTGCAACTCTCTCCTTTCCGGCCTTCCTCACTCCACCACTCTCACTCTCCAGCGCGTTCAGAACAATGCTGCCCGCCTCGTCCATAGAAAGAAAAAATCCGACCACATCACTCAAGCTCCTTCACTGGCTCCCCATCCCCCAACGCATCCAATACAAGATTCTGTCTCTCTGCTACAAATCCATGAACAACTACGCTCCTACCTATCTCTCCAACTTACTTCACCCCTACACTCCTTCCCGCTCCCTCCGCTCCGCCTCCGACCCTCTCCGCCTCCTCATCCCCGCACCAAACTCAGCACTTTCGACCCCCGCTCCTTCTCAGTATACGGTCCATCCACCTGGAACACTCTCCCACTCTCTCTCCGTCAGAAACACTCTCTCTCCTCCTTCCAGTCCGCCCTTACCTCTTTCAACAGTTCTAGCACTACATCACCACACTCCCCACCCCAAGCTGACCGTCGTAATGTATTTTCACTATTTGTGGTACGTGAGTCATTGTCTAAAGCGTGCACATGCGTGTGCGAGTTGTGAGTGCGCGCTTAGAGTTATAATTATTATAAGATAAGCGCATTATTAATACCGTAATTATTATTATTATTATTATGTTGCCTTGGTAACATGTGATAAGTAACCTCCCGTTGCATTGAGAACGGGTGACCAGGGAAAATAAGAGAACCGAGCTAGGCCAATGAGAACAAGTGTAAAAAGTCTGAAAAAAGACGATTTGTTTTAGGTTGATTCTGTTTTGGCGTTGATTTGTTTTGATATGGTTTCAATAATTAAATTATTAAATGGGATTTACGTCTGTTTATCGTGCGATCCAAACCCACCATCAAGCTGCCCACGCAAGGAATAACTATCGGAACTTGGAACGTTCGCACACTCTACCAGTGCGGCAAAGTGAAGGAACTCACCCACGAGTTGAAGCGCTATCGCTGGGACATTGTAGGACTTGCAGAAGTTCGATGGACAGGCTTCGGAGAAACAACAACAGATGAAGGCCATAAAATCTGGTTCAGCGGAAAAGAAACCAAGCACGAACATGGCGTAGCTTTTATCGTAAGGAAAGAGGTGGTTGGAACTGTCATCAGCTGCACCCCCGTGTCAAGCAGACTAATCTCCATCCGCATCTCCGCCCGACCGCACAACATCACTATCATACAAGTATACGCTCCAACAGCAGACCATGATGATGAAGAATTAGAAGAATTTTACGAACAACTGGACAACATCATCAAGAAAACACCTAAGAAAGACATTCTGACTGTCCTCGGTGACTGGAATGCAATGATCGACCCTGACGCCTACCAACAATGGGCAGGAACAGCTGGCAAGTTTGGCCTTGGAGAAACAAATGACAGAGGCCTGCGACTTTTAGAGTTCGCAGAGAGTCACCGTCTCACCGTTGCTAATACCCTCCATCCACACAAGAAGTCAAGAACAGTGACATGGCAATCGCCAGGAGGCCTGGTCCATAACCAGATTGACTTCATCTTGCTGCCTCGACGATTCAAATCCAGCGTTAACAAAGCACAAACGAGGTCCTTTCCTGGCGCTGATATTGGCAGCGACCACAACCTCGTCCTTACTAGCCTCAAGTTGAAGCTGGCATTGAAACGAGATAGCAAGAACCCTCGCATCAGATTCGACCTCCAGAAGCTAAAAGACCCGGAAGTAGAAGAGCTCTTCCAAGCCCAGGTGGGAGGCAGATTTGCAGCCTTGGCTACTTTGGACTGCGACGTAGACACCCTTGCTGGAAATATAAAAGAGGTGTTACTTTCTACCGCAGAAGAAGTGCTGGGGAAGCAGAGGAAGCGCAAACAGCCCTGGGTCACCGATGACATCCTCGATCTCTGTGATGAGAGGAGAGCCTGGAAGAAAAAGAGAGGCCAAGACCTCACATCAGCAAACAAGTACAGACTTGTCAACAAGAAGATCAGGAAGAGGATGAAAGAAGCCAAAGAAGATTGGATTGAAGACCAGTGTTGTAGCGTGGAAGAGGGCATGGCAAATGGCAACAGCAAGAAGGCTTATGAAACGCTAAGGACCCTCACCAAGACTCAACAGCGAACAGCCACAGTCATCGAAGACAGCAGCGGCCAACTCCTTACGGAAAACACTGCTGTACTAAACAAATGGACTGAGTACTGCCGAGACTTGTATAACTACAAGGCTGAGCCAGACACCAGCATCCTCCAAAACAACCAGGCTGGGGCCAGGAAGGCTGAAGACCTGCCAGTGTTAGCTGAAGAGGTGGAAGCAGCCGTACGCGGCCTGAAGGGAGGAAAGTCTCCAGGTGTAGACAACGTACCTGCTGAACTGTTGAAACATGGAGGAGAAGTAACAACGAAGGTCCTCACTACACTCTGTCAAAAGATCTGGGAGCAAAAGAAATGGCCAGTAGAATGGACACAGTCTCTAGTGATCCCGCTCCCCAAGAAAGGAAACCTGAAACAGTGCCAGAACTACAGAACTATCAGTCTGATAAGTCACCCTAGCAAAGTAATGCTTAGAATCATTCTCAACCGCCTCAAAACTTTCGCCGAGGAACTGCTGGCAGAAGAACAGGCTGGCTTCAGAGTTGGAAGAAGCACTGTAGAGCAGATTTTCAACTGCCGCGTCCTGATCGAGAAACATCTGCAGCATCAGCGCGAACTCTACCACAACTTCATTGATTTCAGGAAAGCATTTGATCGCGTCTGGCACGACGGACTCTGGCAAGTCATGAGATCGTTCAACATAGAGGAGGGACTGATCCAAATGATAGAAGCGCTTTACAAGAACGCCTGCAGCGCGGTTCTACTTAACAATCAGTCAGGCGAGTTCTTCAGGACGACGATCGGTGTCCGTCAAGGATGCCTGCTCTCTCCTGTCCTTTTCAACATATTCCTGGAGAAGATCATGCAGGAAACCCCCCACGACCACCATACTTCAATCTCTATTGGTGGCAGATCCCTGTGCAATCTTCGATTCGCAGACGACATTGACCTCATGGCAGGCAGCAATAGTGAGCTCCAAAACCTGACAGACAAACTTTCAAGTAGCGCAGGGTCTTATGGCATGGAGATCAGTACGGATAAAAGCAAAGTGATGATCAACACCACAAGCGACAGCAGCAGCAACATTCACATGAATGGCCAAAAGCTAGAAGAGGTCAATAGCTTCAAGTACTTGGGAGCCACCCTGTCCAAAGACGGTAGTTGCATAGCAGAGATCCGTATCAGGATAGGTACAGCAACATCCGCAATGGCCAGGCTGGACAGGATATGGCGAAGTAACTCCATCAGCTTCACCATCAAGTACAGGCTTTACAAGTCCCTCATAGTGTCTATTCTACTCTACGGCTGTGAGACTTGGACACTGCTTGCAGACTCAGAAAAGAAAATCCAGGCCTTTGAGAACAAGTGCCTGAGGAAGTTGCTCCGCATCTCGTACCGCGAGCACAAGACCAACGAATATGTACGGAGCATCGTCACTTCCCTGGTGGGCCCACATGAACCCCTTCTGGCAACCGTGAAACGGCGCAAGCTTGCTTGGTTTGGCCACGTGACCCGACACAACACCTTGTCCAAGACTATCCTCCAAGGCACTCTCGAAGGAAGTCGTCGGCGAGGTCGTCAGAGAAAGAGTTGGGTCGCAAACATAAAAGAATGGACCGAACTCGAGATGTCAGACTTGCTTGCCACCGCCCAAAATAGAACTCAGTGGAGAGCACTGTCTGTTGCTGCTGCCTTTCAGTCCCCCCAACGCCCAGTTCGGGCAAGGGACTGATGATGATGATGATCGTGCGATCCTGTCCGCTATAATCTAATGACGCCAATGTTTTAATGTGATAACCAGTTACCCAGTAATACCCGGGATTCTCAGCGGCGGAGGGAACACCGGTTGCGATCGCGTTCATTCTTGTGGCAAGAAGTCCAAAAGAAGCATGCTGTCATGATCCGACTGGCGCTGCGAGCAGGATACCGCGCCCACCTCAAACCTTGGTTCGCCAAAGCCGACTATCCAGTCAGTCTGATCCCGCCAGAATGTATAGCCGAGCTGACGAACCCCGAAAAGCGCACCCACCCGCTGACGTTCAGGTAAACAGGGAAAAACTACAGTGTATGAACATGATAACACATGCGTGGTCCATTTTGCCCCAAGGCCCCACAATTTTGGAGGTGTCGGTTAATGACTATGAATCAGTTGCAGGGGATGAATCGACCATGATAAGTCAAGGCCCCAGGCTAATCAGGCATTACCCTTGACTTATCATGGTTGATCCACCTCAGTCCTGCTGTCAGGGCTAAATGAGTTAACTTCTCTGCCAGGGTACGCAGATCGTGTGTCTGAAATCTGTTGCAATTCCACCATCAAAGAGCTCTAGACGTCCCAGGGCGTGGATAGAAAGTGGCATCAGAAAGATGTATAGATCCTCATGGGCCCTCGCAACTGCGGGGGCTCATGCGGATCTATGCCTAGTGCAGTTTGATCTTGTTCACGTGTCCCTGACATTGAAGGGCGTAAAACTTTCGACGCTGTCTGGAATGAGTTATACCCTATGCTGTTGGTGTCTAGAAACACCGACTCTGAAAACATTCACTTTGGGATCACCCTCTCTGCCGGCGGCATGCGGATCCTAGGTCTTCATGAGCCCCCGCATATGCGGGGACTCATGGCCTCTTGTATTTAGATGTTTTTCTTTGTGTTTCGGCAGTAACTGAGTCACTAGTAAAATAAGGAGAAAAAACAATAATTAAAGAGAGAAACGTCAAGACTGAAACAGTGGAAGAAAGGCAAAGACAACAATGAAGAGAGCAAGAGGCGTTGATCTTCATAAGCCCCGCATATGCGGGGGCTCATGAAGATCAACGCCTCTTGCAATTAGGTGTTGTTTCTCTGTGTTCCGGCAGTGAGTGAGCTAGGGGTAGTATAAGTAGAAAAATATCACAATGAAAACAAAGGTGCTCGAAAAAAGGCAGAGACGAAAGGTTTGGTTCGGATTAGCTTTTCCTTAAGCATCTGTATACAGCGATTTGCTTGTTTGTTTGTTTTTTGGGTTTTGTGTGGTTGTTGTTGTTTTCTTTGTTGTTTATTTGTTGTTTTTTTGTTTGTTAGTTGTTATTGTTTTTGTTGTGTGTGGTTTTGTGGTTTGTTTATGTTGTTGTTGTTCTTTGGGGGAGGGGAGGGAGGTGTTCTTCTTCTTCAACAATTTACACTTTCGAATCCCTCTAAATCATCCAAATGTCCTTGCAGGTGCAGGAAGGTTTTGAGGGATCATACTGGAAGCGCCTTGTCGAATTTTCCGAACCTAAAAACAGCGGGGATACCAGCCATAATCAAGGACTTTGTGCTGATGAAAGACCTTGTTGATGAATGTTACGAAATAGACCAGTCCATGTAGGTTAGTTTAACATCTAGAAGTGCACAGTACATGCATGGCTTTAAGATACCAGAACTTTTTGGTACCAAATCTTGGGGCGTGAAAATGGTTGGAGTCTAACATTTCAAGACACGTGGGTTTTTGACGTAGCATTATATGCTAAACCTTCCTCCCCGTCGTAACAATGATCTCGGGAAGAAAATGATCTATGGATGATGATGACGATGGTGATTTTGATAATGATGATGATGATGATGAGTGTGTGTGTGTGTGTGTGTGTGTGTGTGTGTGTGTTTGTGTGTGTGTGTGTGTGTGTGTGTGTGTGTGTGTGTGTGTGTGTGTGTGTGTGTGTGTGTGTGTGTGTGTGTGTGTGTGTGTGTGTGTGTGTGTGTGTGTGTGTGTGCTTGCTTGCTCGTACACTGCACTAACAATGAGACAAAACGGACAAGGATAAACAATGAACAACGAACTTTTTATCTTGAACTTTCTTCAGGGCTTTCAACTTGGCAAGGAAAACCACAACGTTTTTCACAACCTAACTGTAACTGTGTTTTTGTTTTATTCGTGGCAGCTAGTTGACAGAGGTGGAACTGGTTCATCAGACGTCTGATTTTTTTTTAATAATTACTATTCTTAAATGCAATCTAATCATAGGACATGTCTTCTCGCGAATTATGTATCCGTTGCGAAAGATAGGTTGACCATGATAGTTCCAGAGTAGTGCTCGATTGGCTTGGCGCCTTTAGGAAAAAGAGACTGACGGACAGATAAAAATATGACAGACACAGACAGAGTAATAAGATGTTATTGTTTGGCAATTTTCTTGAATCCATGATTGCATGAATTTACGCCCATGATATTTCAAGGGCGGTGGCAGAATAGCTTGGCGCCTATAGGCACCCTTGAACTATCATGGTCGATCAGGGCACAATGAGTTTTCAAAAATTTTTAAAAATAAAGAAATAAAAACACGCACGCGCACAAACACGCGCGCACGCACACACACACACAATGGTTGTCTCCCTCAATTCACTGCCGCTGCTCATCAGCGGCAGCGAGTCGAGGTGGACAATGAGTGTCATGCACCCCTACACCCACAAACACCAGCGGCGGAAGCAGAGCGCCTCAGCAAGCAGTCTCGCCATGATAGAAATATGATTCCCGCTGCCGTCCCTTGACGAAGTTTCATTTCTTCGAAAGACTACACAATACCAAGAGCGTGCAAAAGAAGCAAACCAACACGCGTCTGCGTGACCTTAACCCGTTCAATGTCACTGAGTTGGCGCCGCACACTGGGTTACTGCAATTTCCGTCAGTTCAACACCAAAAGCCCTTAGCTTTCCCAGGAACATGGATTCAAAGTGGAGTCGGCAAGAGGTATAGATCCTCAGTCACGACCCCCCGCAGTTGCGGGGGCTCGTGAGGCTCTATACCTCTTGCAGGTGTTCGTCAAATTTTCTCGACACTGAACTGGTTAAGAACAAAGAGCTATAAACACCAAATCAGCGCACAGGTAGGGACAATCGTTGCGTAATCAACTACAGTGCCTTCGATCACCTCTACAACAGGTAGTGGCAAATATTCTCACTGCCTGTTGTTCAGGAGACCGGAGCCTGATTCTGTAGTCGACCAAGCAACGATCATCGGCCTATGCGTGTTGTCGGACAGCACGCGGTTGTGCGGAGGACAAGTGCCGCCGACTTTGGCCCAATGACCTTTTGCGAAGCGCGCGATGTGGCAAAAAGAAAAACAGTCAGCAAAAGTCCTCCGGCCCTGTGCGCGGGCCCACTGCGGCCGTCGTGGGCCAGAAAATGGTTTGCTACTGGGGAATGCAGGAAGCAAGCAAATTAGAGACTTCACAGCCGGCTGCATGAAAACTGTGTCTCCGAAACTATCACAGATCACAACTAGGTAACCAGACCTCTGCCCCAGGTATAACAGTGGCGTAAGAACTGGAAGCCCACCCCTCCCCTACCAATATTTGTAGGATGTTTTGTTGCTGTTGTTGTTGTTTTATAAAAACATCATATAATAAACATTTTACATTTCTGTTTTTGATTTTTTTCGAGGCTGAAAACTATCGCCTCCCCTTCCCCACCCCCGACCACCCATCCTGTCATTTGATTTTTCGAAATTTCACACTGCCACAACAGTGTTCGTCTGTCGACTTCTATGTGTCCAGAGTTGTTTTCTTGTAAATTAAGTCTGTACGTTTATTAGTTTTCACCTTTTGCTCTGTTCTTTTGCAACAACCAGCCATAGCGGCAAAGTGCACAGGCACCCGACACAAGCTTACAGCATTATGCGAGAGAAAAGATTAAACATATTAACATTTATTACAGTACTCATCTTCTTCTGGTTCCGCAGTTTCAGTAGATCGGACTTCCATTGGGAATAAGTCGACATCGTCAATGTAAAAACTTGATGAACTGTTTGTTTAACTCATTCAAGACGTGCCGCCTCCGGACACGCGGCATGAGTTAAAGGGAACTGCTCCTGCCAAGCACGGGTTACTGGTTCGCAATAATATATCTTCTTTATAATCGTTCTTACAATAGTACGTCTTACAATAATGCTGCGCACGAGGGCTAACTTAACTCATTTAGTCTGACTGTCGTAAAATGAAAAGACTGTTGCTCAGTGCGCAAAGGCCATCGGGCCGACGCCGGCCGCCGTTGGCCCGCGCACGATGTGCGCGGGCCGACGGCGGCCGACGTTGGGCCGATGGCCGTTTGCGCATTAGGTGTACTCTTTTGTAGATAGAAGAGTTCCTCAAAGGTGCGTATGTAGAAAACCTCTATTACGTGTGCCGTCTCACATAGGCTGTGAAAAGAAATATCTTTGTTAACCCCTTGCATTGGCGAATTTAGCAATCCATTGCCGCCATGAAGCAGACCGCTTTAAACCAAGCAAGTTCATTTTTTATGTTTAAATGTTGTTGTTTAACGTTATAGTTGTATGTCTGCTTTATTTTCAATATGTTGTCAATCAAAACTTTTACTTTTCTGGTCGTCCAGGTTTTGTCTTTCTGTTTTATTGTACAAATAGTTTAAATGTGTATACATGTACGTACCAGACACATACATAAATACTTTTATCAATAAACAAAGGAAAGAAAATGCCAGTACAGTCTGCATCTTGATTATTTCATCAATTTTTTGTAGAGGCTGCATCTTCCCCGCGAAGGCAAAAGACAGTCAGTCCAGTTTTGTGAAAAGCGAGCTGTTCATTGTATTAAAATAAAAAATCTCGAAATTCACGAATATGGTTTAATGTCACTTGGATTCACAGGGCAGACAGATGAAGCCTTCAAACTCTTCATACTCTTCATGAGCTTACCAAAAAAGTTTTAAATTCTATCAAACGTCATTGTGGTTTATGGATGGTTCCTCAGGCTATCCGTGGTTTGTTTTATATGTGAGCAGTGCCGACTCGTTCCCGGCAAACAAAAGGTCCACTGGCCGGCCGTCGGTCGCAGATGGTTCGCGCACTGACCATCGTGCGCAAGCCATCTGCGACCGACGTCGGCCCGACGACCTTAAGCTTACTGAGTTTTTATCCAAAGATCGGCTGAGAACACCCTTGTACAAAAGAGGAGCTTTGGCACAGCAGCAGATTCTTGCTAAAAACCAAACCGCTGGGACAGCTTCCCTCGGCGCCCACGTGACTCAAACACGTGATGTATTTGCTGCAATCACCGGGCACGGCGTATGCGCCGTCGGCATGGCTGGCGCAAAATGCATTGACCCCTCCGCCTGAAAGGATGCATGCAGTCATGAAGGTGCGACAACTCGTAGCGTGATAATAAATAATTCATTATTGTGTAAAACTGTTTCATGTATGATTGATGGATGCCTTTAAAACCCCTTCACTGCCAGTGGACGCACCTGTGATTTGGCATAAGTCTGTGACTATGTATTAACCCTTTTCATCCTGATACACCAGTTGCTTGAAATACATTTGACTGATAGTTCAAGGGTGGTGTACAAATAGCTTGGCGACTCTGTCTCTTAATCTGTAATGTAGCCTTCATAGGACACTAAGCAATTTGGACAAAATCAGCCTCAGGATGCAATGGGTTTATAGACTTATGGTATTGTTATTATGTTAACAGCCTTATGGTTTTGGAAATATCTGTTAATTCAAAGCAACAAAAAAAAAACTCCAGCCAGGAACATGGATTCAAAGTGGTGTCAGCAAAAGGGCTAGACTCTCATCAGCCCCTGCAACTTCCGGGGATCATGAGGATCTATGTCTCTTGCAACTGCATAGAGTTGGTCTTTTCTCAGCAGTCAAGGGGTTAGCGTTGAACAGAAAGGTGGTTAACACATTCGAGACGTGCCGCCTCCGGATACGCGGCATAAGCCGCGTATCCGGAGGCGGCACGTCTCGAATGAGTTAACAGTTTCCTGAATGTCTCTACTGTCTTTGCTGCTGGAAGTTTGCTTGATAGCATATTTTCGTTCTTTTCATGGGGAGGTCCCACGATTTAGCAAGACACTACCCTCAAGCAAAGTCGATCCATCTTCCGTCACGTGTGAGTAGTGTTATGCACACAATTCCAATATGGCGCCATATCTGGCTCCTAAATAATTCATTAACTCCGTCACTGCCACTGGACGCAAAGTGTGAGCAAATTTAACTCCAAATAATCCCATCAACCCAAGGAACACGTATATATGTGAATAAGGTCAACAAACAACAAAAAATCTCATCAGCCCCCCGCAGATGCCGGTCTCATGGGTTCTTTGGCTCTTGCGGCGAGGGGGTATTCGCTTTTATCCGACAGAGAACGAATTAACCACTCTTCCAGGGTCACCCATAGATCAGTTTCTTCTCTCAATTATACAGTTTCTCAGTCATCCCGGCATTTCCGCCAAGAATTAAGAGCCACAGAGTCTCAAAACCCCTGCAGCCTATGGAGAAGCTATATATTTGCTGGCAGAGATCAGCGCCATTTACATCGTCAGACTGTGTGTACCAGTGGCAGCAGGCACAATGGGGTTAACTCATTCGAGACGTGCCGCCTACAGATATGCTTTGATTCGCCGCGTATCCGTCGGCGGCACGTCTCGAATGAGTTAACCCTTTCACTGCCATTCGACGTATACTGCCTATTTCTAAAATCTCTTTACCGCCAGACACCAAGCCGTCAAAATGGATTCAGAGTGGTGTCTGCAGGAAGTATAGATTCCCATGAGTCCCCGTAACTACGGGGGAGGAAAGGGGGCTCATGAGAATCAATACTTCTTGCAGCTGCGTGATGTTCAGTTTACCCGGCAGTAAAGCGGTCATGTCTGCAACAAAAATTAAATTCAAACCTGGTGGAGCCGCTGTTTGCTGCGGTACGTAGGTCTGTGTGGGTGGCTGGGTGGGTGGAGGCTGGGTGAGCTGTGTCTGGGTGGTGTACAGGTTGACACAGTGCGTGTTGGCGGGCCAGTCACAGTACTTGCTGAGTGGGTTGTAGTACAGACCCATAGCGCATTTTACACGATAGCTGACCTGAAAATGCAATGGTATTCAAAGTTACCGTAGATTACAAATCCGATGAACAGCCAAGAGTTTTAAATTCTCATGCACATGTAGGCGGAAGTTGCTTCCCAGTGCAGCCAGTGCGAAACATATTAACCTTTGCGTGTCGGTGGCGACTTATGTCGCGATGATTCCTATAGGAATCATAGCGACATAAACCGCTACTGATACACAAAGGGTTAAGTCTCGTTTTTTCCCGCTGAATTTCCGAACTATGCCTTATGCCTCACCTTACACAGAGCAATACTACCATGCAACCAGCAAGCTCACCTGATTGGCACAGATGTAGTATTCGTCACAGGCATGCACGTTGGGGTAGAAGTCACTGGGCATGTTCATACAGGAAAAGTCTAGGGGGTTGGACGGTATCAGGGGGCTTGATGCTGCAAACAAAACGATTTTTTAAAAAGTGCTGATCTGTGAATTTAACCTTAGGGCTCCAAGCCGTCGGATCTAAAATTACAAGACAGCACATCATTCAAACATGAATTCATTGCCTGACTGAAACTCTGAACGATCAATCAATCAATCAATCAATCAATCAATCAATCAATCAATCAATCAATCATTCTCTGATGGTCTAAAGGATAGGTCAATCAATCAATCATTCAACCAGTCAATCAGACGGTTAGTCGAACAGTCAATGAACCAGTAGTTCGGTCAGGCACTCTGTCAGTTAGTCAGTCAGTTAGTTAACCAGTCAACCAATCAATCAATCAATCCGTCAGTCAGTCAGTCAGTTACTCAACCAGTCAACCATTCAGCCTATCAATCAATCAATCAGTCATCAATCATTGTTTCGTCAATCAATCAATCATTCAGACGGTCAGTCGATCAATCAACCAACCAGTAGGTCGATCAGATTTTCAATAAGTCAATAAATCAGTCAATAAATAAATAATTAAATAATCAATCAATTAATCAGTCCGTTAGTCAATCTGTCAGTTAGTCAACCTGTCAACCAATCAGCCAATCAATCAATCAGTCAGTCAGTTAGTCAAATAGTCAATCTGTCAGTCAGTTACTCAACCAGTCAAACAATCAGTCAATCAGCCAATCAATCAATCAATCGAAAGACACTCACTCACTCACTCACTCACTCACGTACTCACTCAAGCAGTCAATCAATCAATCAATCAGGTGACACAGCTGTGAAAGTCACTATACCAGTGGATTGCTGACCACCATTGACAGCTGGTTGCATTATCAAGTTCGGAGCTGGAACAAAAATGTAAAACGCGTTGGACATTTAAGGCTTAGATTTTTTGACCGCCACAAAGATGATTTCAAAGAAGAGGCACCAAAAGGTGTCTGAACAAATTGCAACTGCAGATGGGTTTGAACCCGCGACCTCATCGGACGAGAGGCAAACGCTCTACCACATGGGCTTTCCCACACAAAAAAGAGACTGCAAGTAATATCATAGCGGTGCTGGTCTTCATATTTGGGCATACGAGCAAAAAGATCCTCGGGCCGACATCTGCCGCGGTGGGCCCGCGCACAGTCGAGAGCGGGCCCACTGCAGCCGATGTCAGCCCGAGGACCTTTGCTTACTGGGTAGGACCTGGAGTCGAAAAGTTCCAAATCACACACAAGTTATATCGATCATAAATATTCACACAAATCATTTAAGTCAGATCACAAAATGGTACGATTCATCCATTGATTGATTGCACTTTGAAGTCGGGATGTTGAGATGCAATCAGTCAGTCGATCCATCCATCATTCTTGACGTCTCGCGAGAAAAACATAAGAAATAATAATAATATAAAGAAAATCACCAAGCAGACTAATGAGGACTAAGCAAAAGCCAAGCAAATGTGTGCTGATCTTTGATTTTAGACTTTACGGCTACAAGCCGTAAAGTCTAAAATAGTAGACCAGCACACAAACAGCCACAACGATTTTGTGCTGCCAGAAAGTATTGCATACTTACTCCGTCGTATCACGCCAGGGGTAGGTGTCAGCGTGTTCGAAAATACAAACAAAATCCTTCCAGTCCGCCCTCAAAACTCACCTCTTTCAACAGTTCTAGCACTATATCACCACACTCCCCACCCCAAGCTGACCGTCGTAATGTATTTTCACTATTTGTGGTACGTGAGTCATTGTCTAAAGCGTGCGCATGCGTGTGGGAGTTGTGAGTGTGCGCTTAGAGTTATAATTATTATAAGATAAGCGCATTATAAATACCGTAATTATTATTATTATTATAAACAAAACGAAAAAGAAAAAAAAAAAGGAAATCGGGTTGCAGCAAAAAGCCAAACCTGGTCTGTGATTTTGAACCTTACAGCTCGATGCCCTAAAGTCCACTATCACTGACCAGCACACGAAAACCCTTAACTCATTCAGCCCGACGGCCGTATTTCCCAAATTTTGGAGGCGTCATCTAATGACTATGCACCAGTTGCAGGAGATGGATCGACCATGATAATTCAAGGGCAGTGCCAGATTAGCTTGGCGCCGACAGGCACTACTCTTGAATTATTACGGTCGATCCATCTCCAGCTGTAGTGCGTCAGGGCTGAATGGGTTAACCCTTACTGACGATACAGGTCAGAGGAAAAGACGCGTAATTACGCGTCAGCAGCAGACAAGAAGTTAACCACTACGTTTATGGTGATGTCAGGGTCCCATACATACTTACTCGGTGTGGTCACGGCAGTGCTAGGTGTAAGCGTGTTCCAAAATACAGCAAAAGTCGGGTTGTATGGCTGCACGGTGGCAACAGGCCCCTGAGGATTGTAGGGTTGCTGAGCTGGGGTAAGCGTTTGCGGGATAAAGTTAGGCTGTTGCGTTGGGAAAAGAGTTTGCGTTAGGTATGGCCATGGGGTTTGCGTTTGCGTTTGTGTGACGTAAGCTCCTTGGGCTGCAAAAAGCGACAAAGCAACAATGATCTCAACGGTTAAAGCAATTATCCCGCTGGATGTGGGCAGCAATTTTTGACAAAACCGCTACCCAGAGCCAAAGGGTTAAAAACAAATTCAAAGCCACGTGATGATTTCAAGCAATTGATGCAAGCAATATAGCGTGTTTCCAAGTAAATCCAAAAGCTCTGAGTCTGAGGTTGTCTGTAAAATTACAGAACGATACTCCGAGGACCTGAATCAATGAGTTCAAACAATGTCGTTTCAATCAATCAATCAATCAATCAATCAATCAGCATGTCAGTGTTTGTGGAATGGCTATGGCTAAACTTTACTCTGCATGACTATTATCATTCAAATTAACATTTCTATATAAATAAAAACATAATATTTAAAAATAATTCAATATATCAAAATAAAAATTGTCCTATTTGTCACACAACGTACTGAAATTAGCGCCTGCCAAGCATGTTAAGTTTAGAAGCAGAGAAGCATAGCGCAAAACAGGTTTCAAGAGTACCCAAAATAACACGAAAATGTCCCGGTCAGAGTTTTTGGAATGGACTACAGCTCCCGCGAGGTCAATAACGATGTATCTGGCGGAAGCGTATATAAGATGTGTCCATCCCAGACACTCTGGTTGTATAAGTGTAACCCCCTTGTCCATTCAAACACCCGTGGCTGCAGTCAACACGGGGACTAACCCCTCTGCTGCCGGGAAAATATAAACACCACACCTGCAAGAGAAAAAAAGAACAGCATGAGCCCCCCCCCCCCCACCCACCCTCCCCCGCGGATGCGGGGGGTTGGGGTGTCATGCTGTTCTTTGCCTCTTCCTGAGCCTTTGTATATCCATATTCCTGAGACAGATGGTGTGATCTGCCGTTGAATTCCCATGGTTTCTCTGACATGACTTGCGTCCACTGGTAACGAAGGGTTTACGTAGCGAGACACAGTGCGAGAACTTTCCGCAACATATCCCGATACCCAAAAAGCCTGTGCTGAAACCATGGAATATTCACTGCCAGATGGCATTCCATGCCAGAAGCTTTACGGAAGTACTAAAATAGGGCCATGAAGCGTAGCTCCTCATCAGGTCAGCAAGGGCCATAAATACTCAAAAGCCGCCCTGCAACTGCTGGGGATCATGAAGATCTATGCCTCTTTTTACAGTTAAGGTCAGGACTGCTCGTTGCGTTCCGACAGTGACGGGGCAGACTAGTTTACCAACTCACGGTTTGCTGAGAAGACTCCGGGAAAGGCGGGAAAGGCGTTAACTGGAGCCACGGCTGCACGCACAGAATTTCAACGTCTCATTTATGCCTGTTATTTCCTTCACCCCTTCAATGCCGAGAAAAAGTAAAAACGAACTAACTGCAAGAGACACAGATCCTCAAAAGTCCCTGCGACATCTTGAGGATCTATGCCTCTTGCTGACACCACTTAGGATGTCGACCTGTGTTCCTGGCCGGCTGAGGCTCTTTGGCGTTGAACTAATGAATGTTGCAAAAACACAGTGTGCGACAACTGGCATAGATGGGGTTAACTTTCCTGTCCCTCCGGAGGGCTTGAAAAGGTTAAGTATGTCTTGGTTGGTCTGGTCTCTTGTTTGGTCTTGTCCTATTTCCTCTTGTGCACCAAAATCAGAAATTTGCTGTTATAGTACGGTTTTGTCTGCTGGGGGTTTGTCCTCTCTAGTCGTGTGCACGAAATAAGAGATTACGTTGCTGTGGGTCAACGTGGCAATTAGGTTACGCCCTCTTTTCACACGCTCTTCTCTATTGGCCTCTTGCAACATAAAGCTCCAACACAAAAATTCCACGCGGAGCACATCACAAGAGAAACATTTCCAGCAATTCTTGACAAAATTTCTGTTAGCGTTTTCCACAACACTCTAATACAGTAAGTACCCCATGACAAAACTGTCGTCTGCAAGCCTGCACACAACTGTGCACATGCCCCATATAAGGGGCCTATGAACACACTAGGTCAACTCAAATTACTCAAATTTTCCTCTTTTTCACACCACCTGTCATGCCTCTTGCCGCTCAAAACGCCCAAACAGGCAAAAATGGAAACTTTCACACCCTGAAAAAATGGCGAAAAGAGAGGAATTTTTTAACTATGTCTCACGGAATTGTTACTACATTAACCGGAAGCAAAAGCCCTGTGTGGTCTGTGACCGGTCTTGTATGGCAAAATCTAGGCCTGTCTGGTCTGGTCTTTTCCTGCCTGGTCTTGTGCACAAAAAAACAAAAATAATTGTCGGGTCTGGTATGTCCAGTCAGGTAAAACACATATAGTAGAGTCCTGCCTGGTCTGATCCTGTTCCTTCTTGTCTTGTGTACGAACAAAGAAAGTCATACAGCTATCTTGTTTTCAATCAAAGACACCATTTCATTAAAATATTAGATGGTTGATATGAACTAGCATATAAATTTAGTAGGGATTAAAAAAAACACTAATGACAAGATATGATTTTGTCACAATACGTGTTGCGTACTATTGTAGACAGAGAGTAAAAAAAGAGCCCACTAAGCCTTTATGATGATAATAATAATGACGAATAGTTATATAACACGTAATCGTGTTAAGGCTTTACGCGTTTACGATCTACAAAACACAAGGAAAGATACAATGCCATTCTTACAAAACTGCAAACTAAAAATACAAAGCACACACTGATGTCATTATAACAAACTGAATAACTGTATATGCACACGTCACTCGCAACATTAAAATCATGCACTGAAGGGCTAGAGGACAGCAACTATTAAAATTCAGACACTGGCAGCTGTATTTTTTAAAGCTACACTGCAAAGAAAGGCGATAGTTTTGGAACTAAGCATGATAGTTCAAGGCTGGTGCCAGAATAGCTCGGCGCCTGAAGGCGCCGAGCTCTTCTGGCACCAGCCTTGAACAATCATTTTTTATCAATTACCTGTTGTAGTGTGTCATGGCAAAATGGTTCAGTTAGTGAGATAATAAACCGACTCACTTTGACCAGGTGGTGGGAACAGCGTAAATAGGTAGGCAGTCGGGGCCAGTCCTAAACCAGGCGCCTGTGTTTGTACTGCTGGTCCCCTGACAAAAGAAGACAGAAATTATGCCCTGGTTGTTTATTACAACCAGTACGATTCGATACAACAGTAGCAATAATGAAGCTTTGACTCAGTGATCGTGCCATTATCTAGTGTAATCCATGCTACCTCGCGTCCTGGCATTTCCGCTATCCTGTGCTCCAGGGTCCTTAGAGGCCTCAGAGCACAGGATAGTGGGAGCATCAGGCCGCTAGGTAACAGACAATTAGATCCTTGATCCCTGATCCGCGGTGAGAAATCAGAGACGGCAATCCAAGACCAGAGTAACGGGCAACACACTATCTCCTCCGTAGCTGCACAGGTGTGGCAGAGGCAGCGGACGTTGAGCAGACTTGAAATGACTTGAAAGATCCACAGATCCAAAGAGACCATAAAATACATTCGAAGTCTACCCAGAGTTCCTTTCGATATCGCGCCAGCATATCGAAAGGAACTCTGGGAAGACTTCTGATGGGTGGGGTGCAGTGCGTTTGGCCTTTCCGAGCGCAGAGATCTCATCTTGACCAAACTGAACTGAACTGAACTAGATTCCTTTGCCCCTTCCTTAGGGCACCGAATCGCCAGCCCACCACAATGACGAGGCACAATTAAAGTACGTAACACTCCCCATGTTCAACGTTTTTGTTTCGGTTTCGAATAAACGTATGGTTAACCCTTTGGCTGTCGGGAGCGCTTTTCGCAGGAATCATGACGACAAAAAGCGCAACCGATAGTCAAAGGTTAATTTATTCGGGAACGCATTAACACATTCGAGGCGCGTAGTAAAGCCGCGTATCCGGATGCAGCACGCCTCGAATGTGTTAATATGACACTGGCGTCTGGAATGTGTTAACTGCGCGCGCGTTTATGGCCACGAGATGAATGAGACGAAAAGCAATTCAATAACATCGACAACAACAACCCAGTGCGCAAAGGCCATCGGCCCGATAGCCTTTTGCGCTTCGGGGAATTACGAAAATATACTGACCCCGCAGCAGAGGGGCAGTTGGCGCTGGTGGGGTTGTTGATCTCGTTGTTGATGGCGTGCATGAGTGGATATTTGCCCTGACCGCACATGCTGCCTGTAAAATCGTCAAGGTCCAGGGCCCACACCATGACTCCGCCGTAGCCGTTCTGCTTGATGTAGCACACCTGGAACAGACAATGTGGCCGCGTGCGTAAGTCGTGTATGTTCTCAGTAATGTTTGTTGGTTTGCAGTTTTGATAGATAGAACAAGTACATCACAATTCAACAAATTTTCAAACTATGATCATTGGTCGGTACTGTACAATTCTCTCCCCTGATAGTGCTTTTTAACTACTTTACTTAGTAATCTTCCTATAACATTACCACTGGCAGTCTCCATACTTCTTTTCAACAATTTTTCAGTTTAAAACTTTCCGTCTCTGTAATCCTTAGGTCTTTATATTTATTTTCTGTAGAAATCGAAAATATGCATACAAAAATGTTTTCACTGACAAAAAAGGAACACAAAAAGGATGTGCGAAAATAGACATTACAGACAGCATACATACAACACAGTACGAAAGCATTGTATACACCTAGACAGACATTTTACTAGCTCCCAAATTAACTCATTGCGACCGAGGTACGAAATACCCACATTTGACGTTATCCTCTGAGGACTGCATTACAATTCAGGAGACAGATCGACTATGATAGTTCAAGGGTGGTGGAGTTGCCACATTCCTTCTGCCAATGAAGATAAGTAGCGCTAATCTCTCTATTTGTTTGTTTGTCTATTTTGACAAAGGGTATTTACCCGAAATATTAATAAATTGTGTTGTACCCGTCTTTTCTAAGCGTGTTTCTTTTTCCGTTGGGTACTTCTTTGCATATTACACGCTTGGCAGTCACCGTTTTGGTCTGGATTGGTATAGGCGCCAAGCTATTCTGCCACCACCCTTGAACTATCATGGTCGAGCCATATCTTGCTGTGGCGTGTCTCGGGCAGAATGAGTTAATTGTGATAATATTGTTATCAAAGCAAACTAGGCTGTTTTATGTGCTCTGTTAACCAGTCAGATCACAGAGAATTAATGCGTGAATCTGCTGACACAGATGTAAATTAATCTGCTTAAAACGTATCAGTTTTTCATACTGTCTCCCACACATGCAGATAACCATATAAAAGTTTACACAAGAATGTTCCTTTGCATGACCTAAAGAAGACGTAATCCCTCCTCCCCCCCCCCCCCCCCCCCAAAAAAAAAAAAAAAAAAACCGATGTTGTTAAACGTCATTCCGACAGGGGGGACAAAAATCAGTAATATTTTCTTGAATGCCCGGCCTTAATAAATGCAACAATAAGAACGTAATATACATGTAGATATAAGACTGTTTGCCTCACTTTCTGCGCGAGACTGCTGGCGTCCTCATAGCCCACCCACTGGCTGCCCTCCGTCAGGTACGGCACGTGCTGCTCGAGGTCCCTGTGTGTCAGCCCTCCGCGCTGCTGCATCTGGCAAATCTGGAGCAAGTCGCCAACAAGAGACACTGGGAATCATGTTCTAAACCCATTTATCTCCGACGCACTACAGCAGGAGGTGGATCGACCATGATAATTCAAGGGTAGTGCCAGATTAACCTGGCACTACACTTGAATTATCATGGTTGATTCATCTCCTGCACGCTTAGGTGACACCTTCCACAAAATGCGGTCTGAGGGATATTTAATGTGTTAGTCAGATATAGGTTTAACACATTCTACCCCATGACCGAAACCCCCAAATTTTGAAGTTGCCCTCTGAAGGACTGTATTACAACTTTAGAGACAGATCGAGCATGATAGTTCATGGGCTCCAAGTTATTCTGGCACCACCCTTGAACTATCATGCTCGATCCATGTCTTGCTGTGGTGTGTCGGGGCTGAATGAGTTAAAGGAAGTAAGTACTTCCCCTCGATAGTGAGGATGTCCAAGCAGTATGCCTATATAGCGATCGTTGTGCTTGATTAATGCGGCATTTTATCGTTCAGCTGCACAAGCGAGGGATGGTCATTGCGTAATCAATCACCTCTATAACTCAGGAAGTGGGAAATAGCACATATGCTGTATTCTTTTGTCCTTTTTTTTTTTTTTTTTTGGGGGGGGTGATTCATTACGCAAAATTATCACGCCATGCCTGTGTAAAATTTGGCACCGGATGAATACATCAACACAGGAAAGTAAATGTGGCCACTTCTTGCTGGCAAGGGGTATAAATTCTCTATACCTGCAGCTGCAAATAGTAGGAATGTCTGCCGCTTAATTCTTTTTTTTTTTTTTAATTACAAATGGGATATCCGGCCATTTACTACGAACTGTTTTCAGTATTTGCACTTGTATTTTTGATTCGTTTTTTTTTTTTACTAAGTGATCAAGAACTTAGAACTAAATTTCCAACACAGCAAAAGCCTTGCATACCTCATAGTAAGCCAGGAACCCTGGTTCCTGTGTGTATGTGCCCGCAGCCCCAGCCCCAGGGTTAGCGGTGGGGTCCCCCAGTCCGTTCTGTGATGGGGAGGATAGCGTGAAGCTCCGTCCGTAGGTCGCCAGGCCGATGTTCAGCTTGGACGGGCTCGCTCCTAGGGACACCCAGTACTTGGCAGCAAAGTCCTGACAAAGACAAGGGGTCAGATGCATGAGCGAGCCTAGTCCTGCGCCAGCCACTAAGCAAGGTGCGCGCCTATAGCGGCGCACCTTGCTTCGTGGCTGGTGCAGGACTAAGCTCGCTCATGCAACTGGCCCAAGGACAATTAACTCCCTTGTGCGTGCAGTCACCGGTAATGTAAACTGTGTGTGTGATGTACTGTAAACAGTACCGGTGGATGCAAGCACAAGGAGGGTTCAAGCATCGGTTTCAGTCTCGTTTTAACCCCTTCGCTGCCGGTGATCGCGGATATCGCGTCTCAGTGAAACCAATGTACACTGACCGACATTTGCGTGAGGAACACAAATGAAATGGGACCAGAAATCGGCATAACGAACATAGGAATAACAAGAGACATAAATCCTCATGACCCCCATACTCAAGTCATTTTATTTGTCCACACAAGCATTCGTTCACGCACCCATGCATTTGTCCATCTGTCTGTCCGTCCGTCCATCCACCCATCCATTCGTCCATCCATCCATCCATCCATCCATCCATCCATCCATCCATCCATCCGTCCGTCCATCCATCCATTCATCCACCCATTCATCTATCCCTAACAATTACTTTGTGTGTGAAAATCAACTGTACTCATTATGTACCAGGTTCAAATAGCGATCATCTCCCTGCTCATTAGCCCTTGGGTACAGCGCCGTGTGATGTCCAGTGTGGGTCTCCCACGACCCGTGCAGATCATACGTCATCAAACTAATGAAATCAAGGTACCTGAAACACAAAAGAAATGTGAAATAAAAATTATGTTTCTTTTAAAAAAATAAGCATTTTATTCCAGAATTATGTTTGGTTTAAAAAGATTTTTATTCAAATTTCTACACGTGCATGTTAATGTGTTTTCTTTTTTCAGGTGATTTTACGTGATATGACCCAAACATTTTTTATAGCTGGACAATAATATATTCGTGTTTGTATTCAGTCATATCATAACGAGCAAAAACCATCAGCGCATTTCAGAAAGCCCACCCGCACCGTTTGTAAGGGTACTCCCCCGATAGACCACTCGGGGAGTACGCCACAAGTACACCTCTATTCAAATGAGATACTTGTGGCGTTTAGCATCTCATTTGAATAGAGAGGTACTTGTGGCGTACTCCCCGAGTGGAATATTTGGGGAGTAGATCTATCTGGGGAGTACTGCCGCAAATGGTACAAGCATATACCCGTATGTGTACACAAAGAAATGGTTCAAGCATATTAATTAACTCATTCGAGACGTGCCGACTCCGGATACGCCGCGTATCCGGAGGCGGCACGGTTGAATGGGTTAAGACAAGCCGCCAAGCCGATTAGGCGCAATCCTCAAGTATCTATGACCGTCCCGGAGCTCATTTAGCAAGCAACAAATGGGACGGCCACTCACTGGTTCAGATGTGGGATGTCGTAGGCTGTATCAATCTTTTCCTTCCCCGCACCAACAGCGGCTGTCAGCAGCAGGCGGGGATGTCCCGTAGAAGCTGCCTCCTGCTCAAACTTTGCACTCACTTCCTTTAGAAAAACACAAGACAAGAAAAATTATGCCTTGTTCTGTGACGCTTTTGATTCAGATTAACTTTAGTACAACCTGCGGGCTGGTTGGTTGGTTGTACGTAGTTTAACATCCCGACAGAAGCAAACAACTTGCTCACGTCGTACCCACGCTACGTGGGGGAAAAAAACCGGAACAGTGAACCTGGGACATGTGTAGACATATACTTTCCTGATTGAATGTACTGTCGCCAGCCGTTCTTAACAAGCGAAATAAATAAAACAAGCGTGCGGAGGATGGGGCGGAAGCGGGTGAGGTCATAACGTTTTATGTCTTTTGCAGCTCAGTGGGGTAAAGGTTTCTCACCATTAAGGAGGAAACCCTTCACCGCCAGCGAACGTAGATTGTGTTTCTGAGAAATTTGTGAATTCAAAGCCAAAGAGCATGGATCCAAAGTGGCGTAAGCAAGAGGTATAGATCCTCATGAGCCCCCGCAAATGCGGGGGCTCATTAGAATCTATACCTCTTGCAGACGGTTTGCGCCCAACCTTTTCACCGCGGCAAAGGGGTTAAATCAAATAAGGTCCTCACCCTGATGAGGTCTGTGAATCTGTCCCGGTCCTGAGCCGGACTGCCCCTGTTGGCCGGGTACTCCCAGTCCACGTCCAGTCCATCAAAGCGCCACTTGCGCAAGAAGGTCGCAGCAGACTGCGCAAACTCCGCGCGACTCTGAGGCGTGGCCACCATCTGGGTGAAGGGTCCAGAGCCCAGGTTCCACCCGCCCACAGCCAGAAGGGTCTTCGCTCCTGGGTTCTGCTGCTTCAGCGCCTGGAACCGCTCGTACCTGTATCGCAAGGCACGAATTAACCCTCTTAGCGCCATGGGCGCATTTCCCGATTTTTGGAAGTGTTACTTCACGACTGTGTACCACTTGCAGGAGGTGGATTGACCATGATAATTCAAGGGTAGTGCCTGAGGGAGCCAAGCTAATCTGACACTACCCTTGAATTGTCATGGTCAATCAGTTCCTGCTGTAGGGTGTCGGCGCTGAAAGGGTTAAACCCGACGTGGCGCTACAGCACTGCTTCACTGCCAGAGGTCGCAGGTCGTGTTTCTAGGCTTTCTGTAAATTCAACGCCGAAGAGCACCAGCCGCGCAAGGCTCATGGACACGAAGTGGAGTTAGCAAGAGGCAAAGATCCTCATGAGCCCCCGCGACTGCGGGGGCTCATGAGGATCTGTACCTCTTGCAGTTGGATCGTGCTCATTTTCTCTCGCAGTGCAGACAATGACAATGACAATGAAATTTTATTTTCCAAAGTTAGAAGTTATTGGTTACAGAACCAGTTTTCCAACTTGCCGTTGCTACATCTAATGCGTAAAAAGTATGCACATGTAAAACACAAAAAAAATGATACCTTAAAGTGATTTGTTGATAATAGGAAACATATAACAATACTAATAACGATGACGACGACGACGATGATGATGATAATGATGATAATAATAATAATGATAATGATGATGATGATGATGATAATAATAATAATAATACGACTATGGATAGCAATAGCAGTACTAATAATAGCAACAATAATGATAATTTACGTTATTATTATCATCACTACCGTCATTAGCACTACCAAAACCACAACCATCAGCAAAAAAAACAAAAAGCAAAATTTTATAAAACCCACAAAAACAACCTCTAAATACACACCCACACACACACAAACACGATTGACGAGAAAACGCCGTTACAAGAAAATTGTCTAGCTGTCTCCTGAACTACTAACTAGTTTCTAAAAAAAAAAAATTATAAGACTCAAGTGGTGTTTTTTTTGTTGTTGTTGTTGTTGTTTTTGTCTGTTGTTGTTTTGTGTTGTTGGTTGGGGGTTGTTGGTTTGTTTATATGGGTTTTTTGTTTGTTTGTTTGTGTTTTGTTTGTTTGTGTTTTTTGTTATTTTTGTGTTTGTTTGTTTGTTTGTTTGTTTTTTGTGTTTGTTTGTTTGTTTGTTTGGTGTTTTTTTTTAGGGGGGTTGTTGTTGTTTTGTTTCTGTTTTTGTTTTTTTGTTGGTTTTGTTGTTGTTGTTGTTGTTTGTTTGGGGGATTTTTATTGTTTGTTTTTTGTTTGTTTGTTTGTTTTTCTTGTTTGTTTGGTTTTTTTTTTTTTTTTTTTTTTTTTTTTTGGGGGGGGGGGGGGGTTTGCGCCCTGAGCATGCTGCTAGCATGGAGTGGATGCGCATTAAAAGTCGACGTCATCGTCGTCGACATCATCATCAAAGTTGGACTTCGGACCTCAAAGCTTAAAATAAAGTATACAGACCCTGACATTCTTCCAAGCAGGAGGCATAAATATCCTCAGGAGCCCCTGTAATCAGGTAGAGGCTCATGAGGATCTACGCTTCTTGCAGACGGCCATAAGTCACACTGGTTGCCTCCCTCAATTTGATTCTGCTTATCAGCTGTTGAGAATCGAGGGAGACAACCAGTGTGGAGCAAGGTCTACACAAGTTCTACCTACATTCCCGTGCTCCAGGCTGTAGACTCGTCGTTCCACTCGAAAGCCTGGAGCTGGTTGCCGGTCAGCCTGGCGAAGGTGTAGATGAGGTGGGTGCACAGGCTGGCATCCACGTCCTCAGGGAAGAACTTCCCTCCGTTTGGTCGGTACTGAGACCAGTTGGTGTAGTAGCACACCCTCCGCAACCCAGCTGCACGTGGAAACGTTAAACCTTCACAAAATGAACACAACTTAACTGCAAGAGGTATAGACCCTCATTAGCCCCCGCAATTGAGGGGGCTCATGAGGATCTATGCCTCTTGCTGATACCACTTTGTATCCACTCTCCTTTGACGGCTCTTTCTGCTGTTGAATTAACAAATGTTTCAGAGACACGGTCTGCTTTCACATGTCTTATAGGAGTTAAAAACAGTGAGCTCCAGAGAGGGCTTTGACAGCTTATATACAACAGCCTCTCAGTTTTGTCTTAACCCCAGTAAGACTTTTCTAACCTTCTCTTCACAATCCATGTGAGTAGGCGCACGAACCAGAGATTTTTCAGTTCCCGCCAATGAGCGTCGGGGGAACTGTCCTAACTCATTCTGCCCCGACACACCACAGCAAGACACGGATCGAGCATGATAGTTCAAGGGTGGTGCCGGAATAGCTTGGCGACCATAGGCACCAAGCTATTCCGGCACCACCCTTGAACTATCATGCTCGATCTGTCTCTAGAATTGTAATACAGTCCAACAGAGGGCAACTTCAAAATTTGAGGATTTCGGTCCTGAGGTAGAATGTGCTATCGTACAAACAAGAAGATGGGCGCCTGAAAGTCTTTCATTTAACAACGTTGGCAAACTTCACAATTAAACAAACATGAAGTTCGACCATTTTTGCAGCATTATGATAAGAGCAATTATAAAGGAGATATTATTGCGAACTATTAACCATTTATTGCTTGGAGCAGACCCCTATAACCCCATTGCGCATGCAGCTACGGGTACTGTGTGCATTAAGGGTGGATGCGTGCATATTCATGATGGTTAACACACTTTGCTCCAGGACCGAAATCCGCAAATTTTGAAGTTGCCCCCTGAAAACTGTATTACACTTCTATGGGCGCCAAGCTATTCTGGCACAACCCTTGAACTATCACGCTCGATCCATGTCTAACCGTGGCTTGTCGGAGTTGAATGAGTTAAGACATTGAATAAGGGAAGTGATTTCTGTGATGGCCTGTGGCGTACAATGTTGTCAGCAACATTCATACACCTGATGCTGTGACCAGTTCTTGTCGTCCTCGTCGTGAGCTCATCATCGTCATTATAGTCGTTGTCGATAAGACTGCGTGAACTTACCTGGGGCAAACTGGGCTGTTGTGCCAATTAAACCCACGGCCAGTAATGTCAAGAGAGACAACATCATCTGAAACGAGTCCAGACCACAATATCCTGTGAAGTCCTTCACTGCCGAGAAAAGGCGACGCATAATCCTACCTCAAGAGACATAGATCTTCGTGAGCATACACAGTTGCGTGGGCTCATGAAGATCTATGCCTCTTGCTGAAACCTCTTTGTATCCAAGTTCCTATGATGGTTGGGATTCTCAGTTTGGCGTTGAATTATCGAGCCTTCAAAAACGCAATCTGCGTCCACTGACCTGTATACGTCTTGTCATAAAATAGCATCCAGGACTGTAGTCCTGGACGAAGACACAGTTGATGAGGTTTTTTTGTTGGTTTTTTTTTTTTTTTTTTTTTTTATTTATTTATTTATTTATTTTATTTTATTTTATTTATTTTATTTTATTTTATTTTTTGTGTGTTTGTTTGTTGTGTTGTGTTTTTTTGTTTGTTTGTTTGGTAGTTGATTTTTTTTTTTTTTTTTTTGGGGGGGGAGTTTTGTTTTGTTTTGTTGGTTTTTGTTTTGTTTGTTTTGTTTTGTTTTAGTTTTTAAGGGGGGCGGTGGCGGGGATGGGGGGGGGGGTGTGGTTAGGGGTGGGGGGGTGGGCTAGAATTGACACGCAGTACCACAGTGTGGGCTTAACCTACGATTTACTTTCACTGCGCTTTTCATTTTATTAGCTTTGGGTTCAAATAGTTCCCATACATAAGTGTGTGCCAGTTACTAAGTGAGTTCAATTTGCTGTGTGTCTGGTCATCCTCAACAGTAACCTCACTGACCCTTCTGTAAATATAGATACTGATAAAACATGCGCTATCTCAACAATGACCGCCCTCTACAGGAAGGCACGTATTGTTTATCAGAAAACAATATTCAAATTCAGTTCTTAACATTTTTCGTTTTTTTTTTTTTTTTTGTTGTTGTTGTTGTTTGTTTTTTTTTAAACAAATTTTGTAAATTATGTATTATTTTAAATAACTTTACTTGCATCGCTTCATGCTGTTATCTACCAATGGAGAGGATCTCTATTAACGCTTTGCGTGACGGTAGCGGTTGTTCTCGCGATGATTCCTATAGGAATCATGGCGAAAAGAAAAACACTACCGACACGCAATGGGTTAAATGTAAGGCTGGAAGAAAAATGATAATATAACTGTAAATAAATAGCAAGGCATTAAAAGGCAAGGCATTGAAACAAGGCACGAAATTCGATAACCCATATCATCTAATGTGCATAATGGCAGTAGCCTACTCTGCCCTTTGAAAGCAAAAGACATTAAGTCCATTTTTGTAAAAAGCAAGATTTTTATTGTAATACAATGAAAATCTTGCTTTTCACAATACTGAACTTACTTAATTTAACCTTCACAGAACGGTATTGTCTGGTTATTGTACGAATCAATACACGATACCCTACACGCGAATGTGCCCCCGTACCGTAACCTATTTGGCCTCAAGGCCCCTATGAAACAAAGGCTGTTAATTCATTCGAGACATGCTGCCTCTGGATACGCGGCATAAGCCGCGTATTCGGAGGCGGCACGTCTCGAATGAGTTAACTGCGTATGTTCTGTTTTAGTCCCTTGCTATTGACGGACTTTGATTGCTAACATTTGCCGATACAACGGGTTGTCAAAATTGCCTTGCCTCAGCTAAGACTTTTCTACCATTTTTTCACCATTTGTTTCACATTCCATGTGAGTATACACACGTACCAGAGAATTTCCACTGACTTTTGACTCTAACGGAAGAAACTCTCCTGCGTACAACGTAGAAGAAGAGCAGAAAAGCCTTTCATTTTACGACATTCAACCCATAGCTTAACTCATTCTTCCCCATCACCGAAATCTTTACATTTTGCCGTTGTCCTCTGAAGACTACTTTGCAGTGCAGGACACAGGTCGACCATGATAGTTCAAGGGTGATGCCAGAATAGCTTGGCGCCCATAGGCGCCAAGCTATTCTGGCATCACCCTTGAACTATCATGGTCGATCCTTCTCTTGCTGTGGTGTGTCTGGGGTAGAATGAGTTAAGTAAGCCCTTATTGTCCAACATTATTGTAAGACATACTACGAACATTTATAAAGGAGATATTGCGATCCTTTAACCCTTTACTTCCTGGGGTAGGTCGCTTTAAGCAATTATGAAATAAACGAACACTGACCATTGTTGTACACCACCAGCGAGACACGCGTACGTGTTGTAATGAATAAAACAGAAGTTAACAGGCGAACATGCGGTTCCTTTTCATTTACGTATCCCCAGACAGTTTACCAGACATCACACGAAGAAAGGCCGAGACCATTATATGGTACTGTCTGGGTCTAGGTGTGCCAAAAATCCATACCTTTGTCTTGTAGCACCGAGTGTAGACGGAATGACCGAGGCCGGGACTTAGTGTTCACTCCAACAAGGGACGCCTTCTTTCTGCAAGAAGGCACAGATCCTCATGAGTCCCTGCAGAATGCAGGGCTCATAAGGATCTATATCTCGTGCTGCTCGTGCTGAACTAGATTTAGTTCGCTGTACGTTCCAAATCTTTGGATGAGAATTGTACATGTAGTGAGCGTCAAACAGTAAAGGATTTCTGAATGCGAGAGACACAGATTCTAAAGGACAACGGCAAACTTCGACGCTCCTGATGATCCACAGATGCAGATTCAGCTGAACTTTGGCCATCATAGACATGTGCCTCCTGATGATTTGATCTAGCTCGAGTTGTACCTGTGTTCTTCAGACAGACGAGATTGGTGCAATGACAAAGAGATTCCGCCAACGGGAGACGCAGAAAATCATTGTTTCTGCAGGCTGCAGAAGCTTATGATGCTCTATGCCTCTTACCGCTTCAGTACGATGTGCCTCTGCGTTTCTAAGACTGAAGAGATCAACTGAAGGACAAAGGGGCGCATAAAGTGTATGGGATTTACCATCTGTAAGTCTCGTGTAAGATATCACAGTGTGTCCAAATAGTCGCACGTAAAACGTTTTGCAACACTCGGTTTTAAGGAACAGCTGAGCCCATCTTGGTCAGCAAGAGACATAGTTTCTCATGAACCCCTGCATCTGCCGGGGCTCAAGTGAATCCATGTCTTTTGCAGATGGAAGGTATAGGATCAGAGACTGCAAAGACAGGATGTGTTCATTTTCTATCTAGCAGCGCTCGACTAGCTAGCTGTATGAACTTGTAAAACGATGTAGAATTCATGCTCCAGGGGAACAATGCCTTGTCCTGTTTGCATTATCTTTATCATAATAATGCGTTTTAGATCTAAGTACATAATAAATGGAACTTTGAAGTTGGCGTTTGCGATTGATTGTCTGTCCGTCCCGCGTCTGCCCGTCCGTCCGTCTGTATGTCCCTCCGTTCGTTCGATTGATTTTAATTCTGATTTTATGGCATTGTCCTCTGGGTCTGACCCACGCACCGTGTGACCGTTTGTAACGTGCATCTTATTAAACCTTTTTTTAAGTGCCCTTGTATGTTTGGGGCATGGGAAAACACACATGCACTGTGAAGGTTACTGGCTCGGACGTTTTTGCATCATGTTTACGTCCTAACCTGGCTGTCCTCATATTCAGACGTAATACCAGTAGATAGGACACTTTTATCGGCGTACGTGCATCCATTTATGAATGTTAACCCCCTTGTGCGTGCAAACCGGTACTTTTTACAGTACCGGTGACCGCATGCAAAAGGGGGTTAAACTCCTTCACTGTGATCGCAGATCATGCACTTGAAATCATCGTAAATTCAGTGCCAAAGATCCCCCACTGGTCCACGAACATGGATTCAAAGTGGTTTCAGCAAGAGGTATAGGTCAATATAGATCAATACCTTCATTTGAGTGGTATTCAATTTTTCTCAGCGGTCATGGGTTTGATACTCTCTCTCTCTCTCTCTCTCTCTCTCTCTCTCTCTCTCTCTCTCTCTCTCTCTCTCTCTCTCTCTCTCTCTCTCTCTCTCTCTCTCTCTCTCTCTCTCTCTCTCTCTCTCTCTCTCTCTCTCTCTCTCTCTATCTCTCTCTCCGGGCAACAAGCACATCGATCAATCATTCATGTGATCATGAATGCGCCTCTTTCAGTCTGTCTCTCCGGCAAACAAACAAAACAACACAGTCGTTTGTGATGAAAACCAGTGACAATCAAAAACGAAGAATACGTGTGGCTACACCCTTCGTGTATTAATGCGCATACACAGTTCTGCTTCCAAATGAGAACATGGTCAGCAAGAGCTCAAAATCCGGAACAAAAGCTTGTACTAAGACAGATATGTAGTGCATAGTATTCTCGTCTATATCTCCATTTTGAAAAGATTTCTTAAAATACAAATTGTGCTCTAATTATTTTTTTCTAAGCGAGTTTCTTTCGTTGTTGGGGTGGTCATTACAATGTCAGAATGCTCGCTTCGTATACCCGATCTGCTGGTCGATTTTGCTGATCCATTCAGTCCTTCTCGCAATACAATATATGGATCGGTTATGACAGGTCAAGGGTAGTGCCAGGATAGCTTGGCGCTTACAGGCGCCAAGCTATCCTGGCACCACCCTTAAACTATCCCGGTCAATCAGTCTCCTAAAGTGAAATATAATTTTCACGGGACAATTTGGGAATTTCAACCTCAAGGATCAACGACTTAATAGTAACTGTGTGTTTGCAAGTAAATGTATTCGGCTTCAGATTTGGTCCCATAACAGGAAACACAGCTTAGTTTAACTCATTCAGCCCAAGGGACGTATTTCCCAAATTTGGGAGGCGTCATCTAAAGACTACGCACCTGTTGCATGAGATGGATCGACCATGATAATTCAAGGGTAGTGCCAGATTAGCTTGGCGTCGACAGGCGCCAAGCTAATCTGGTACTACCCTTGAATTATCATGGTCGACCCATCTCCTGCTGTAGTGCGTCAGGGCTGAATGGATTAAGACAAGTCAAGAAATGAAGATGTCAAGAAAGGGAATTTCGGCAGACACTCATTATTTTCAAGTAGGCAGGAAGGTTGTATTTTTATACATAGCTTAACGTACCGACAATAAACAAGACTTTTTCATGACGCACCTGCGCTGTATGTGCAAAAACGGCATACTAAATTAAAGGCCCACTGCCGCCGTAACTGTTCAAAGATACACTTCTGTAACAGATAGTTACGAAACGCTACACACAAATCTAGCTGTGGTTCATTTAGACACAGGGCAATCCAGTTCAGCACACGTCGTCTTTATATCGAGTAACCTAACAATGACTCAACTCCGTCCTAGAAATACAACGCTACAAGAGGCGCCAAGCTATTCTGGCACCACCCTTGAACTAATATGGCGTGTCTGTCTCCTAATCTGTAATGTAGCCTTCATAGGACAATAGCAAATTTTTAAAATATCAGCCTCAGGATGTAATGGGTTAAATTAAGTCTGACGTCAAGATACGCAAAATGAATCACTCGTGCTTAAGTCGACCGATAAAATGCGAGATTTAGCGAGACAACCGGCAGCACGAGTGCGGATTCACTTAGGTTTGCTAGCTGGAGGTCAGGCATAATATAATTTACGTATACGACTTGAAAATGCTTTTACCTTAAAGGCCCGCTACCGTCGTATCTGTTCAAAGATACACTTCTGTAACAAATGGTTACAAAACGCTACGCACCGGTCTAGTTATGGTTCATTTAGACGCAGGACAATTCAATTCAGCACACGTCGTCTTTATATCAAGTAGCCTGGAAATTACTCCACTCCATTGATATTTCTAGAAATACAACGTTTTCAGTGCGAGAAACAGCTAAAAATAAATTGACACGCTAATGGCTGCATAGAATAAATAAGTGCGATTACGCGTGTGCTTTTCCTGCGTGTCCAAACTGCTATTAAAGTTCATTAGGTGTGTCGACAAGGCATAACATTAACAAATACAAACAGTGCTGAAATGTATCTTCAGGTTTACTTTAATTCGACATTTTTTTCTCTCTATAGAGATCTTCCAATCGGTGCAGTGGCTAATGCCTTGCACGTGACTGCCGTGTAGTTGCCAAGTCATGCTCGCTACAGTTCTGACCCTTATGTGCATGTCAACAAAACCGTCAACAGTGCGGCAGAGATAGTGGCAACCTTTATCACTACACGAGAGCTCAGACAGCCTTGTAACACTTGGCGGGTCGGGAAAGGCGGCCTGCGAGTTGTATAAAAGGTAGTCACAGAATATGTGTGGATACTAAATGTTAAACTCATGTACTACAGAACGGGCTCCTTGTGTCGAGGTTTGACTTCTTCATTTCTTGACTTGTCTTAGCTAGACTGGTCCTTCTGACGCCGGGTCGACTGAAGCAAAAGGCCTCCGGGCCAACGTCGGCCGCAGTCGGCCGACGTCAGTGATGTGACCTTTTGCGCACTGGGTGGGTCGCTGGCTTGGCCAGCGGGATGAAATTTCATTCTTCGTTTGTCCGAACTGATCGCGAAAAATCACGTGCTGGTCTGCGTTTGGTTTCTGTTGGTTGTTGTTGTTTTGTCCGTTGGTCTGTGATTTTTTACCGTACGGCGGCAAGCAGTAGGGTCAAAAATCACAGACCAGCCCACTACGCAGTGGACCTTACTGTCACAGCCCAGCACGCGAATTTAGTATTCTCACTAGACAAGCAAGCGCGCGTCAACGTAGTTTTCACACCCCGGGGTGTTGTAGGGATGTTGGCAGCTTCCAATGGCCTCGTTGAAGACGAGCCCCACGGGGCAAGAGCTCACGAACCCGAAGGGAACCAGGCACTGGACGTACTTGTGACATTCATTGGGGTGAAGGTACACACCGTCCGCTTTCCCATTGCAGAAACTGGTCGAGGAAAAGGTGCCTGCAAAAACAAAACACACACCAAAAAAATCGTATCTGGTTTAACCCATGCACTGCCGAGAAACACTCAGCAGCCCTCAACTGCAAGATGTATAGATCCTCGTGAGCCCCCGCAACTGCGGGGGCTTATGAGGATCTATACCTTTTGCTGAAACCAATTTGTATCTATATTCCTTTGACGGCTCGAGATCTTTGACGTCGAAGTTACAATGATTTTAAAATTAATATGCGTCAGCTAGCAGTTAAGTGTTTTATATTCCTAATTTGTCTTCTTCTGCCTTAACACAACAAACCGTTAAAACAAGTTAGAGACCGGGCCATGGGACAAAACGTTAGCTCCCTTCCAGGTAGCTGCGACTTTTTGGCATTTTATTTGGTTACCCATTCACTGCCAGTGGGCACAAGAATGTGTTCTTGAAAGCAGTGCACATCAACACCGAATAATCCCATCAGTCCGCGTAGCATGGATAGAAACGGATGTGAATACGGTCAGCAAGAGGCAAAGAACCTCTTGAGACCCCGTAACCGTCTACAGTTCGTATTTTTCCGGCAGTAAAGGAGTTAAACACGTGAGAATTACAAGAGGTTAGCTCCCTTTCACATAGTTTTGATTAGCTAACACATTCTGCCCCAGGACCGAAATCCCCAAATTTTGAAGTTGCCCTCTGAAGATTGTATAAAATTACACTTCTGGAGTCAGACCGAGCATAATAGTTCAAGGATCGTGCCAGAATAGCTTGGCGCCTATGGGCACCAAACTATTCTGGCACCACCTTAGAACTGTCACACTCGATCCACATCTTGCTGTTTTGTGGCGGGCCTGAATGAGTTAAATGTAGTTTTGTTACGCACATATGAGCAGTATTACATTTATTTCTTCCTTTCGCTGTCAAAATCGTCTTTGACAAAGAAAAGACGAAATAAATACCGGACATTGATACATCGCGAAAACGCATTTTTCTCCCCCAGCATCACACTGGTTATCTAAATACATTCGTTACCGCTGATCAGCGGTAGCGAATCGAGGGAGAAAACTAGTGTGACCAAGCCTGGTTTCGATTTAGTAAAAGGTGTACCTGGCTGTAATGTCTGGTGGTTCGTTATCGCATGAAATGGCGTGGTGGTGGTGGTCGTCGTCGTCGTGGTTGTGGTCCTGGTTGTTGGTGGCTGTGTTTGCACCGTGGTTGGGGGCGGTGGCTGGGTGGTGGTGGGAGGAGGTTGGGTGGTGGCGGGAGGAGGCTGGGTCGGTGCCGTGGTGACTGAGTTGTAACAAGGAACGTTTGTTCCACACTGCTTTGTCAGTGGGTTGTACAGCAGGCCGGTGGCACATTGCACGCGGTACGCCACCTGTACAAGACATCATCATCGTCGTCGTTATTATCGTCATCGTCGTCGTGATCATTATCGTCGTCGTCGTCGTCATCGTCAACGTCGTTGTAGTCAGCAACGTCGTCGTCGTCGTCAGCATCGTCTTCACCATCGTCATCGTAGTAGTCGTCGTCGTCAGCAGCATCAACATCGTCTTCACATCTCTTCGTCATCGTCATCATCATCATCAGCGTCATCGTCGTTGTCATCAACCTCATCATTGTTGTCATCATTGTCGTTATTATTTGATGGGTCCAAAGCCGCCATCTTGTTTTGGCAGCGCAATTGGCCGGTGTTATATAAACCTTCATAACAGCCATAGGCCAATGCAAAATTGCTTTAACACTTGTTCATGAAGGTCATCACACTGGTTGTGTCCCTCGATTCGCTGCGCTGAGCGCAGCTAATTGAAACAGACAACCAGTGTGGAAAGCCATGACTGATGGTGATAACGTCTACTTGTAATAACGAGCATCCACTCCATGCTAGCAGCATGCCGCTTAGGGCACCCAAATCGTAGATTACCGGGTAAAAACACCGTCACAAAATCGATAAAGCAGACAGCTATTAGCACAAGGCATATATTCTCATGAGTCCCTGCATCCTGTCGGGGCTCATGAGAATATATGCCTCTTGCGCACGGAATTGGCCAGCTTAGAGACTTTTAACGTATATGGTTGTAGGCTGCACAGTACTCGCCGTCACTAGCATGAGTGGCCTACTAGCGTTAACCCTTTTAGCCCCAAGGTCCCATTTCTCAAATTTTTTAGATGTTGCCTAACGACTATGTACCGGTTGCAGGAGATGGCTTGACCACGATAATTCAAGGGTAGTGCCAGATTAGCTTGGCGCCTGAAGGCGCCAAGCTAATCTGGCACTGCCCTTAAATTACTATGGCCAAGCCATCTCCTGTTGTAGGGATCCGGGGCTAAAAGTGTTAAAAATCACTAGGTACGTTGTTGCAACAAAAGGTTCAGATACTCATGAGCCCCTCCAGTCTGCAGGGATCCGCAAAGGCTCGTGAGAATCTGTGCTTCTTGCAGACGGAAGGGACTATCCACTCACCTGGTTGGCACAGACGTAGTACTCGTCACAAGCATGAGTGCTAGGGTAGAAGTCATTGGGCAAGTGAAGGCAGAAGTCGTGTGCGTTCCCTCCAGTACTTTGCGTTGGAGGTGTAGTTGTTGTAAGTATTCCTGGCGGCGTTGTTGCTGCTCATCATGAATACGATGTACAAATTGATTTGATTTTTTTTAAATGACATCGGAAAACGTGATCAATAAAAACAAACTTCTAGGCGTTTACAATCAATCAATCAATTAAAAAAATCAGTCAAGCAAGCAATCAAGCAATTAAGAAAGCAAGCAAGTACGCATTCATTAAATCAACCAAGCAGGCAAGCAATCACACATTCACAAATTCAATCAATCAATCAATCAATCAATCAGTCAATCAATCAGTCAGTTAATCAATCAAGCAAGCAAGCAAAGTAAATTAGTATGTGATGTCATTGCCACAGGCGCATGATTTTTTTTTTCTTTTATCACACCTTAACGTCAGCTTGTTCTCGATAAATCTCTTCTTCTTTTTTGTACGGCAGAATTCCCATTGCTAGATTGATTTTTTTTAACCCCTACACTGCCGAGAAAAAAATGAACATGATCTAACAAAACAAAATACATAGATTCTCCTCAGCCCCCCGCGGTTGCGTGGGCTCATGAGGATCTATGCCGCTTGCTGACACCACGTTGTACCCATGTTCAGTTCCTTAGACGGACGGGGCTTTATGTCGTTGAATTAAACATCATTTTATCAATACTTTCTGCGCCCTGGTGGGCGCAGAAAGTATTGATAAAATGATGTGAAGGAGTTAACTATTAGCACAAGTCTAGTAAGCGAAGGACCCTCAGGCCGACGTCGGCCCGAGGACCTCTGCTGACTGGAAGCAGGACGTGGGTAGTATATGTGTACTTACGATGGGTCGCGTCAATTCCAGGGTAGGGAGGGTAGGTGGTTCCAGGCCACCATGGAGTAGTCTGGGCCGGAGGGGCGGTTGTGACCGCTTGACCCCTGCGAAGCGAGATAGATCAGATATTAAATGTATTGTCCATACGTAAAAGCATGTAAACGCGACTGTTGTCATTAAATACACGTGCAGTCATTTTTAATCAAATTATTTGTATACGTGATACTTTCGAAGAGAAATACGTTTTGTGAAGGAATGTACTTGTCTGGGAAAGGGGGTAGTCGCGGATGTGTGAAGTGGATGCTATCAGCGGACCCATGGTAAAGCAGTGAACGCAAAGAATTAGAGAAAAAAAATATTCAGTTCGTTGAAAGGAAAACAAAACATAGAGGTTGAAAACCCTTTAAATTAGATACATGGAACACGACGTTTCGGATCAAAGATCTATCTTTTGGGTGAAATGGAAACAACGTAGAACAGAAAAGAACACACGATAGAAAGAAAAGACGTCATCCTGTATAGAGAAAATTCAGAATGACGTAAAAAGAAATAATAATAAAATAAAATAAATAAATGACGCAAATACACACGCACAAAACACGTAGCACAAAACTTACGTCTATATACATTCACGTCACTGCATACATTCGCATGTACTCGTGCCTGCTGCCGCTCACGTTCAGTTGTTTCCATATCACCCAGAAGAAGGATCTTTGATCCGAAACGTAGTGTTCCATGTATCTAATTTAAAGGGTTTTCAACCTCTATTTTCTGTTTCCCTTTCACATGAAACCCTTGCGGCAACAGTTTTACTACAGTTTGTTGAAAGCTTGTGGGTAGAAAGGAGAAAAGTACGTACGTACTGCAACTCATTTTTACAATAAAAGATTTTACCCGCAGTCTGATGATGAAAAAATATAAAGATGAAAAGTTAAGCGGATAGTTCACAGCAAGTGAACTGAGGGATTTTCGCAACCGCCCGTCCGCCCTTCGCTCGCGTGGCGAGCGGGTCGTAAACACAACCCGCTCGCCGCGCGATCGAAAAGCGGGCATGTCGTTGCGTAAATCCCAACAAGGCAGTGGCATGGATATATTCCTGAGCCCTGCGGCGTGACAATGCTTCCCGCAGACGGATCGAGGCGGATGAGCGACTATTTAGTCGGCCAGGGAATGTACAATGTAAAGAAAATACAATGTACATCTCTGTCGATCTAACTTCTTAAATTCTGGAAGTATTAGAATTAATCTTTTTACTGCCGAGAAAAAATGACTATCACTCAATCTACAATTACTACCACAACTGCTACCACTACTACAACTACTAAAGCAGCAAGAACAACAAAATCAACTAAGAAACTGACGCTGTGCTGGGACAGTTGGCGTAGCCAGGATTGTTGAGCTCGTTATTGATGGCGTGCATGAGGGGGTACGGTCCCTGGTGACATGCGGTCCCAAGGAAATCGTCAAGGTCCAGCGCCCACACCATCACGCCTCCGAAGCCGTTCTGCTTGATGTAACACACCTGGAATCATAGACACGGTGAGGTGAACATCACCCGCAAGGAAAAACCAAGATTCCCTTGAACTATCATCCCTTTGTTTAATGAGTACAAGACTTAAAATCCTAACCGCTTGACCGTGACCGCCAAGAAAACTTGAAGACGACCCAGGTGCAAAAGGCATAGATCCTCATGAGCCCCCGAAGTTGCGGGGCCTCATGAGGATATATGCCTCTTGCTGAGACCACTTTGTATCCAAGTTCCTTGGACGGTTGGCGATCTTTGGCGATGAAAGAACCAAGATTTCAAAACTCAGTATGCGACCACTGCCATTGAAGCGGTTCATGGTAAAAATTTCCTTATTTTGGGAGTTGTCCTCTGAAGACCACATCACAGTTCAGGAGACAGATCAACCATTTTAGTTTCAAGGTGGTGCCAGAATAGCCTGGCGCTTTGAGGATCCTCAACCCTCTGAAGGTTGTCCTCTGAAGACTATATATTACAGTTCAGGAAATACATCCACCATAACAGTTCAAGGGTGGTGCCAGAATAGCTTGGACTATCATGGTCGATCCGTACTTTCTTGCAGTGTCAGAGTTAAACTGAATGGACTGAGGCAAATTATGTGAAAGAGATGAGAAGAAAAGTAACTATATATATCCGGCCTCTCTTCAGCGGTTTCATTCGGGTTCTGCGGATTTTCTATGCCAGTAAAACTTGGTTAACTCATTCGAGACGAACGGCATCCGGATACGCGGCTTCTGCCGCGTATCCGGATGCCGTTCTCCTCGAATGAGTTAAAAAAAAAAAAAGTTAAGTATGTCGGTGTCGCTTCTGCAGCTGTGGGGACGAGCCTTTGCCTGAGCAGGTAACCCATATTTCACCTCGTGGAACAACTTTTGAGCAATTTTACCTTCTCCGCCAGACTGTGCACGTCCTCCCCGCCCACCCATTGGTTGCCGCTGGTGACGTAACGCACGTGCTGTTCCGGGTCCTCGTGCACCTGACCGCCACTTTGAAGCAGCTTGCAAATCTGGTGAAAGATTACATTGCACGCACATGTAAAATGAAGCGATTCTTTGTAACTCATTCTACCCCAGACACACCACAGGAAGATAAGGATCGACCATGATAGTTCAAGGGTGATGCCAGAATAGCTTGGCGCCTATGAGCGCCAAGCTATTCTGGCATCACCCTTGAACTATCATGGTCGATCTGTGTCCTGCACTGCAATGCAGTCTTCAGAGGACAACGGCAAAATTTAAGGTTTTCGGTTTTGGGGTAGAATGAGTTAATCGCAATCATGCGGCGGCCTAAGGATGTTGGTTGCATCAACATTAACCCTTTGGCTGTCGGTTACGCTTTTTGTCGGGATGATTCCCGCAGAAATCATCGCGACAAAAGCGCTACTGGACAGCGAAAGGGTTAACAAGATGAGGATTTCATCCCAAAGTCTACCGTTTTGTTTGGAGCTCAGATGCGTTTATCTTTTAGGAACATTCAGAGTCGTTCATATTTTTAGGATTATTATGCTGATCCCTTTCCCTCTTCTCTAAGCCAATATCTGATCAACACACACGTCGGCGCACACAAATAAAGACGGACACACGGCGGTGGGCTCGTGTAGCGACAGGAATCCATCTCCTTCTACTCTAACCCACCCTCTGATCCAAACACACTGGCACACAGAAATCAACGGACACACGACGATTCCCGCCACTCGTAAGCTCTGTGGTCTGGCGTAGCATAGCTATTCTGAAGACTGAAGAATTTAGCACGAGCAGCGAAATGAAGTCACTTCAAGCTTCGCGTCATGGCATCATTAGTCCCCGACGCCGTGTTCATAGTGACGACTCGATGTTATACGTTACTCATCGCAGTACTAACATTTGACGTATCAGAGGATCAACTTTACAATTTTATTGCTGACTTTCACTCCTAGGGCTTACAAGTCACAATTGTGACCTAATTCTATCCCAGGGCCAGGACAAACAGCAGGCTTATGCAAACACTGTTTATGAAAATCAGCCATGCGGGTATTAATAAGAAGACAATCTTTTTCGTAATAGAAAAATTAAAGTTATGTTAGCCGTTTTACAAATGACTCCGAAAAAGTGGTGCAGAAAATTGTCTGATTTTCACACCTAGGGCATACAGGTCACAATTCACCTAATCGTATCCGATAGCCGAGACAAACTGTAGGCTTATGTAAATACCGTATACGAAAAAAATCATGCGGCGATTGTTTTAAGAATAACCCATATAATTCGTGAAATTAATCCCCATAACGAGAAATTATATATATGTTTTTAATATTTAATTATCACTCAATAGGTTCTAGAGGTTCAATGCTGGTTAACGAACTCATTCAATATCTCCTTTTTTATCTCGCTATATACAAAATATCTAGTAAAAATGATGAAAATTGCGGACTCCAGTGTATCAACCGGTTTTTGTGAAATGGCCATTTTCTCGCTAATGAGCATCTTAATAAAAAAAAAAACATCGAAAAAAAAGTCTCGAGATTATTCTCTTAGGAACAAAATCCTAAAATTTCAAGCTTGTCCGTCCTCAAACGCGAGCTCTAGTCGCTGTCACACATACACACACACACACATACACACACACACACACACACACACACACACACACACACACACACACACACACACACACACACACACACACACACACACACACACACACGGGCGCTTTGGCGCCAAAAAGACGTTCTCTAGCAAGGTTTGCGTAGCTAGACGTGACGTCATTGTTATCTTGTTACTTCTTTGCCAGAATTTCTGCCCCGCACGCCAAAAACGTCCTGTGCATGCTCCGGAATGCGCTCCGACCAGCCCCATTTCAAAGTCTGCCATATTTTCAATACGGTAGACAAAAAGACGTGTCACACCAGAACTATGAAATAGCCATTAGTTCGTTTCAGTTTAAAGTTTCGTTTATGAAATTCAACACAATAACCTGAGCCTGCGCGGAATTTATGCAGACATTCAGCCAAACAAAGGCGGTATGTATAGTCTGTGATCCAAGGAACACGGATATAAAGAGGAACAGGAAGAGGCAGAGAATCTCATGAGCCCCCGCATTTGCGGAAGCTCATGAGGTTCTTAGCCTCTTGCAGGTGGGTGATGTTCGCATTCCTCTCCGGCACTAAGGGGTTACCTTCTTGTACATGCAGCCACCGGTATTTTAACCGTTCAGATTAATTGCGGTTATGGCTAAACTTAGAAGTAGGTAAAAAATGCACGGACTTCACACATTCCGTGGATTCGTCCAGACACGTACATCTGTAATCTCAGGCGTATTTTCTCATAAGCCCGTATCCACAGTTTAAGGTACAGGTCGTTTGACATCGGAGGGCACAAAGTTTTTCCCAAATTTCTCCGCAAAGAAACACTTTACTGTACCACTTTAAAAACAAATATCATTTAGTGCCAATTGACCTAATGTGGGTTTTTTTTTTTTTTTTACTGAGCTCCTATGATTCGTCGATTTTGCCGTACAGTTGTAAAAATTTGGTGAAAAGACATGAACAAGCCACTCCCCGGCAGATTTCAATATCGAGGTCAAGCTTGCAGACTTCATGTATGCCTGCGCTGTTTCAGGTTCTAAAACTTAGGCCAATTCACGTGAAAATGTATCTTTCTTATATTGGGCTTAATATACATTGGGCACATTTAGGGATGTAAGATAAGTCATTTCATGAAAACAAAAAAATCCGAAATTTTACGACTGTACAACAAAACTGACACATCGTTCGATTTTCATAAAAGTAAATCGTATTAGGTCAACTGTCACTGAATGAGATTTGTTCTAAGATTGATATAGAAAAGTGTTTCTTTGTGGAGATATCTGCGAAAAACGTTGTACGCTCCGGTGCCAAATAACCTATAGTTATCAGATACTAGAGAGGTTACGAACGAGCGCGAAGTCACGGCGAATTACCAGTGTGCATCATAAGCAAAGATAACATTCTGGACATCTCCAAGAAGCATAGATCCTCATGAGCCCTCGGGCTCATGAGGATCTATACTTCTTGGAGATGTTTGGAGTGTAGTCTACGCTTATGGCAGACGCTGGTTATGTATTATCAGGACTTAGCTTTCGTTCCGCGTGGGGAGTTGTCCGGCGAAAAAACGTAACCGCACGACTGCTATGAGGACGCATGCCGCAGTGAACTGGGCGATCCAAATCAAACGTTTGGTTAGTTCGGGGTTTAACAACCACGGCACGGAGTGGTACTGGACGGTCCTAACGGGTGAGTTATTGGGAACAGGGGCAGCTCTGTTCTATGGAGTACGACCTGAACACTGATCGAATTAGGCGCACCGCAACTGTGTCACTTTGTCACTCGCTACTGAGCAAGCCCGTCTTTTTTTCCCCCGTATCAGCGAAACTTCCCCTTTAGTCCTGATTGTAACTGGGCGCAACCGAGCGTCCGTCCTTACTATCATGGGGCAAACCCAACTGTCTTTGATCTAATTCTGATTTAGGATTAACTCATTCGAGACGTGCCGCCTCCGGATACGCGGTTTATGCCGCGTATCCGGAGGCGGTACGTCTTGAATGAGTTAACGCTTATTACCTCATAGTAGGCCAGAAATCCGGCTTCGTTTGTGTCTGAACCTGCGTGGCCGGGACCGGTCGTGGGCGCCCCCAGTCCGTTCTGTGTTGGGGAGGACAGCGTGAAGGTCCGCCCGTATGTCGCCACGCCGATGTTCAGCTTGGACGGGCTCGCTCCTAGAGACACCCAGTACTTGGCAGCGAAGTCCTGAAACAGGGAAAGAATTGATATCATTCTACAATGTATAAAAAAAAAAAATTGGAAAAAATGGACAATTTTTCTTTTTAAAGTCATTACGCAATGTACAACCAAAGATGTTAGTGCACAATAATGTATACTGACGAGCAAAAGAAATGCGACATTTTTGGAATCATCGAAAACACTTTAGTGTTTCCGAGGATTCAGAAAAATATCGCATTTCCTTTGCTCGTCAGTGTATAACAAATGTACCAGAGTTGTTGTCTGGTGTATCAACAGACAACGTAAGGCTGAAAATATCCACGTAGTGCATCATGCAAACAGGTCTCACTGGCGTTCATCGTGTATTTGTTGAATAACTATTTCGTTCCTTTGGTCATACAAAAAGACGTGTCTCTAGCAGATACACGTTTTCCTTTAGTGAACTTCGGATATGACAAAATGCCCGGCAACCCATGTTTTTCTATTGTAATATCCTAAGTTTCTAATAGGAAGATCAGTTTACATGTACATAGGAAAGGTGCAGTCTCTTTGAAAAACAAAAACATTGTTAACTCATTCTACCGCAGACACACCACAGCAAAATAACGATCGACCATGATAGTTCAAGGGTGATGCCAGAATAGCTTGGCGCCTAAGGGCGCCAAGCTATTCTGGCATCACCCTTGAACTATCATGGTCGATCTGTGTCCTGCACTGCAATGCAGTCTTCAGAGGACATCTGCAAAATTTGGGGATTTCGGTGATGGGGTAGAATGAGTTAACTCATTCAGCCCCGACACACCACAGCAAGGCATGGATCGAGCATGACAGTTCAAGGGTGATGCCAGAATAGTTTGGCGCCCATAGGCGCCAAGCTATTCTTGCAGCACCCTTGAACTATCACGCTCGATCTGTCTTCGGCATTGTCACACAATCCTTCAGAGGGCAACTTCAACTGAAATGTGTGGATTTCGGTCCTTCGTGGTGAATGTGTTACCATCCGACATTTTTGACAGCCGACTTTGTTCTTAGAGAAGTTGACTGTGCTACACAATTACGTTTCAGATATCCTGGGCATCGTCTACCATTCATACCACGTTCAGATATCGGTCATCGCCTTGCTCATTAGCTCTGGGGAACAGTGCTGTCTGGTGACCTGTGTAGGTCTCCCACGACCCGTGCAGATCGTACGTCATCAGGTTAATAAAGTCCAGGTATCTGGAAGAAATAATGCGTGAAAACATTAGCCCCTGTGCTGCCGGTGATCATGAATTGCCTCTCTGACTGTGTTAGTTTCTGAAGTATGTGTTATTCCAGCGCTAAAGAACCCCACCTGTCTTAGAACACGGCTACATTGTCGTGTAAGCAAGAGGCACAGATCCTTACGAGACCCCGCAATACCACTGAAAAGACTGGTGAGACCGCTCGACGGAAAACGCCAAGCGGTATCGCCAGTCTTTTCAGTGGTATTGTCAGTAGCAGTCAAGGGGTCAAACATGTGTCTCTAACCCTAACCCCTAACCCTAACCCCTAACCCTAACCTGTTAAACAGCTTGGAGACCCGTCCAATGACCAACGACGCCTTAACCCCATTGCAGTTTTGTGATGGTTACAGGAGGTAGGTAGATTTTTGGGTGTTGTGATTGTTGCTGGGTTTTTATCTTATGATAATTTTGACGTACTGGTTGAGCTGCGGAATGTCATAAGCAGTGTCAATCTTGTCCTTGCCCGCCCCTACAGCAGACGTGAGGAGAAGCCGAGTTCTGCCTGAACTCGCTGCCTCCTGCTCAAACATCGTCCTCACTTCCTGGGAACAGTATACAAATATATAATTTACAATCATCCGCGGGTAATCACAAGATACTCAGAAAGAATACCGCTGCCGTCATGATGGTAACTGCGTTTTGCGCTGACGGTATGCCACTATATATAGTGTTCAGTGATAATAGGTCTGTCATTCCTTCTCTCCCACTACCCTCTCTTTTCTAGAACTAGTGAGCGATGCAGTCACAAAATGGGCAGCTGATGTCCTGATGACACAATGCAAGCTTATTATATATATATATATATATATATATATATATATATATATATATATATATATATATATATATATATATATATATATATATATATATATATATATATATATATATATATATATATATATATATATATATATATATATATATATATTATTTTATTTTTTAACCCATTCAGTGTCACTTGACGCAGATTGTGTTTTTGCAATCTTCGTTGATTCAGTGCCAAAAAAGCTTTACGTAATTTGTGTGTCTGATATCTTTGTCCATTTAACGACCAAAGCCAAAACCGTCCCAAAAACATAGACACAAACTGGTCTCAGCAGAGAGGCATAGATCCCTCATGAGCCCCCGCAACTGCGGGGGCTCATGAGGATCTATGTCTCTTGCAATTGAATCGCGTTCACATTTTCTCGGCCAGTGTATTCCCTCTCTCAGCAGTAAGCTAATTCCCTCTCTCAGCAGTAAGCATCATTACCTTAATTAGTTCTGTGAAGTGAGCCTTGTCCTGGGGCGGGCTGCCCCTGTTGGCTGGGTACTCCCAGTCTATGTCCAGTCCATCAAAGCCCTGCTTGCGCAAAAAGTCCACAGCGGACTGCGCAAACTCCGCGCGGTTTTGAGGCGTGGACACCATCTGGGTGAAGGGTTCGGAGGCCAGGTTCCATCCGCCCACAGCTAGTAAAGTCTTCACTCCGGGACTTCGGGTCTTCAGCGCCTGGAATTTTTCATACCTGGAACCACACTGAACAGGTGAAAAGACTGCAAACCATAGATGAGACAAAGGAATTCCACGAAAGAAAAAACAAAAAAACACGCTTAGAAAAGACAATTACAACACCACATTTTTTCGGGGTTAATTCCTTTAACCCCACGGCCGTATTTTGAAGTGGTCACCTAACAACTATGTACCTGTTGCAGGAGATTGATCAATGATGATAATTAAAGGCTAGAGCCAGATTAGCTTGGCGCCTGATGGCGCCAAGCTAATCTGGCACTACCCTTGAATTATCATGATCGATCCATTCCCCGCTGTAGTGCGTCGGGGATAAATGGACATACCTGAAAGAATACAATGTACTGCTTATCTTTCTCAGTAGGCGAGTTGCATAGCATCTCGCCTACTGAAAAAGATAAGTACATGTATTGCATTTTATTCTTGTCTGTACATCCATTTTGAAAAAGAGTGAACAAACTGTGTTGTAATTGCTGTCTCGATGCGTGTCTCTTTCTTTGTTTGGGTATTTCATTACGCTCTACAAGCTTGGCCTATCCGGCCTAGAAAGCACAAATCAAACAAGCATTTATAGATACCGATACAGCGTAGTCAGTCTACATCAGTTCCAATGGGGACTGACTCGACGCTGCACGGTCGGATATGAGGGTAGGAGTGAGGTGGAGGCCAGAGATTCTAGCGCAATACCCTCTTCTCTACATCTGCCAAATAAGAAAAATATGAATTCGAGAACAGACAGGACGACCAAGTGACAAAAATGAATAGAGAATAAAATCGATTTTAAAAATCGAAATTTCTGACACAATATTTACCCAGCCTGCAAGCCCATGAGTACCGAGGTGGGGCCGACGCGGGCTCTGAGTGGTTTGTCTGTGGTTATCTGGGGTCCACGTCCGCCCCACCTCGGTACACATGGGCTGGCAGGCTGGGTAATCCCTTCATTGCCAGTGGATGCAGACTGAGTTGTTGTTGTGTGTGTGTGTGTGTGTGTGTGTGTGTGTGTGTGTGTGTGTGTGTGTGTGTGTGTGTGTGTGTGTGTGTGTGTGTGTGTGTGTGTGTGTGTGTGTGTGTGTGTGTGTGGTTGTGGTTGTGGTTGTGGTTGTTGTGGTTGTTGTTGTGGTGTGGTGGTGGTGGTTGTGGTTGTGGTTGTAGTTGTGGTGGTGGTGGTTGTGGTGGTGGTTGTGGTGGTGGTGGTTGTTGTGGTTGTTGTTGTGATTGTTGTGGTTGTTCTTGTTGTTGTGGTTGTTGTTGTTGTGGTTGTTGTTGTTGTGATTGTTATTGTTGTGGTTGTTGTTGTGGTTGTTGTTGTGGTGGTGGTTGTTGTGGTGGTTGCTGTGGTGTTTGTTGTGGTGGTTGTGGTTGTGGTGGTTGTGGTTGTGGTGGTTGTGGTGGTTGTTGTTGTTGTTGTGGTTGTAGTTGTGGTGGTTGTGGTGGTGTGGTTGTGGTTGGTTGTGGTTCTTTTGGGTTGTTGTTTGTTGGTTGTTGTTTGTTGGTTGTTTTCTGTTGGTGGTTGTTTGTTGGTGGTTGTTTGTTGGTTGTTGTCTGTTGGTGGTTGTTTGGTTGTTCGGTGGTTGTTTGGTTGTTTGATTGGTTGTTTGTTCGGTTGGTTGGTTGTTTGGTTGGTTAGTTTGTTGGCTGGTTGGTTAGTTTGTTGGTTGTTCGGTTGGTTGTTTGGTTGGTTGGTTGGTTTGGTTTGGTTTGGTTTGTTGGTTGTTAGTTTGTTGGTTGTTTGTTTGGTGGTTGTTGTTGTTTGGTGGTTGTTGTTGTTTGGTGGTTGTTGTTGTTTGGTGGTTGTTGTTTGGTGGTTGTTGTTGTTTGGTGGTTGTTGTTGTTTTTTTGTTGTTGATGGTTGTTGTTGTTGTTGGTTGTTGTTGTTGGTTGTTGTTGTTGGTGGTGGTTGTTGTTGTTGGTTGTTTGTTGTTGTTGGTTGGTTGTTGTTGTTGGTTGTTGTTGTTCGTTGTGGATGTTGTTTGTTATGGTTGTTGTTTGTTGTTGTTGTTGTTTGTGTGTTGTTTGTTTGTTGTTTGTTTGTTGGCTGGTTGGTTGGTTGGTTGGTTGGTATGGTTGGTTGGTTGGTTAGTTGGTTGGTTGGTTGGTTGGTTTTGGTTTTGGTGGTGTTGGTGTTGGTGTTGATGTTGTTGGTGGTGTTGTTAGTGGTGGTGGTGGTGGTGTTGTTGGTGTTGGTGGTGGTGCTGTTGTTGGTGTTGTTGTTGATGTTGTTGTTGGTTTTGTTGTTGGTGTTGTTGGTGGTGGTGGTTGTGGTGGTGGTGGTGTTGTTGGTGGTGTTGTTGTTGGTGGTGTTGTTGTTGGTGGTGTTGTTGGTGGTGGTGTTGGTGTTGTTGTTGTTGATGTTGTTGGTGGTGTTGTTGTTGGTGTTTTTGTTGGTGTTGGTGGTGTTGTTGGTGTTGTTGTTGGTGTTGTTGTTGGTGTTGGTCGTGTTGGTCGTGTTGGTGTTGTTTATTCAGCACCGAAGAACTACAGCCGTGCATTGAACATGGACAGACAGTGGTGTCAACAAGAGATATAGATCAGCCCCCCGCGACTGTGGGGGCTCTTGATGATCTGTACCCCTTGCATTTGGGTGTTGTTCACTTTGCACCGGCAGGGAAGGGGTTAATGTATGTTATGGAAACCCTACTATACCTACATTCCCGTGCTCCAAGGTGTGGACTCGTCGTTCCACTCGAAAGCCTTGAGTTGGTTGCCGGTCAGCCTGGCGAAGGTGTAGATGAGATGGGTACACAGGGTCGGGTCCACGTTGTCGGGCGTGTATCTACCCATCCCACCACGGTACTGGGACCAGTTGGTGTAGTAGCATACTCGTCGCAGTCCGCCTGCGTAAGTATGAAATGAACTGTTAACCCCTTCCTTGCAACTTGACGCATATTTCGTTTCTGAGGTCTTTGTTCTTTCAACGACCAGAACTGAGACCACAACTGTGCGAGACAAAAGGATTCGAATTGGTCTCAGCAAGAGGCATAGATCTTCATGAGCCCCCGCAAATGAGGGGGCTCATGAGGATCTATACCTCTTGCAGTTGGGTTACGTTCGGTTATTCTTGGCAGTGAACGGGTTAACAGTGGCCACTAACAGAGGTTGCTCGAAAAGGCAGAAGTTGGTCAAAATGCACACGCCTGACGCAAACAGTGGATTAACTCTTTCAGCCCCAACACACCACAGCAAGACATGGATCGAGCATGATAGTTCAAGGGTGGTGCCAGAACAGCTTGGCGCCTAAAGGCGCCAAGCTATTCTGGCACCACCCTTGAACTATCATGCTCGATTTGTCTCCAGGGAAATACAGTCCTTCAGAGGGCAACGTCAGAGTCAAAAGTGGGGATTTCGGTCCTGGGGCAGAATGTGTTAATAAGCCAGGACAAACATGCACTAATATATCATTTTATCCTGGCTTTTCATCCACTGTTAGCGTCCGAAACGTGCAGACTTTTGATATACTTCTTCTATTGCAGTTCACATACCAAGGGGAATTACTCAGCGCTGGGCATAAAAACAGTTAGCTCCCCTGCCCCCTCTTATCAGGCACCCACAATCGCCAGCCCACAGAACAATACGCAGGTAAAGAACAAGACTATCATATACATTTCTAAAAAGGATGCATCAGGTCACGCCTTTAACCCATGCCTTTTTCTGGGCAGGAGAAACACACATGCACAAACAAGAAGGTGCACTACTACAGCGCTAGCCTCACCTATCTGGTTTGTGAGAGTTCTTCTAATGTGTTTTATTGCGTTGTTTTTTTTTTAATTCTTATTATGAACCCCAAAGCGTAAAAAAATAGTCAATCCGTCGAAGGAACGCATAGCAGGAAAGTATGGCCGACAAAAGTAAAAGATTATGATTTGCCTAAACATCTGTGGAAGCTAATGAGGCACTATGTCTTTAGCAGTCGTTCGGGTTCGTTGGGTTTTTTTTTTTTCCATCCCCTTGACAGTGAAGGAGTCAAAGTTGATATCTATACAAAACGTTTAAATAAGGCTAAGGTACTGTTTGGTCAGATTTGTTATTCGTGATGCCCAGAAAATCTTTGCGCTTTGTGATTTGCACAACGGACTTTCGTCCGTGACAGCAAACTCCACGCCACCTCCAACACAGAAGAAAGATTTTAAATTACCCGCGGCCTTTTGCAACAAATCACACCGGGGATGAACAACCACAGTAATGTTTTTCGTGACTTTTTTTTATTGACCTGCCGGTCACCGTCAGTGGCCAAGAATTCTGTTTCTGAAAAAAAGCAGAATCAACGTCTAATATCCCGTCTAATATAGGAGTTCGTCTAATATAGAAGTTCGTCTAATATAGAAGTTCGTCTAAGAAAGACATTCATGTAACCCCTTCACTGTCGAGAGTTAGTGAACACAACGCACCTGCAAAAGACATAAATTATGCGGGGACTCATGAGGATCTATGCCACTTTGTATCCGTGTTCCTTCAGCAGCTAGGGCAATTTGGCCAAAGACCATTAAGTGGTGGGGGTGGGGTGTTCAAGGGAGGGGGAGGCAGGAGGGGGGGGGGGCAGAGAGCCTACCGTAACGGATTCACGACGATGTTTTGCCACTTGCGAATCACGAATCCAACCCAGAAAAAAAATCAATATTCACGTTTCACGATGCAAATGGACGGTGAATAGAAAAGGTACCGCTTCTATAACCTCTTTCACTGGCAAAAAAAAGTTTAACAACGGGTGTGTGTTGGGTGGAGTGGGGGGGGGGGAGGGGGAAGGGGATGTGGTGCTTGTGTACTGCTTTCGCAGCAGTATTCCTCAACTAGCCGGCTAAATCAATCGACCGGGGAGGAGGGAGGGGGAAGAGGAATGGGGGTGGGGGTGGGGGCGGGGGAATGACTGAGTTTGTGATTAAAATTTACAGTCTGACAACAGACTTTCACGTTTCACGAAACAACTAGGGCGTTTTCACGGATCACGAAAATCTTATTTTGGCTTTCACATTCGAGGATGACAAAATTGAAATCATTAATCACGAGAACCGAAAAAAAAATCCAATCACGAATCACGATTTTAAGGAAACCCCTAACCCAACCCCCCTCCCCACCCCCAGCCCCCAGCCCCATCCCATCCCCCACCCAAACCCCTCCCTCTCCCCCTCTTACATTATATACGGTCTTTTCCCTATTTGCTCTGACGTCGTATTGACAATGATCAGTGATTTTACCAACACAATCTGCGCCAGCTGGCAGTGAGTGGGGTTTTGACGGGGTCATAATGAAGCACTATTACACGCTGCAGGGACTGTTGAGGACGGTTAGCTGTTTGTCAAGTCAGTGAAAAGATTAACCGTAGGACTTAAAAGTTAGAAAAACGTGATATGGACCTTTGTACACACACACAAAAAAAAAAATATATATATATATATATATATATATCCAGACCGCATTAAGAAGTGAAACACCAGCCAACTGCAAGAGGCATAGATCCTCATGAGCCCCCGCAGTTGCGGGGGCTCATGAGGATCTAAGCCTCTTACTGCAACCAAATCGTCTCAGTCCTTTTTTTACGGCTGGGGATCTTCGACGCTGAATTTACAATGTCAATGACTTTAAAAACGCAATCTCCGACCCTTGGCACTTAAAGGGCTTAATCAGTATAAAAGTGCATGCTCTTATGCCTGCATTTTGCTCTCGGTCACGTTTTTAAGTGGATGGTTATCGAAAAGTCAGCAGTCAGGCGCGGTGCACGCACGCTTCAGCTGATATTTTTTTTTTTTTTTTAATGTGGCAGATAGTAGGGTTTGACCCTTTTCCTCCTGATACTCTATTGCTTGAAATAAATGTGTCAGTGATAGTTCAAGGATGGTGCCGAAATAGTTTGGCGCCTGAGGCGCCAGGCTATTCTGGCACCACCCTCGAACTAAAACGGTGGACCTATCTTGTAATCTGTAATGTAGCCTTCATGGGACTATACGCTTCTTGGTTTCTTCTTCTTCAGCGTTCCCGAGTACAAAAAAGCGATTTTGTTTTAATCAGTCTCGGAGTGTAATGGGTTAAAATAGAAGAAACGTCCATTTTAGAGAGAAGACTAACTGAGAAGGATAACAGGAAGGAGAACCCCTTCACTGTCAAAAAAGTAGCGAACACTACTCCAACTGCAAGAGACATAGATCCTCACGAACCCCCGCAGTTGCGGGGGCTCATGTGGATCTATTCGCTCTTGCTGAAACCACTTTCTGTAAGTACATAAGACGGTTGGGGCTCTTTGGTGTTCAATTAACAAAGATCTCAGAAACAGACACCGCGAGCAAAGGCAGCGAAGTGGTTAATCAGGGTTAAGATTTTGAACAAGAGATAGAGAGAGGGAGAGAGATAAATTAAATGAAAATGTATTTTTCTGTTGACCTTTTTGAGGCGAGAGAGAGAGAGAGAGAGAGAGAGAGAGAGAGAGAGAGAGAGAGAGAGAGAGAGAGAGAGAGAGAGAGAGAGAGAGAGAGAGAGAGAGAGAGATTAAATTAATTTAAATTAAATTAAATTAAATTTTATTTATCAAGGATAAATGATTAGGTATATGTTGAAATTTGAGAGAGAGAGAGAGAGAGAGAGAGAGAGAGAGAGAGAGAGAGAGAGAGAGAGAGAGAGAGAGAGAGAGAGAGAGAGAGATCCTTTTATGGTTATGCCCACCTTGTGCGTCATTCGGATTTGGAATAGACAAAACCAGAGCAGCAAGCAAAACTGTAAATGCGTGATACATCTGCAAAGAAATCAACCTAGGTGACATAAATAGTACATTTCAAGTGCAATCAGTGAGAATGGTAACGAAATGATAGTATTATTTAGCCTACCCCGTGCGCACATGCAGTTTAAAAAAATGCCTGTGTGCAAAAAAATGACCAGAACTTATATTTGATTAAAGTATGCGTTTGTTTCAATCAGTTTACGGTAGTGGAAATGCTACACGACTGCCATTATACATTACATGGTTCATTGTTTGAACGTTGATTTGTTTGTCTTTTCCTTTTAAATGTGGTAACTGACTGTACTAGTGTAAATCATGAATAAACCAAATATAGACCATACCGTTCGCCTTCTGATAAACAGGAAATTACGTTTCAACGACATGGTGAATTGCTATCTCTTCGTGAACTCACACCATTTTAATGTACAACAAAATGCAGAAAGACAACCTGTACTCGAGTAGGCAATGAATGCGTAATAACCAACTGGAATAAAATAACAACAAACTGAAGTGAACTGCTTGCTCCATGATATTCTGAAGCGTGTTTCCCTAAGGCCCTTTGGCTGTCGGTAGCGGTTTTTGTCGCGATGATTCCTGCCGGAATCATCGCGACAAAAGCCGCTACCGACAGCCAAAGTTTGTTTTGTTGGGGCTGGTTTTTTTGGTTTTTTTTTTTTCCTTGCGCGTTACACACATGACATTGCATACGTAGGACTTTTACTTAGTTGTACCAATCTCGGCTTGCTGCTGCGTTGACCACCATAGTGGTGTGTCATAATCAGTGTTTATGGTGTGTACTACGTGATGGAAACAATAGCTAGTACGTATCTACTTACAACTGCCAGTGCCTCAGGCCAGTCGACCTTTTCATTCAGAGTCAGTCAGAGATGTGTACCGCCCTCAAAGCGAGACTCGCAGAACACAATGCAGCGACAGGACCGTGAGAATCACCGTATGGAATCGTATACACTGAATGCGACCAAGCCTTGAAAGGAACAATGTAGATAGGAACTACATGCAAGTTTGGTTGGTCCGTCGGTTTATGAACATCTGCACTTCTGCCGGCCTTGTGTAAGTGCACATCAGTATCTCTGACGCAGATAAGCAGACGCATTTTCAGAAATTTCCGTCACAAAGACAAGACTCAACGGCCCTTATGTCACCACACAAGAGGGACGATATAATGGTGTTATCACACCAATGACTGACGTATCCACTGATCCGGGGTAGAAACATAACAGCCTTATCACAGTCAAGATGCGTCCATCCGGGGTAGATAACTCAACTCGAACTGAAAGCGCTGATTCAACGTCCCAGAGCCAGACATGTGGTCTGCTTAACCTTTTGGCTGTCAGCAGCGCTTTTGTCGCGATGAGTCCTACAGCAACCAAAGCTGTCGGGAGCTCTTTTGTCGCGATGACACCTGTACGAATCATCGCAACAAAAAGCGCTACCGACGGCCAAAGATGGTGGACAGGGGAGGGGGGAGAGTCACCATCACGGATTCACGGCGATTTATTTTACTATTCACAAATCCAAATTAGCATGAGAGAAGAAAAAAAAAGTACCGATGTCATAACCTCTTTTCGCTGGCCGAAAACTAATTGGGTTGGGCTGGGCTGTTTGAATATTTCAGAAGTTACAGTGTGGCAACTGACTTTTCACCTTTAACGAAATAACCATAACGTGTTCGCGGATCACGACGGTCTTTCTTCGGCTTTCACGTTCAAGTTTCACAACAAACGGACCACAAGGATTTAAAAAGAACTGCAATCACGAAATCACGAGAACCGAAGGAACGCCAATCACTGACGCATCACGATTCTATGGCATAGCCACCTCCATCCCCTTCCCCACCCCACCCCACGGCCCCGCCCCGTCGCCAAAGGTAATACAGGAAACTAAAGTGTGCAAACTCCTTCCGACTGATATGAGCCCTGACATAAGAACACAGCCGATGTTACTCACTCCGGGACATCAGTTCAGCCATCACCACACTACAACAGTACAGGAGATGGGTATACCATGGTAATTCAAGATTCAAGATTCAAGAAATTTGTTGTCCATTAAAGGATATTTGTCTTTGCCTGCCGAGCGTAGGTCAAAGTTAAAAACATAAAAAACACAAGATCAAACAAACAACATGACTAAATCTCTGACTAGACAAAAATATAAAATAGTACGTTTTGACACTGACATCAAGCGCACGCCCAGACACGCGCCAAGGCGCCAAGCTGTGCTGGCATCACCCTTGAACTGTCATGGCCCGTCAATCATCCGGCGTCCGGACTGGTATATAGATGAAATAGTCATCAGAAGACCCCAAATTTGTGAATTTCGCTCTTGGGGCTCAGTCGGTGCGTGAAAATGAGCCCAGCTGAGTGAAAGAGGCTTATGAGGATCACGCAGGGTTTCTTGAAAATATGTGGCGTCGATCGAGATTCGTTCCACAGGTCATTGCCCGGTTTGTCTCAGTGGCCCGGCACAGATCCCACCACCATGTTGGTTCAAACGGAGATCTCAACGCTAAAAGAAATAATGATATTAAAATATTATTAATTTTGCTTTCTTTTTTAATAAAGAAAAATAGTTTTGTTCTGAATCACGGATCTTCACTTTGGGATTTCATCGAACCCTGGAAGAGATTTTGTTTAGTATGAGCTTGATAAGCTTGAGAAAACTTTACTTGTGACTCTTTCGCATTTCTTTTGCTCGTCAGTATATGTTTCAATATTGAACGCAGATAGAGGGGGAGAAGTAGGGCCATGACGCGGGGGTGGGTGGACGATTTGTTCAGTGTTTGCAGATTGATTATTAAGTGATTGTTGATAGATCAAGCTTCCGTACAATTATTTTTAAGAGCCGCGGGGATGGGGCTGGGGGGGGGGGGGGGAAGGGGGAGGGGGAGGGGTGTAAAGTAGCAAGTACATGTGTCAGTCTAACCGCTCACACACACACACACACACACACACACACACACACACACACACACACACACATGCGCGCGCGCGCGCACGCGCGCACACACACACATACACAAAACAAAACAAAAAAGATGGGACCCACGCCCAAAGTTGTTCCTGTTTTCAAGCTTATCTTTCTGATCCATCTCCTTCAACTCTAAAACACCCTCTGATCCACACACACTGGCACACAGAAATAAAGACGGACACATGGCAATTCCCGCCATTCGTAAGCTCTGTGGTCTGGCGTAGCGATAACTGAAATAACGTCACTTCAAGCTTCATGTCATGGCATCATTAGTCTCACGACGCCATGTTCATAGTGACGACTCGATCTTATACGTCACTCATCGCAGTACTAACATTTTACGTATTAGAGGATCAAACTTGGCAATTGGTGTGTGTGTGTGTGTGTGTGTGTGTGTGTGTGTGTATGTGTGTGTGTGTGTGTGTGTGTGTGTGTGTGTGTGTGTGTGTGTGTGTGTGTGTGTGTGTGTGTGTGTGTGTGTGTGTGTGTGTGTGTGTGTGTGTGTGTGTGCTGATTTTCACAACTAGGGCTTACAAGTCACAATTTGACCTAATCCTACCCCAGGGCGGGGACAAACAGCACGCCGTTATGCAAACACTGTTTGTGAAAAATCATGTTGGTTTTAATGAGAACATAGTTGTTTTTTTTTCTTAAAAGAAAAATCAAAGTTATGTTAGCTGTTTTAAAATAACTCCGAAAAAGTGGTGCAAAAAAGTATCTGATTACCTATTGCTTACAGGTCACAATTGACCTAATCGTACCCGACAGCCGAGACAAACTGTAGGCTTATGTAAATACCGTATATGAAAAATCATGCGATTATTAACAGAAGATTGCTTTTTTCGTAAAATTTAAAAAAAATTAAAAGATTCAATTGTCTTAAGATTAATCCCAAATAATTCGTGAAATTAATCCCAAAAACGTTAATTTTTTTTTAATATTTAATTCTCACTCAACAATTTTAGGAGGTACAATGCTGGTTAACGAACTCATTCATTATCTTCATTTTATCTAGCGAGATGCAAAATATTAAGTAAAATTAAGAAGAATTACAGTGTGGATCAACCGGTTTTTGTGAAACGGCATTTTCTCGCCAATGTGCATCTTAATCAAAACTTAAAAAAAAACAAGCTGGAATGAACCATAACCCACAAAGTCCCTTCTATATGAGAGCTGTCCTCGCTGTCAATGGTCACTACCTTTTGTCTTTGACCTGATTCTGATGTTGAATTATCTCCTATTGAAAAAGTCTGGCAGATCTACCAATGCGTCAGTGAGTTCTATACGGAGCGCTGGACATACGCGTCATTGATTTGTCAAACGTCATTTGTCATGACGTAAGTTTTAGTTTTTACATAATTTTATATTTTACGTGATATGAGTTTCACTTTCGCTTCATAGGCTTGAGAAAATGGTGACAAAACTAGAACTTCACGGTACAATTTCAGTCTTGCTATAATTTGTGTAAAAGCAGGCTGACTTTACCTAGCTACATGACATGCTAAGTACACGGGTCACCTGCATGCTCTTCTGAAAGCGCGTCGATGTGTGTGTACGTATTAGTGCGTGCATGCGCGCGCGCTCCAAACATCTCCAAGAGGCATAGATCCTCAGGCGCCAGGATCTATTTCTCCTGGAGATGCGAGCATGTTTGTGTGTGTGTGTGTGTGAGAGAGAGAGAGAGAGAGAGAGAGAGAGAGAGAGAGAGAGAGAGAGAGAGAGAGAGAGAGAGAGAGAGAGAGAGAGAGAGAGACGCGACAGAGAGAGAATGACGTCATATTTAGATTATTATGTCACATCAGTGTCTGCGTGGTGACGGAGTTGCCTCTTTTACGTCACCGCCACTGTCTGACTTTCCTGACTGTTTTTAAGTGTTTTGATTCTTTTCTGAAAAGAATTATTTTTTACTAAAGAAGTTGAAAGGATACAAAGCTGGCTAACGAATTTTTTTCTGAACAAATTTATTTTTTATCAAGAAGTTGAAAGGATACAAAGCTGGCTAACGAACTCATCCAATGTCTTTCTCCAAACTAGCTATATGCAAAAGTTCAAGTAAATATGACAAAAAATACGGACTCTAATCTGGGTCAACCGACTTCCTATAAGCGGTTGTTTATGTCTTATAGCCACCCACTTAAGAAAGTATTTCGCCAAGTTTCAAGCTTGTTTGTACAAAAATATCGAAGATTCTATTGTTTACATACATACGCACACACACACATAATGGGTAGACCATCGAAACCGATGATGTCGTCATTGTGCATGACTTCTATTTGTGGGTGCAGGTGTGCGGGCTGACCAAGCCAATCCTGGAGCCACACCTGCGAGGGCAATGGGGGCACTGGAACGTAGCTGTGGGGAGAGTCGACGCTGTCTTTCTGCGAGCTCTGGTACTGCTGATCCGTTCGCGCCGATTGTGTTCAAAGAGCGTGCGGGCTTTCCTGGTGGCGGCACGCCAGCCGGATCTGTCTTGTGCTTGTGCTTCAAGTTCCTTTACCGGGAAGACGCAGTACTTGAGGCTGTCTCTTATGCAGTCTTTGAAGCGTTTCTTTGGCCGTCCTTGCTTCCTGTGGCCTTTTGAGTGTGCACCATACAGGAGTTGACGTGGCATGCGAGAATCATCCATGCGTATGACATGACCTGTCCAGCGGAGTTGTGACTTTAAGATCAAGGCTTCAACACTCACTAAGCCAGCATTGTTCAGGACTTCCAGGTTTGTCACCTTGTCTTGCCATTTGATACCCATGAGTGAGCACAGGGATCTCATGTGGAAACGTTCAAGCTGCTTGAGGTGCTTTCTGTACAGCGTCCATGACTCACAGCCGTAGAGGAGGCTGGGGAGGACTACTGCCTTGTAGATTTTGATCTTGGTGGAGAGCTTGACGTTGTTGTTATTCAACACACGAGTGCGCAGGCGACCCAGGGCTTGGCTGGTTTTGCTGATGCGAGCTGCGATTTCCTTGTCGATAGTACCGTCAGAAGAGATGATGCTCCCAAGGTACCTGAACTGGTCGACAGTCTTCAGCTCGGTGCCTTCGATATACACTTTGGGTGGGGAGGCTCTTGTGCCTGGGGTTGGTTGGTGCAGGACCTCGGTCTTGCTGAGACTGCTGGTGAGGCCAAACAGTCTAGAGGCTTCCGAGAACCTGTTGACGATGGTCTGGAGGACTCCGTGTGCGCCATCAACGCACAATCATCGGCAAACAGTGCCTCAAGGATCAGTCTCTCGATGGTCTTGGTCCTGGCGTTCAGTCGACGGAGGTCGAAGAGAGAGCCGTCTAGTCTGTACTTCAGGACACTCCCTTCTCAAGGTCGCGTACTGCATGGGTCAGGACACACGTGAAGAACAGGTTGAATATCACGGGGGCAAGAACACAACCTTGTTTCACACCGTTGGAAATGTCGAAGGGTGCGGATGTCGCCGTTTGACTGGACAACTCCTACCATTCCATCATGGAAGAGTGGCGGATGATGTTGGTGAACTTCCTTGGGCAGCCGAGCTGTGCGAGGATGACCCAAAGCGCTTCTCTGTTCACGGTGTCGAATGCTTTGGTCAGATCTATGAAGACAGCGTAGAGGTCCATGTGCTGCTCAATGCATTTCTCCTGGACCTGTCTCACAGAGAAGACCATGTCGACTGTGCTGCGGCCGGGTCTGAAGCCACACTGAGCCTCTGGGAGTGCTTCCTCAGATACAGAGCTGATCAGGCGGTTGAGGATGACTCTCGCAAGGATCTTGCCAGCAATGGACAAGAGTGAGATCCCTCGGTAATTGGCACATTCTGCTTTGCTGCCCTTGTTCTTGAACAGGGAGACGATTGTAGCATCTCTAAATTCCTGTGGCATGTTCTCCTCTGCCCAGATGCATGTCAGAATGTTAAGGAAGGCATCAAGGGTCTCAGGTCCAGCTGCTTTGAAGAGCTCTGTGGGGATGCCGTCCATGCCTGCAGACTTGCCGGAGCTAGTCTGGTTGATCGCTTTCTTGACCTCGTCCAGGGTTGGCGGGAGGTCAAGGTCATCCAGTGTCGGCTTCTGGGGAATCATGTCCAGGGCCATGGGATCGACAGTGGAAGGCAGGTTCAGCAGATTTTAGAAGTGTTTTCTCCAGCGCTCAGCGATGCTGCCTTTGTCCTTTAGCAAGGTGAAGCCGTCGGAGGAAAAGAGAGAGGTTGTGCTGGATCTGGCAGGGCCGTAGACAGCTTTCATAGCGCTGAAAAATTCCTTGGAGTTCCTGGATTCAGCAGAGTCTTCAAGTTCTTTTGCTTTGCTGTCCCACCAGGCGTCCTGCATGTTGCGGAGCTCTCTCTGGGCTTTCCCCTGGAGGTGTTTGAAGCGGTCTTTCTTGGACAAGGAGTTGATGTCGTTCTGCCACTCGATGAAGGCACTGCGCTTTTGCTCCAGTAGCTTGTTGATCTCTTCATTGTTCTCATCGAACCAATCCTGGTGTACCCTCTGCTTGGGTCCAAGCACGTCTTTGGCAGACTCCGTCACCATCCCCTTGAACTGGTTCCACATTTCAGTTGGGTTGTCAGTCGGCGGTCCATGGGCAGTTAACAGGTCATCTAGGTGGGACTGGACGTTTTCCTTGTCGTCCGGGCACTTCAGCTTGGCCAGGTTGAATGAAGGTTGGGTGAGCTTCGGCCTCTTCCTGTGTGCTGGTGCAATGTGCAGGTTGAGGATAGACCGCACCAGCCGATGGTCGGTCCAGCACTCTGCTCCTCTCATGGCTCTGGTGATTCTGACATCACGAGTATCCTCTGGCGGACAATGACATAGTCTATGAGATGCCACTGCTTGGATCTGGGATGCATCCATGTTGTCTTGTACTTGCTAGCATACACACATACATACATACATACATACATACATACATACATACATACATACATACATACATACATCAAGTACATACATCAAGTACATACATCAAGTACATACGCACATACATATATATGATACATACATACGCACATACCGGCGGCGCTTCGCGAAAAAAATGTACGTTGAGCAGCGAGGTTAGCTTAACTAGACATGACGTAATTTTTCTCGTTACTTCAATTTTTACAGGTTTAGCCTGCCCGCCTTTGACATCATGGACATGCTCTTAAATTCGCCCCACCGCGACCCGTCCTAAAAAGTCCCTTCTATAAATAGAAGGGACTTAAAAACTGCCTCGATGTTATTGTTTTAGAGACAATATCCTAAAATTTCAAGGTTGTCCGTTTTCACACACACACACACACACACACACACACACACACACACACACACACACACACACACACACACCGGCACACACACACACACACACACTGACACACACACACGGCGCTTTGGCGCCAAAAAGACGTTCTCCAGCGAGGTTTGCGTAGCTAGACGGCGTGACGTCATTTTCACCTTGTTACTTCTTTGCCAAAATTTCTGCCCCGCACGCCAAAAACGTCACGGTGCATGCTCCGGAATGTGCTCATTTTAAACGTCATGTCAGTGCATGCTCCGGAACGAGCCTCATTTTAAAGTTGTTCAATTCCTATTTTGAAATATGAACAACAACAACAGATAGGGGGTGTTACTCAAATTGTTTGTTTGTTTGTTTGTTTGTTTGTTTTGAATCGAATTGAATAACTAATGACGGTAGGCGGCCGTACAACTTGACTAATGGAAGGTCAATTAAATGTTTGTTTATTTGTCTTCGTGGGTTTTTTGTTGTTGTTTTTTTTGGTGTGTATTTTTATGTTTGTACTATTATGAATAGGCCTATATCTCGCTCGTAGCCGGGTCTCTCTTCATGTTAGTCACTACTGATCTCTACAGATCAGGACGGTGCGGCGGTACAGGCTGGTAGAAGAAGTCGGACTCTTCTTCTTCTTCTTGTTTCCCTGCCACGGTCAACCAATTGACCATTATTGCTGGGTTTGCTGGTGGTGCGCAAAAAAAAAAAAAAAAAAAAAAAAACTTCTTACTTCTGGTTTTAAACTGGGGAAGGATCAAGGGTGAGTGGGCTGGGGGGAGAGGGAGACATGTGTTGGGGGGTCCAGCTGCTGTTTCGGTGCCTCCTAAGGTCATGGATTCGAACCCCGGTGTGGCCAAACATTCTTCAGATCCTTTTTTCGGTGCTCGTCTTTGAAATCACCTTCGTGGTCAGGTGGACAAAGCGTTTAACGTTCTTTTCACAATTTGTTTTGTAGGTAGCACTGTCAGTTTGTGATGTACTACAACAGGGGACGTTACTCTCACAGTTCACCCGTTTGCTCATGGCGTCAGACGATGTTTTATACGCGGTGGCCATCGTCTCTTCGGTGGCCGTTGGGCTGCTGTTCCGTATAGTCAGAGGCGAGGAGACCAGGAGGATTCTTTCTACAGGCCTCGGTCTACTTCTTTTCTTCTCACTTTGTGGTTACCACGCTCTACATTTAGTCATAACCGTCATCGGAAACTGTTTGATTCTGTCTTCCGCTCAACTGAGACTCAACAAGTTGGTATCCGCTCCACCCATTTATTTACCCGCGCAAACATGACAAGATACGGATCAACCTTGACAGTTAACGGGTGGTGCCAGATTACGCGCCAAACTATTCTGGCATCATCTTTGAACTGTCATGGTCGGTTTGTCTCCGGGATTGCGACGAATATTTCCACGCCCATAACTGCATGTTTACTTGAGAGACCACTCCCACATTTATGAATAAAACCATTTAGCCCCAAGGTCCTACAGCAGGAGATGAATTGACCATGATAATTCAAGGGTAGTGCCAGATTGGATTGGCGCCTTCAAGCACCAAGCCAATCTGGCACTACCCATGAATTATGCATGGTCAGTTTATCTCCTGCATCTGGTACAAAGGAGTTAGGAACACCTCCAACATTTGGGACATGTGGTCATGGGGCTAAATGGGTTAATTTCGACCTTACGACACCTTGTGTTAATGAACTTTTGACAAATAATCAACACACACACACAACAGCAGTAGATGGATTGACCATGCCCTAGTTCATTGATGAGGAGCCAAGGTTGGGCGGTGTATGCACCTTTACATACTTTTTATACAAGTTCTACAATTTATTCATGACAGCCAGGTGTCAGTATTCCAAATTATAGACATGAATTTACCAATGTATTAAACTCTTTTCAGACAGTGTCATGTGGCAAGCTATATCTGGAACTTTGGCTACCTCGCATTGTTCCGAACAGTTCACTATGTTGGCATCCCTGCGCCATCACCTATCACAAATGCTGCACAGCTGTTCCTCACATTGCGGGTGAGCATTTCAGACCTCACATACTCATCATAGACCTCACATACTCATCATAGACATTATGCAGTAGTGCTTCATGTTTCAAGACTGTGGTTGAGTAAATTATTGCTTTGCATATTGTAATTTGCATTCTGACAATAGTCTTCAGTTTATTGAGGTTGGTCAGTAGACATGCATAATGAACATCACCTTAATTTAATTGCCTGCTGTCATCTGTCCAGCAGGAAAACATGTCTCTAGTTGAAGGATAAACTACACATTTTATATGACTTAAGTAAGACTAAGGTTACCTGTTCTCTTTGTCACATGTGACCTGAGCCCCTGTAAATGTCTTTATGCTGTAGCAACTCAGCCAGCCCTTTTTATTTGCAAGAAACATAGACTTAACCTATTTAACCACACGGCAGCATTTCTCAAGCGACTATGTACCAGTTGCAGGAGATGGATCAATCATGATAATTTAAGGGTAGTGCCACTGCCAGATCAGCTTTATGAATGATGGCACCAAGCTGATCTGGCACTACTGTTGAATTATCATGGTCGATCCATCTCCAGCTGTAGGGCATTAGGGTTAAATGGGTTAAAGGTAAAAACTCTTGCTGGCAGAGAAACCAGTCCTATCAACATGCTTAAGATTGAGGATTTTTACAAGTTAATTCTACCGCATTATGCAGAAATTGTATGGTTGGCAAGAAAAGAGTTAACTCCATAGTGCGTGCAGCCACCAGTACTGTAAACTGTATTATTATTAACCCATTACATCCTGAGGCTGATTTATTTTTTTTAAAAATGCTTATTGTCCTATGAAGGCTACATTACAGATCAGGAGATAGATCAACCATTTTAGTTCAAGGGTGGTGCCAGAATAGCTTGGTGCCTCAGGCGCCAAGCTATTCTGGCACCACCCTTGAACTATCATAGTCAAATTAATTTCAAGCAGTAGTGTATCAGAATGAAAAGAGTTAAGGTAAGTAAATGCAGTGAACATAATTGTCTCCCTGTTCCCATCAGATGATTGGCCTGGCATTCGAGGTGCAGGACAGCCTAAGCATAAAGGAGAGTCTGGAACAGTCAGGGGGAGATCAGCCGCAGGAGGAGGACAGAGATAAACAACGGCTGCTTCGCAAGTACACTTACGTGGATCCCAGCATCCAGGACATTGTGTGCTATTCCTTGTGCTATCTGGGCACTCTTACAGGTAGGTAGAGTGTCAGAATCCAGACCAGCAGATAGGCCAGCCTACCGTTTGTCCATCAGCAACAACTTACATTGAGGTGATTCCAGCAGTAATCACCATGACAAAAAGTGCAACTGACAGCCCAGAAGGATAAAAATACTAAGAATACTGAGTCCACTGATCTTGGCTTCAATGTTTGACTTGAATTCAAAATACTGTTTGCCCATCAGCAACAACTTACATTGAGGTGATTCCAGCAGGAATCACCACGACAAAAAGTGCAACTGACAGCCAGAAGGATGAAAATACTAAGAATACTGTGTCCACTGATCTTGGCTTCAATGTTTGACTTGAATTCAAACTAAAACCATACGTCAAAGATGGTGCCTTCATGCCTGAAGATGCCAAACTATTCTAAGATCACACTTCATATAATTTTTGTGTGTGTGTGTTTAATTTAATTGCTTTCATATTTTGTTTCATCTTATGTGCAGGACCATACTACAAATTTCAAGTATACCAGGACTGGTTGCGTCAAGACAACTGGGAGCAGATCCCTCTACATAAACCACTGATAGAAAAGGCGAAACACCTACCCCTCATTGCCGTCACTTTTTCCATCACTTCATACTTCTTCAACATCAAGGTAAGAGCATATTGGCCAACCAGCCTACCCTAATACTGATAGTTATAGGGATTTTTCCAAAGGTTTGCCCTTTCTGAAACCTCTTCAGCTGTAGCCAGAGTTTCACCTTCATGACCTGACCCTTTAATTAAATCTCTTCTTTATTCTGACAGTATGTGGAGACGGAAGAATTTGAGGATAATCCTTTCTGGTTCCGTCTGTTCTACATGGTGCCCATGTTCATGATTTTTCGCACACGACTCTACACAGCCTGGTTGCTGTCTGAGTGCATGTGCATCACATCAGGGTTCGGCGCCTATCCTACACAGTCAATGCCAAGATGTGGCAGCGGACCCACCAACTTTAAAATGTTGGAAGAGTTGTAAGTGATAACCTTTTTTTTTTTCAAAACTGTGTTTGTTGTGACTGTCAAGAGTTGACTTTTGAAGTCCTTCACAAAATTAAAGTCCCTTACCACCCCTGTGTGTAGAAGGCATACAAATTAGCCACAATGACAGTAAGTAATAACACTTCTAGTGGCAGATCCCAATAGCATGCATCCATAGAACATGCGACTACTGTAATTACCCTAAATATTCGACCACCCTAAATATTCAACCTCAAACTGATTTTGATGGCTTTTCAAAAAGATAAAAACTTGTAAATATTCGACCAGCACTAAAAAATCGTGCCCTAAGTATTCAACCACAGCCTGGTAAAAAAATCGGCGATATAAAAGTTTTTTAAAGTCGCGGAGTTTACAAGAAGAACAAAAAAAACCAGCAGAGGCAAGCTTAGCGTATTTACATAACATAACCTCGTTTCTACCTAAGCCAACACCATGTTGAAAACCCCTGTATCGAAATGTCTAACATCTTGCAAGAGACATAGATGCTTAAATGCTCCCACAGGGTGAGGGGGCTCATAAGAATTTATGATTTGCTGGTTCAGTTTATCTCTATTTTGTTGTTTACGTAGAATGCTTTATGTGCTCATTTACCCCACGTGGACACATGGATTTCTTTTTCTATCGCTTTTTGCGTGAGGGTACACAATGTGCAGTGGTTTCTGTGTAGCCGTGTAGCTTCAGTACAGATCGCTGATTGTGTACAGAGTATATATGTCTTGGTACTTATCCAGCTTGTGATGCCCAGCAGCGTTAGAGCCAGGGCTACGTGCTTTGTTTCACGACAGCATAGTTGAAGTGAGAAATTGAAGAGTAATGTATTGTACTTTATATCACAAAGCGAGTGTGTAGTGATCGGCTGGGATATACCAAGCACCCACTTTGTTCTTTCTATTGTGGTCTAAGCACTGAGTAGCAATCCTGAGTATGGAGGGTACAGTGGATGCTCGGGATGAAAGTCTTAAAATTAGGTCAGATTCACAGTGATCGGCGACACGTAGTCCCCTGCACCTCATGTACACGGCAGGTAATCGATCATCAACATAACATAGAGCCATTGACACATAGAGCTCTTATGAGCCCCTGCACTTTACAGAGTCACATGAGAATCTGTGATTCATAAAGATGATGAGCATTTCACCTTTAGACTCTCCATGCCAAGAACTCAAGTGGGGGGGAAAGGGGGTGGTGGTCGTGGAAAGTGAAGACAGGGTCACAGCTGTATTGATTTTCAACAAGGGAAGGGTGGCACATAACGTGATACTCTATAGCCACCTACGTTTTGCGGATACCTTTTGAACTGTGCGTATTTCCAGAAAACAGTAAGAACAAAAGATCATCAAATTTGGACCTGATTTATTTAAAAAATTCTTTGGGTGTACGGGATCTCAAAATTTTGACCACACCGCCTCCGCATTCAGTCAACTTTTTCAGAACTCCTAAATAAACGACTAGAGCTGAAAAATCCGAAAATTTGCATGTAAAAGGTGGTCAAAATATATTGGGTAATTACGGTATTATTGCTCTAGGGCAGTGCCTAGCGAGTGCCAAGCTAGCCAAGCACTTGCCTTCATGATCCATCTCCACAGCAGTGAAAGTGACAGTGAGAAGAAAGAGATACCGGTCAGTATCGCAGGCAGCAGTACATGGCAGTCTCTGATTCAGTGTGCACAGAACTCTCTGGCTTCCACAGGGATACCTGGTTAGCAAAAGGTCCTCGGGCCAACATCAGCCTTAGCAGGCCAGCTAAGGCTGACGTCAGCCTGATGACCTTTTGCATTACCTTTACGTTACATATAAATTAGTTGCTGCAATAACATGATCACGAATAGCGTCCGACTATGGCTTCCACGTACCACAATGTACTAGGGCTGACCTGTAAATGTGAAGCTGACTTGGATACATGCACAGGTCAGTGATTTTGGATTATGGATGAGTCATACAGTCCAAAATCACAGACCAGTGCACATTCATTTTTTAATGTATGTTTTGTTTCCTCAAAAACATTACCGATTACTTTACTATTAGGAAGGTACACTTAGCTTACCGATTTCAGCCTCCAACCGTTGTGTGTTGCTACATAACCAGGGACGTAACTCTGGCAAGCAGTTACCAAGTACCCTGGGTAGCCTCCCTTCCTCCTCATGTGAGCTGTCTACTCACGCCAGTCTTAAGCTTAGCTGCCTTGTGAAAGGATTGCCGGTTTCAGTCTCCGCAAGTTTCGTCGACTGGATTATCTTCTACCCTTGGTCAAAGCTTTCACTAGGATTTGGCGAGGTAAGGCCTCAGATAATGCCTTTGAGCCGCCGGTTGAGGTTGGCCCCTGGCATTTTCTGAGGGGTTACGGCTGAATTTGCCGTTGTAGTTCGACATTGCAGCTCAGCAGACCGGTAGTGCGCGCTGTTCATGTGGCCTTAGGCGCCACGCACGGTCGGGTTTCACATGTTTGCTCTATGTTGCAGTGCAGGTGTCATCCTACCCCTTGGTGGGGACTGTCTGTGGCTAGCGCGATGGATGTTTGCGCACCACGCATGGGGGCGGACGGGGCCCACGGGTGGAGGAGCCCTGGCCCCAACGGTGCGAAGGTCTACCGGCACAGGCGGCTAAAGTCACCCTGCTTCGCGGCCGATGAGGTACTGTAACCTTCCCCCTGTCGGCGCCTACCACCGCTCCAGAACCCTGGGCAGGAAACGCCAGTGCTCGCGCCCCAGTCGGCGAGCTTACAGGTGAGACACCTTATCTTAGGTTCTAGCGAACTAGACTTGCCGGTGGACACGCCGCGTCGAGGCCAGCTCCCCTCGATCGTCGCCTCCTCCACGCTCCGGCCATGCCTCGTTGGGCACTACTCCTATAAGCCCGCCTGATTAGCATCTATGCAGGTCCCCCCGCTACTCGCTCAACTAGAGCTCCTCTACCTTAGTCGCTTGGGGTATAATCGTGCCTGATTAGCCTACGGCCACCACAGTGGGGCCTTCACAACGGGAAGGCTTAGAAGGGAGGATACTTCATTGAATACAATTATTCTTCACTTGAGCAAGTGGGCACTGACTGCACTGTCAAATAGTACTCATCTGGCACCGGCCATCGCTTAGGCTCTTGGTGCTCCGCTTCGCGCTCGTACCGTGCGGTTCACGGTCGTGCGCCTTGTGCATGACAGGTCCGCCAGGACCTTACCCGCCCGCCCCAAGTTACGTGGCCAGCAGCAGCTGAGGTCACCCCGGTACGCGGCGTACTACCTGAAGCCCCAGCGCTCCTACGGCTCCTTACCCACCCGCGCAGTCCATGGTGCGTGGCCAGCAGCGCCCTATGTCTCCCCGCTACTCGGCGAACAACCCTGTGCCCCCCCCCCCCCCCCCCCCCCCCAGGTCCTTCGAGGCCTTGGCTGACCGCTCGGTTCAAGTTTGCGACCGGCAGCGGCTGGAGTCACCCCACTACACAGTGATGATTCATCGGACCCCCCTCGCGTTTTCCCAGACCTCGCCGCCCGTGCCTCAAGGATGGCTCAGCAGCGGCTGAAGCCCCACCTACCAGCGGGGAGTGGATGCTTGTCGGCGGCCTATGACCATACCACGCGGAATACACCAGTTCTTGTCTGATCACCGAAGTTCAGCAACATCGGGCGTGGATCACGCATGGCCTTCACCTTCTGCTGCTCGGTCCACGCCTAGCCTACGCCTCGGAGCCTGCACGCCTCGGGAGTGCTCAGCGACCGTGCCCGCGTGGCTCTAAGCGAGAGAACATCTCTTCGGGCCCTGGCCCTACTTCAGGTCCCCGGCCCACCCCCACAGCTCCTTGGCAAGCAGCTGCTGTGAGCGCGCCTCGCGGCCCGTGTTTCTTCAGGCTCCGACGCAGTGAAGGGCTGCAGTCCCTGGCGGTGCTGGCTAGCCAGGCATCTTCTCACTCCACCTTCTCCTAGTCGGTGGATCCCTGCTCTAAGCCCTGCCCGGGAGGCGGGCGAAAAGTCGAACAAGGATGTCGGACCCAGCTCCACTCGACCGACCTTCGCTCTCCTCCACCTGCCCGCTTGGCCGTTGATTGCTCCTGGTGGACCGTGGGTTTCCTGTCCAACCCCCGCACAGTACGACTACCTGAGCTCCAGTCTAAAAGTTGGCGGTGCTCGCCCGGCAAGCGTCGCACGCCGCAGAGGTTCCGACATGGAGGTGGCTACAGCCCCTGAGGCTCTGAAGTGCAGCGGCGGACTTCTGCAGCTCGGTCGACCCCCCCTATCATCGAGTCTACCCAACCCCCACCACTCCCTCCCCCCCCCTCCCACTCATCGAGATGACCCGCCCCCCCTGTCATTTTATATTATAAATCCCTCAAGAATAATCCTACCCTCCCCCCAACCTTCACCCCCCCCCCACCCCTTCCCATTATCCCAATTCCCCCTTATTATCTCTGTCTCCTACCCACTGATCCCCAAGAGCTCCCCGACGTGCGCAGCGGGCCTTATGTGGGTTAACCTCTCCTCCGAGCTTTACTTCGCATGTCGCACTACGGCTCAAGAGCAGGTAGCAATATATAGAGTCTACACACGCGGACCCCCTCTACCCCACGCTCCCCGCCTACCCACTTTCTACCCTCTCCTCCCCCTCCCCCTTAGTATACCTCGACTTATCATTATTTAAAAGAACTTACTGTACAGTTTCCTGTGTTACGTGCCCATTACTTCACCACCCCTTCCACACTTTCGTCCCAATTCAGCAGTCGCACGACGACGCCTTCGCTCAGGTCTATTGGTGCTACCGGAACACACCCTCGCTCGGCTGGGCTCAACAGAACTCGTAGCTCATAAGTACTCCGTCTCGCTCCACCGCCCTCCGCTTGGGATGTTATGCATTGCACAGTCGTTGGGAATAGTCTACCCCCCTGTCGCCCACTCTCACTAGTTGGTCTCGTAGCATTATGTGCACTCATGCCCATACTCACGCTCACTACCTCTCGTCAGCCCTCGCCTCCGCGGCCCAGCGCTCCTCGCACCGTATAGGTATTGCCGACTTCTCCCCTTGTAACTCATCACGCAACTAGATCGGTCTCGTTACCACGCCTCACCCTGACATGGCGTCCCGTTTGATGCTCGGAATATCCTCGTAGTGTAACAGTCCCCGTCACGCGTGCCCACCATCACGTGCTCCCTCGCCTTTCCTCGCTTGCACTAGGTTAACACCACACCCACATCGACGATGATTGCGGTCCGCCTCTGCTCCACACACGTAGAAGGTGGGCTCACGGACCTGACCTGTCGGACGAGCTCGCCTTTGCCGAACTAGGGGCTCCTCCCCTTGTGCGCCATGCTCGCCTGCAGCGCGATATCTGCAGAGGGGTGTACCAAACTAGTCCGCTCCCCTTCTGCACGCTCACCGTTCGCCCACCCCCGTGTAGAAGGCCGACCACTCTCCTCCCTCCCATCCTGAGCGCTACTCGCTACCAATCGTTGATCCACCGCGCCGTTACAGATCACTGTCTAAGCCCGCGCCAGCACTACATTTCCACAATCGAGCGGCCCCCTCTGGATCATGTCCCCATCGCGCGTATCCATGTCAAGGCTTGAGACCTAGCGTCCGCGTCTCCCCCTCGTGCTGTGGCGAGGGCTCATACCAGACCGCCACCATGCAACACGACTTTCTCCTCGGCCTCACAGACCAACCCAGCCTCAGCCGAGCAGTCCCTGTGGAGCCTAGTCACTCGGCCTCCTCCCTCCTCACGCTCTATTTCTGCGCACAGCCCCCGTTTAGCCGCGAGTCGCTGTAACGAGCACTATGGACATCACTGCGCAGACAGGCGTCATCCATCCGTTCTCCCACACTTGCCCACTGCCTGAGTTCAGCGTGCGATCCCCTCTCTGCTCCTACTTGTGTCGCGTGCAGGTGCGCCACATCTACGCTACAACCATCGTCTCGCCTCTCCTCAGACATGCGTCGTCGCTACTGCTCCCCCATCGCAAGCGCCAACACCACTACCATCGAGAGCGCCTCACCTCCCCTACCTTACGCTACTCAGTGATCTCGTGTTCAATACCCGCCTGTGCGTCAGACGCCTACGCCTGCTGGCTCCCAGACAGCCCCCCGCTGATTGCAGAGACTTGTTGTCCACTGTCGCACGGAAGGACTCTGTCTGGACGGTCGACAGGCCTATCGCGCGTTTCGCCTGACTCTGAGACCTCGGAAGACCGATCCAGTCCCTTCCCGTGTCCCCCCGCCCAGACTCAGTTGTGCCTGGCTCCTTGATGTGGCGACGCCCTGACGTCTTTCTCCGCGCATGTCGCCCTCCCCCCCTCAGCTCACAGACCGGCAAGACTCAGGATGGCTCTGACGCGCAAGCCGCCATCAGTCACTGACCATGCATAAACTTGTCTGCACTAGGGTAGATGATCCCCTACTTCGGATCCGCTACGCTCTATTGCAGGTCTCGATGCAAGACTCAGCTCCGGACCTCTGCTGCGCCTGTGTATCCGGTTCCCACACTCACTTACGTAGCACCCCTTAGTGCCCCGCGGTGTGTACACCAACCCAGACTATCATTGCTACATGTGCGCTCTTGCGCGCACGAGACCCCCAAGCAATTTGTGTAAGCTTCCGGCTCCCCGTCCCACCTCGCACTGTGTAACCTACCACACGTACCACGGTCATCATAGCCACCCGCCCACTTGATAGTCGGGACACACCACAGACCATAAAACCCAATCTCCGCTTCCGCTTTCCTCGCACCCGCGACTCTTGGCGCACACATGCCCGCTCGGCTGTTGGTGTACGGCATCGTCTATCCCACGGAAATCTTATCCTCTGATAAAATCACATAGCGCGTAGTACTCACAGGTTTTCTAGTCACTTTCGGATATAATGTGCTTACATAACGCTCATGACCATCCTAACTCTCCCCATTCCCCCTGTTAACCTCATCTATCTTGTCACAATCAGTAGTGTGTGTCTCAACCGCCTATATCGCGATCCCCACCTCTGTGTGTTGTGCTCCGCGTCGCGTGTCGCCCTGATGTGTCCTCACTATATAGGTATGTGTGTGTGTGTCCACAACATGGATATATATACTACTGCCCCCCCTTCCCCGATGCCGCACTGTCCCCATCACTTGTCTCGTCTATATGCCCCCTAATATATACACTCCTGTCCCCCACCGGTGAATCGTATTGTTGCCAGGAATTGTGCCACATGAGTGTTTGTTACCCTCTCATCATCAACACCCCACAATCTACGCATCACCCCTGTCCAACCTAGCGCCAATTATTCGACGTATAGTGTGTGTGTGTGAGTGTCTTATCAACACACCCTCTCATAGTGTGTGTCTTCGCGTGCGCTGTTTTTCCTCGCTTACAAGTCTTTACTTTTAAGTCTTGCCTCTTCTTCTCTGAGACTCCATGGTAGGTCGAGCAAGAGGTCTCACATCGAGAGACGCTTGCCTCCGGCGTTCTCGCGCGCATCTTGTAGCGCCGGCCTCGCACATAAGCACACCGAGCACACTACACCGCTCTGCACTTAGTAGTACTGGATGCAGCTCTACCCCCCCTCAGCCCCGCGTTGTGTAGGGTAGAGATACATACAATGAGCTCCCCTACACGACTGTGGCCCGCGGAAGATGGAGATTAGGGCTATCCATTCGAAATATTCACCTCGATGTATCCTTAGTAGTCAACGCGCGGCAGAGACCTCTCTCAGCTCACACAGTACGAGAGCTCTACGGCCCTACCGTAACAGCGCCTGCGACGCCCCAAGTCACTCCACTATCTGCGCGCACTCATGGAGCGCCCCACATGTGGCTCTAACCGACTGCGAGGCCTGACTAATCGTCGGGCCGCGCGACTCTTCATCCCTCCGGCCCGTGGCACCCTGAAGGACACCGGCCTTGATATTAGCCGGTGACGCGCCTACGGGGCGCTCAGATGGTCAGTAGCGCACTTCCGGCCTCCACCCTCCTCCTTCTCGCAAACCTTCGTTCCCTAATTCTGGCTTCGCGTCACTCATTGGTAACTCTGTTTTGAGACAAATATACAATAATGAATTTGCGCCTCCCTTAGTAGTATTTCTTTTCCTCTAAACTCTCTTACTTTAACCCAAGCGACGCATTACCCTCAGGCTAACGTCCCCCCGCACTCCCCCGCCATTGCCTCCTGCCCACGGTGACAAGATTATGCCCATTAGGCCGCGCTGCCACGCTAGACAGCGCATGCCGTGAAGGAGAAGGGGAGGGTCATAACCAAGCGCCGCTACGTTTGTAAGTGCGTGCCAGCATGCTTACGTACCCACTGGGTGCTGTCTCGCAACACACAACACACGGTTCTGATTGGTGAAAATCGCGTAAGTTAAGTGTACCTTCCTAATAGTAATGTCATCAGTAAGTATTTTTCGAAAAAATACATTTTAGAGAAAAATTCATTTTTCATCTCACATTACAGACAGAAGAGTAAGGAGAGAGTGGAGCATGATTTTGAAACCATCCACAACTTGGACATTTATGGATGTGAGCTGGCGCCACTGACGAAACAAGGCTTGCGCAGCTGGAACATGACAGTACAGTACTGGCTGGCCACATACGTACATCGCCGGGTGCCACCAACCCTCAAGGCATACAGGTTGGTGTGAAAACTTGGATTTATTTGTGTTGTTTCCTGCTGTGTCACATAAGAAAAATTTGCAAGATGTTTATCACATTCACTCCTAAACTACAGTATTTTTATATCTGTGTAGGATATGCATCATTTCACTCAGATTATTTCAGTTGTAAGCTCTGGCTTTCTTATCAACCAAGACAGTTTAACCCATTTAACGCCAAGCCCATATTTCCCAAATATTTTAGGTGCTACTTAGAGACTATATACCTGTTGAAGGAGATGGTTCAACCATGATAATTCAAGGGTAGTGCCAGATGAGCTTGGTGCCTTCAGGCGCAAAGCTCATCTGGCACTACCCTTGAATTATCATGGTCAATCCATTCCTGCTGTATGATGTCAGGGTTAAGGGCAGCTCCTGAGCCAGGCTGTTCTGGCTCCATCTTTGAAAAATGAATTTTTCCTCTAAAATGTATTTTTTCAAAAAATACTTACCGATGACATGACTATGTGGAAGTGTCTACTACTTAATCAATTTTAGCCTAAGAACCCGTTGTGTTACAACACAACCCGGGAGGCACTCGGGGAACCCCCAGAGGGGCCGAGATTTGTCTTCCGTCCCTGCCCATCCAGTTCCGTAGTCACAAGTGACCAACCAGTCGGAATACTTAGCTCACCAGCGGCAAGCAGGGCAGGTGGGAGGGTCCTCCGAGTCATGTCATCGGTAAGTATTTTTCGAAAAAATACATTTTAGAGGAAAAATTCATTTGTTTCCTCAAAATACATTACCGATGACATGACTATGTGGAAGAATTGCGAGCAGGAGGAGGGTGCTGTGGGCAAAACACCGCTGCAGACGGGTTAAAGTCAGGGCCATCCTCCCCGCCGCAAACTCCCAACAATTTTAGCTAAGTGCGGACCTACGGCGCCGGGAGGGAGTGTTGCGCTGCGGTGATGTCCCCCACCAGAGCGAGGCTGTCTCGCTGGCCTGCCAGATCCCGGAAGTCGAAGCGGGCGAAGGGCGAATCTGCTCGCCAGCCCACAGCTGCCACGATGTCCTTGATAGCGCAGTTCCAGACGAACGCAACGCTCGTGGCTTGGCTTGTACCTCATGTGCGTGCAACATTAGCCTCTTAGCTCCCTCCGGGGAGAGGTCCCGATAGGTGGACCGTAAGACTCCACATAGTCAGGAATTATCATCTGGACTGTTGTGTCAGTTGTGCCTGGCTTCCACGGGTGATGGGACACAAGTCTCTACTGGCCGGGCTCAATGAGGCGGGCGCTCTGCTGGCTATATGACCCCTCGTAAGAGTCGGCAGGCTTGTCGAGGAGAGACACACCAGGACTACCTGGATTCGACCGCAGAAAGAGTGTCCTCTCTGGACGGCTGTGGATCTACGTAGGCAATGTGTAGGGAGCGCACGGGATCATGTTGCCTGGTCTCCGGGGAAAGTTCACATCTTTCAGCGGCCGTAAGGTGATCCATCTGTGGCACAGTCAAGGGAGACCTAGTCTGGGGAAGGAAGGCCGGGTCCGTGAGAAGCTGCATGGAACCATCCGTTCTGAACTGCAGGCAGGCAGGGCGTGCTGGAGCGCGTGTAGCTCGCCACTCGGGCCGCCATGGCAAGGGCCAACTGGAAGCATGTCTGCCGAGTCACATCCGCGAAACTGGCAAAGCAACGAAGCCCTCCCCCAAGAAGAACAGGCAGTGGAGAAGCTCCAAGGTCCATGGAGAGAGCAAGCAAGAAGATGGGACGAAACTGGTTGCACCAACAAGTCAGGGTCCAAGTCTAACGCTGAACACATCTGCACAGCGCGAGCTAAGTAGAACGACTGGTTGGTTACTTGTGACTACGGAACCGGATGGGCAGGGACGGGAGACAACTCTCAGCCCCTCTGGGGGTTCCCCAAGTGCCTTCCGGGTTGTGTTGTAACACAATGGGTTCTTAGGCTAAAATTGAGCAAGTTGTAGACACTTCCACATAGTCTTGTCATCAGTAATGTATTTTGAGGAAACAAATGTATTTTTCTCTAAAAGATATTTTTTAAAAAAATACTTTCCGAAGGAAATACCCCTTAGCTTACCGATTTCAGCCTAAGAACCCTTTGTGTGTTCCTACACAACAAGGGATGCAACCATAGGGAGCTGTAACCAAGGACCCTGGGTAGTCTCCCTTCCCAGTTCCCTCCATAAGGTCACGTGAGCATACCGATGGCATTACTATAAGGAAGAATAGCGAAAAGAAGGATTGTGCCACCCCACCACTGCTGTAAGCTTAGCCTCGAGGGGCAACCTCCCGACGATTTCAGTTAAGTGTTACCTGTGGCGCCCGAGGCGCTCGGAGGGAGTGTTGCACTGCCGAGAGGTCTCCGACAAGGGCCAGGTTCTCTCGTTGGCCGGAGAGGTATCGGAGATAGAAGCAGGCGAAGGTGGACTCTGCCCGACAGCCGCTACGATGTCTCTGACTGCACAGTTGCAGTCGAACGCGACACTTGCGGCGACCACTCTGACTTCGTGTGCCCATATCCGCATACTCTTAGCCCCCTCTGGGGAGATATCCTTGTGTGCGGAGCGGATGACCCATCCAAGATGAGATCGTCTGGTCGGCAATGTCAGCTCGGCCCGGGGCAAAGGGCAGGAAGAGGCTGGTGCGGCATCTCCTGAAGGGCTTTACTCTGCGCAGATAGCCTTTCAAAGCTTGTACTGGGTCCTGCAGTCGGGACTCCTGGGACCGGTCAAACCCTGTGAGCGGGCGGAGACTCATCACCTGTGCTGCTGCGGAGGGGAGTCTATTCTTGGCTAAGAAGGAAGGGTTGGTCAGGAGCTGTACTGATCCATCGGCCCAGAACTGCAGGCAAGCCGGGTCCACTGACAGGGCGTGCAGCTCGCTAACTCTGGCTGCATTGGCGAGGGCCAAGAGGAAGCAGGTCTTCCTGGTCACGTCCGCGAGGCGGGCCAAGGGAAGAGGTTCAAACCGAGAGGAGTCAACCAGGTTAACACCCACAGGAGGTCCCAGCGCAAAAGGAGTGAGCGAGCGACCGGACGCTGGAGTTCGAAGTGGAACATCAGCAGGCAAGCCGGGTCCACTGACAGGGCGTGCAGCTCGCTAACTCTGGCCGCATTGGCGAGGGCCAAGAGGAAGCAGGTCTTCCTGGTCACGTCCGCGAGGCGGGCCAAGGGAAGAGGTTCAAACCGAGAGGAGTTCAACCAGGTTAACACCCACAGGAGGTCCCAGCGCGGAAGGAGTGAGCGAGCGACCGGACGCTGGAGTTCGAAGTGGAACATCAGGTCTGAGAGGTCCTTGCACGCTCCCGGGTCTGGTAGGCCTAAGTGCCGATAAGAGTCTGCAACCATGGAGAGGTAGCCTCTGATGGTGATTGGGGCCAAGTTCTGCTCTCTGAACAGCCACAAGAAAGCCAGCTGAGGTATGGTCAGTGCCGTGGGGGAGAGGCGCTCTGACTCGCACCAGGACTGTAGGACCCTCCACTTTCCTTCGTACACCCAGTGGGTGGACGGTCTCCGGGCTGCAGCGATCGCCTCCACTGCTGCATTCGAGAAACCTCGTGCTGCGAGGGCTTGCCGCACAATCTCCAGGCGTGTAGAAGTAGCCTCTCCGGGCAAGGGTGGAAGAGATCCTGCCTGGGCTGCTACAGCATCGAGCGAGGCATGAGGAGCCAAAGAGGAGGGTCCGTGGCGAGGCTCAAAAGATGTGTCGTCCAACTCCTGCTCCAACTGAACCGGGTGACAAGAAGTAGGACTGTGTTGCATCCTTGGAGCTTGAGGAGGACTTTGGGTACTAGCACTGAGGGAGGATAAGCGTAGGCTATGAGGCCCTCCCAAAAGAGGGACAGCACTTCCACTGCACATGCAAGCAGGTCTGGGATGGAAGAGACAAAGAGCGGAAGCTGTTTGTTCCATCTGGTCGCAAACAGGTCGATCATGGGCGTCTCCCAGTGTGCACAGATAATCCTGAAGATGTCCGGCCAGAGGGACCACTCTTAGTGGAGGAGCTGCCCTCGACGAGAGAGAGAGTATTCGAGAATATTCAGCATGCAGAGGGCCGGGGACCGAGTGCCGCATTGCTTCTGTATATATGCTACCACTGTCGGACAGGATCAGGACTTCCTGGCCAAAAAGCCGTGCCTCCCATTTGATGAGCGCCAATCACACTGCTTTCAACTCCAGCCAGTTGATGTGCTTGTCTCGGAGATCTGATGGCCGCGAGACAGCGCTGAACTCCGGCAGTAAGTAGGCTCCCCAGCCGACAAGGCTTGCATCCGTGCAGATCGAGAACTGGGGGGGGGGGGGGGGGGGGGGGGGGTCATGAGCAGGACTCCTGTCACCCACCAAACCTGGTCTGACCATCAACCGCGGGACTGGGATCAAGACTGCGGTCGGTCGCAAGTGGAGCACCAAATGGAGCTGAAGCAGTTGCGAGTAGAGCCTGCCGAGGGGTAACAGGTCTGCCGCCGTGCTGATTAGGCCCAAGAATTGGAGCCAAGTCCAGGCCGGAACTGCATCTGCTAGAAACACCTGGGGGGCTAGGGATGCCAACTTCAAAATCCGAGCCTCCGGTAGACGCACCCTGTTGAGGTTGGTCAAGAATTTCATGCCAAGGTGGACAAACCTGCAAGACAGAACTAAGTCAGATTTTCCCTTGTTGACGATGAACCCGAGCTGGCGAAGAAGTGCCAGGAGCACGTCCCTGTCCACTTCTAGCGAGGCCGTCTCTTGGTTCCTGAGGAGCAAGTCATCGAGATAATTGGAGATAGGGCTTGAGGAAGACTGTCTGGCTCTGGCCACTACGGCATCCATGATCCCCGTAAAGACCCAAGGGCTGAGGTTCAGACCAAAGGGTACGGCCCAAAACTGATAGACCACTCCTCGAAAGGCGATTCGCAGGTAATGGCGAGAGGCAGGGTGCATGGGAACGTGGAGGTACGCGTCTGAGAGGTTGAGACTGATCTCATTGTCCATAGGCTGCACTGCAGCTCGTAAGGCTCTTGCCGTCTCCATGCGGAAGGGGGGAGGGTGGGGGGGGGGGGGGGCGACAATGAACCTGTTCAAGGCCGAGAGGTCTCCGATAGGTCGCCACTTGCCGCCGGGTTTCGGAACCACGAAGAGCTGACTGTAGAAGGCCGGGGAGTCTCGGCGGGCTACTACTTCCGTGGCGGCCTTCTGGAGCAGAGCGGCGATCTCCCCCTGCAGAGCGTCTGCCTTGCACTAATCGACCGGCACGCGCATCCAGAGAGGGGAGCATCTCAGTGGGGGAGGAGTCCGAAACGAGATCTGTAGGCCTTCTGAGATAGTGTTGAGAATTCAAAGGTCTTCCGGCAGCAGCGACCACCACTCATCGCTGTGCCTTGCTAGCCTCCCGCCGACTAGAGACCCTGCAGATATCGGCGGGGGTGAAGCCGGGAGAGAGTCAGTGGGCCCTGCCCCGCTCGTGCTTCCGAGCGTTCCTGGGCCAGGCAGGGGCCTGGGCTGGGAGGGAGCATCCACAAGCGGCCGGCACATGATGTCTGGTCCCGAAAGAGCTCCTGGTAACAAGCCGAGAGGTGGGTCTGAAGGCCTGCAGGGCGCGACCCTCGTCTTTGTGGGTGGCTGGAAACTGGGGGTAGTCCATCCTGGGAGCGCTAGGCCACAGGTCCTTCGCTGCATCCTTTACCTCCCGCCAGGTGGATCCGAAGAGGAGAAAACTGCCCAAAGGGGCACACCGGAGCTGAGAGCTGAATGTTAAGGGGATGCCGGGACAACTCTTCAGCACGGCGTCACGCCTCATCAAATCACAGTTAGCGGCCGCTGCCAGGGCATTGGTCACTGAGTAGTGCACCGTGCGATTCGCCGTCACAGCCAACGCGTGGATATCCAGCAAGCGTGTCTCACTCGGCCGTTCCCAAAACTCCTCTACACCTCGAACCACCGCCTGCGTAGCCAGATCCAGGAAACCTGCACACATAGAGGAATTCCGGATCAAACTTGCTGCCTGGTCGAGCCCAGGGGGGAATGAACCGTCGAGCTGGAGCCGAGCATCCCGCCTGTAGCTCTGCCGCGGGGTCCACAGCCAGAAGGGGGCAGACGGAAGCTGGAGAGCATACCACTTCTGCCGGATCCTGATGTCGATATCCGCTGGCCACCGCGAGTCCGCGAAGAAACCCTTCTCATGCAGCTTACCTTGGCGCAGATGCTCATTAAAGGCGTCCGAGAGATCCCGAAATCCTGGAGGCTGAGGAAGAGTCTTAAAGCGCTTAGCCTGGAACGGGGCGTCCACGGAAGCCACGGCCTTCCTCTTGAGCGGTGGTGACGGCGGAATGCCTCCAAAGGCATAATAGCGGAGATCAGCCGGGCGGCTTCATCCAAGGCATGAGGAGTCTCTGCAGACAAAGGTGCATCTCCTGCCGTGTCGGAAGCGGGGAGGGCTGCGGGGATGGGGAGAGGGGAAACTGTCATGAACCAAAAGGGCAGAAGCTGAGTCCTCTGGGTGAAGACTGAGGGCGTCCCTGTCGAATTCCGATGCCGCGGGAGAGACCGGAAAGGAAGCGCCGTCCCACGCTGCTACCCTGTCCGGCCGGGTTCCGTAGCACTTGTCCAAGGAACATCCCGAGGGCCTGAGTGGAGAGCGAAGGGCTGAGAAAAGATGAGAGGAACGATGAGCGTGGTGCCATTCCGGGAGTCTGTAAAACTCCATAGCGCTCACCTGCGCTTCTGCTCACTGAACGAGACAGGGGCGTCGTTTCCTCCTGGAATCCATAGTGCACGGAACAGAATCGCGCTGCGAAGGGTACCTCATGCCATGTCGCGAGTCCCTGAAAACTTCCCCGTGAACTAGGGGAACAGCTCCGAGGGTCGAGACTCCGTCGAGCGCGAGGGCTAGTCCTCAAACGTCTGGAGGGCCTGGCTGTCCCAGAGTGTGGAGGCCGGCAAGAAGGTGACGGACTGCAGCTGCCACTCTGTGCCGTCTCGCACGAGCCTCAGTGATAGGTGAGTTCCGCTGGATGCTAGAAGAGGCTGAAGTCCGCCGTTTACTTCTTTTCCCCGCCTGAGCACTCCTCGTTGAGCTCTGAGTCTCGGTCATCCCTTCTGGAGGACCATACCAGATGGGCGGTAAAGTCTCAGTCATCCCTGCTGGAGGACCATGTGAGACTGTGCGGACTCTCCCAGCCATCGCTACGCAAGGGCCAACCGGGATAGAGTCGAGCACGTGGCGAGATGATGGTCCAACGATCTCCGGCGTCGCTTGTCGAAGCGGAGCTGTGGGGCTTTGCTGAGCGGGAGTTGCCAGAGTCTCCGGTCTTAGCCGCAGGCCGTCCTCGGCAATAGAATCCTCACAGCTGGGACCATTTTCGCTCCTTCCAAGAGGCGCACTCTACACAGGTATGGGTAGAGGAGCAGCTGGTGCAAAGAAGACACAGCTTGTGCGAGTCCGTCAGCCACTGGAAGCCCTTACACTTCCTACAAGTGCATAACTGCATACTGTAACAGAAAGAACTATGCCATGAATGCAACCACACGGGGCCACTAACGACCGGCCCAGTGAACAACACACCACACTAAGCCCGGTCGAGTCCTTGAAATTTCGATAATTTCCCCTGGTTATGCCGATGCCACCATAATTTTTCCCAGACGGCCTTCTCGTAGGCATAACCCGAGGCCTTACCTCGCCATCTTCTTAGCACTTCTAGTTGAACTTGAACATAGTGAAGCCGTAGAACGTAACTCCAAACAAAGCGGGAAGGCTGAAGCCAGTGAACCATTCTCACGGAAATTAAGGGTAAGACTGGCGTGATCACACTGCTCATGTGAACTTATGGAGGAAAGGGAAACTACCCATGGTCCTTGGTGACAGCTCCCTATGGTTGCATCCCTTGTATAGGAACACACAAAGGGTTCTCAGGCTGAAATCGGTAAGCTAAGGGGTATTTCCTTATAGTAATGCCATTGGTATGGATTTTGGGAAAACAAATCATGGTTCATTTGTTTCCTGTCTTGCATCTGTGAACACTTTTGACTGTTAATACGAAACTATGGTACAACTTTTCTTCTGAGCCAAGCTATTATATTTCTAGCACCAGCCTTGAACTATCATGATTGATTTGTCTCCTGGCTTTTAATGGTTAAAAACTTCAGATTTTTATCATGGAAGTATTTTACAAAGTTTAAGTGCTAAAATTTCATTTTTTATTTAACCCTTTTCATCCTGATACACTATTGCTTGAAATTTTATAAATTTGACTGATATTTCAAGGGTGGTGCCAGAATAGCTTGGCACCAGAGGTGACAAGCTATTCTGGCACCACCCTTGAACTAATATGGTTGACCTTTCTCCTAATCTGTAATGTAGCCTTCATAGGACAATAAGCAAATTTTTAACAAATCAGCCTCATGATGTGATGTTTCACTTCCTTTCTCACAGGGTGTCAATCACGATGGCGGTGAGCGCATTCTGGCATGGTATCCACCCCGGCTACTACCTCAGCTTCCTCACAGTACCCCCCATCCTGATGGCCGAAGAGGCAATGATTGCCGCATTCAGAAAGGATGCCTCCCCTGCCCAACAGGAGATATTTGACTGGGGGTGCTGGTTCTTCAAGATGCGAGGGTTTGACTACAACTGCATGGGTTTTCTGCTGCTGAAGTTCAGCTCTACGCTAAAATACTGGCGTTCTATTTACTTTGCGGGTCATGTAGTGACTGCTTTCTTTTTCATCCTAGGCACAGCTGTAAGAATGCTTAAACCTCGCAGACCAAAAAAGGAGTAGACAGGGCCAAAAGCTGTGTAGCCCAAAAGAAAGTGGTAGGATATTGCTGCATTTATACCAATGTGATATTTTGTAACAGTGTGATTAATTAGCAAAAGGCTTCTCATCTTTATGAAACCACACAAGTAATTTTCGTGTTTATGAGCCCCTTGTGCATGCAGGCACTGCTGACAGTATGGTGTCTGAACGCACAAGGGGGTTAAGAAATGTTGCATGTGCAAATTATTCCCATGTTTCTTGAATATTTCCATTATATTTATTGTTAACTTGAGTTGTTTTCTTAATTCATTCAGCCCGACACGTATTTCCCAAATTTTGGAGGCATCAATGACTATGCGCCTGTTGTAGGAGATGGATCGACCATGATAATTCAAGGGTAGTGCCAGATTTGCTTGGCGCCAAACTAATCTGGCACTACCCTTGAATTATCATGGTCTACCCATCTCCTGCTGTAGCAGCGTATAGGATGCTCATCATTCATCGGTCATCGACGCATACAAATTTGAAATGACGCATTGCTCTGTCAGTGAGCCGGTCACATGACTTATTCATTTTTTAGACGGTCACTGAGACCCGCGCCCAGTTAGTTAGCGTGTACGAGAGACCTCACGGTGAAAGTCACCACCCTGCTGTATGGTTTCTGAGTCCTGGGCTCTCTACCACAGCCAACTACGACACCTCGAACGCTTCCACCAGCGCTGCCTGCGTACCATCCTTGGCATTCACTGTGTCACAAACGTCGAGGTCCTTGAACAGGCAGAAACTGTGAGCATCGAGGCTTTGCTGCTGCGGACACAGCTCCGCTGGGCTGGGCACATCTCCAGGATGGAGGATCATCGCCTACCCAAGATCACCCTGTTCGGCGAGCTCACCACTGGACACAGAGACAGAGGGGCACCAAAGAAGAGATACAAAGACTGTCTCAAGAAGTCACTTAGTGCCTGCCAAATCGACCACCGCCAGTGGTCTTCACTTGCTGCGGACCGCGGCACCTGGCGCTCCACCATCTACAAGGCAGCCGTCTCCTTTGAGGACTCTCGCAGAGCTAGCCTTAAAGACAAGCGGCTCAGGAGAAAAAACAGAGATGCCACAACTCAGAACCCTGACCAGACCTCCCTCTGCAGCCACTGCGGTCGTACCTGCCTGTCCCAAATTGGACTCTGCAGTCATGAGCATGCCTGCAGACGCTGTGGGCAACCCCTATAGAATCTTCGTTCGCGAAGTCAAGCCAAGAGAGAAGAGACGAGAGAGAGAGAGAGAGAGCTATGGCCAGTTAGCTGATGCTATACAGTGCACTGTAGGCCTACACAGTCAGTCCTCGATAAACAGAGTGCATCCAGGAAAAATTACTTATTAGGGAGGCGGGAGGCCAGCTGCCAACAGTGATGTGCGACACTTGCCCTCTCTCGAGCAAATGTAAACAATACTGCAAGCGTGGGTCCTGACTAGGTACATGGTCCAACATGATGCAAAACGCTCTCCGCGTGTAAGAGGCATACATCCTCATCAGTCCCCAAGGCTGCATTAACTTTAAGTCTCTTGTTGGTCTCATCGACGCTAATTTTGATCCTCAGGAGTCGGCATGAGGGTGCCGCAAGGGTCTAGATGTCTGTAGCCAGTCTTTTTCATGCAGTTCATGTATTCATAGTAGATGTGTATAGAAGCAAAGGAAATGGCTTTATTGTTGTCAGTGCTGCCGGTTCCTAATTGTTGCAGAGATATGCGTATTTTTACATGATGTCCAAAATGTTGTAATGTAAGATGTTCTAATTGATGTGCCAGTGGTCTCTCGTGCTCACACATATAACCTTCGTTCTTATTTCATGGTTACACAATCAGTAACTCGATCTTGCTTGTTTGTGTCTTGTAGTTGAAGTCCACATCATGTAATTACTTGTATACTGACAACCACAATCTGTTTCTTGCTTTGTTTGTTGTTTTCTAGGAGAGGGCGGAGGAAAGGGGTGTCTGACAATTTGACAAAAATGTGTTGTGGTTGGTGTCCTGGACAATAAAGCTTGAATCAGTACTGCCAGAAAACTGGTTCTTGTTGCTGAAACCATTGTGCTCTTCATTGTAGCACAGTAATTCAGTGCTTGCACATGTTTACTGAAAAAAAAAGAAGCATATTATATGTAATGGAAGTCATTGAAACGCAAACCTGATTACATTAGATTGCAAAATAGCAAAAAAGAAATAAAAATCCTTGGGCACGAAGTAGGCTTAGTGTCTAATACACAAAGCCTGCTAAACACCAATCTCTCTCTCTCTCTCTCTCCCCCCACCCCCTCTTTTCCCTTTTTCTCTTCTTCCCTTTCCTCCTCCCCTTCCCCCGCCCCTTTTGTCTTTCTCTCCCCCACACCCGTTTTTTTTTTTTTTTTTTTTTTTTTTTTTTTTTTTTTTTTTTGAGTTACCCTTGAAGATGGTTTCACAACTACCTACTCTCCTCCTATACCATTATTCTCTTACTGAATTTGATTATTTGCTTTGTTTCATTGATATTCCTTGTTTTGTACCATGCTAAATGCTGGGGGGGGTTTTCCCAGGGTCCTCCCGTTTTTCCCCGAGGCCGTAGTCCTCAACTTGATGGTGATATAAAGTTTGCCTTCGGGTTGGTGTTTAGCAGGCTTTGTGTATTAGACACTCAGCCTACTTCGTGCCCAAGGGTACTCCCCGTTCTCTCTCTCTCTCTCTCTTTCTTTCTCTCTCTCCCCCTCAGTCTCTCTCTCTCGCTGTCCATCTCTTCTCTCTCTCTCCCCCCTCTCTCTCTCTCTCTCCCCGGCCTCACACACACGCATTTACTTTTGCTCTCTCCTGCGCGCGCTTACACACATTCTTGTCTCTCGTGTTGAGTTTCTCTCGGAGTCTTTCTCTTATGATTTTTTTCTTTGACGTCATTTTTACTTTTGTTCTTCCTTTTCTTTTATTTTTATTTTTATTTTAACGTCACCTTCAGTTGCCACATTCCTTCTGCATATGAAGATAAGTAGCTGCTAATGTCTCTGTCTATTTTGACAAAGGGTATTTACCCGAAATATTAATAAATTGTGTTGTACCGTTTTTTCTAAGCGTGTTTCTTTCTCCGTTGGGTACTTCTTTGCATTTCACACGCTTGGCAGTCACCTTTTTGGTCTGGATTGTTTACTACTTTTGACTAGGCTGACAACATCCGGTTTTTTGCTGCCAACATTTCAAAATCGAAAATGACGAAAACGTGATTTTTTTGTTGACTTCTTGATTTTCAAAATGACCTATTGTTTTTATGTTCCTCCGGTGATGTGACTTATTGACTGCAAAACTCAACCTAATCACTGCTGTAGTGCGTCAGGACTGAATGGGTCAAGCTTTCTAGTATGTATACAAAATGTGGCACACAGCTAACTTAACTTTTCCTGCAGGAATCATCACAACAAAAAACGCCACCAACACGCAAAGGATTAAGTGTTAATGTGTTATTAACCGTCCATGTGCATGCAGCCACTACTAATGTTCACAGTACCAGTGTCTGCGTGCATGAGGGGGTTGAGAAAACCTGCTTCATGGGCAAATTATTTCACGTTTCTTGAATATATCCATTATTGTTATGTTCACTTGATGATGTTATCTTCGTGGTCTTTTTATTATCCATCTCTATAATATAAAATGTGATGTGGCCTGGCATTTTGATGGAATTCTTAGATGGCAGTCACAGTCGAGCCACTTGTGGAAAGTTGTTGACCTGTTTCTGCTTATTTCTTTTAAGTGGCAGGCTCTGAAATATGTATATAAACCCGTTCACTGCCAAAAAATACTGAACACCATCCAACTGCAAGAGGCATTGATCCTAATGAGCCCCCGCCTTTGAGGGGGCTTATGAAGATCCATGCCTCATGCTGACACCACTTTGAATCGATGTTCTTTGGACAGTTGGGGGCTCTTTGGCTTTGAATTAATGAGGATTGCAGAAACACAATTTGCATCCACAGGCAGTGGAGGGATTAACTCATTCAGCCTGGCGCACGTATTTCCCAAATTTTGGACGCATCGTCCAACGACTATGCACCTGTTGCAGGAGATAAATCGACCATGATAATTCAAGGGCAGTGCCAGATTAGCTTGGCGCCAAGCTAATCTGGCACTACCCTTGAATTATCATGGTCGTCCCATCTCCTGCTGTAGTGCGTCAGGGCTGAATGAGTTAAGACTTCTAGCATTCATGGGGACCAGAACTTGGGTTTTCATAATCAAAACTTACTTTTTGACAATTCAACCTTCCAGATTTCAGCTTTCCTTAGTTGATGAAGTTTATGAGATGTAAAGTTGCACAAAATGTTTGCAATCCTTTACGCGTGTGTGAGAGAGTAAGTAAATTGTTTTGTAATTTTATACAAATATCTTATGTCGTAGAATGATGTTAGAGCACAGCTGTGCTTTCTTATTTTTACTTTCTGTAAATCCAGCACTCTTGTCCCTAGCCACCGCTTTCCAGTAAATATTGCATGCATTGATAATCAGTTCATGATCAACAATGATTTAGGGCAGAGACAATGCAAGATTTTGGTGCACAAATGTTTCCCATAAATGTTCATTTTGAACAAATATGCCATAAAGTAAATAAACTGTATTTATTATATCATTTATTGTCTGATTTAATGAATTTGATACTATGTTTTGGTGTCTCCCATTCTGTGTGTGCAAGTGCCACAATAGAGACTATTCTTAAGCCAGAAGTACCAGTAGGTCAAAACTTGCATGTGTTGGACACCTAAGAAGGATTAACTTATTCGAGACATGCCACCCATGGATACGCAGTGGTTTTGATGCATATCCATAGGTGGCACGTCTCGAATGAGTTAAAAGCCTGGACAAAATGTGCAATATCACATGTCTGTCCAGGCTTTAATCCACTGTTCGCATCAAACACATGCAAATTTCGACCTACTTCTGATCTAGGCTACTTCTGATCGTCTACTACACACCACAAAAGAAAGAGGAGTACCAGTACTTTTAAGCAAAACATGTATTCCCTCTCAAGCAAAGTGCACTCATGTACATGTATTGTCCATTTTCACATACAAATGTCACTGGCACTGTTCAATACAAAAAAAAGTCATGATGTATACCTCAACAAAAGAGCAATCTGAAACACACTTTGCATAATTAGTTAAGGTGCTTAAACAGAATGACACAATGGCTGTATGGTGCAAAGTAATGTAATTCACGCAGGTTTTTCATCTTCAAAATTGCACATTCCCATTCCATGGACCTTTATTACACAATCTGTATACATGTATATATCTACACGTACAATACAGTTCAATAACCAACTAAGTTTCATCTGCAAACTTCAGACAAAAAAAAAACGGTCAAAAATGTATTTTTCCTTAAAATGTATTTTTTTGAAAAATACTTACCGATGGTATTACTGTAAGGAATGGTTTCTTAGCTAGTCTAATTTTAGCCCAAAATTGTTGTGTACGAGTATGGTCATGATGGCAGGAGAGGGGCGCCATAGCCTAGGCGGAAACCCGGGTAGCCTCGCCTCCGGTTCAACCACGCATGCGCTACAGCGCTTATACGCCAGTCAGTTTTCTTTAGCAGACCAGCGGCAAGCGGGGCAGGTGGGAGGGACCTTCGAGTAATACCATCGGTAAGTATTTTTCAAAAAAATACATTTTAAGGAAAAATACATTTGTTTTCTCAAAACACATTACCGATGGTATTACTGTAAGGAAGAATCCCAAAGAGGAGGCGGGTGCCGCTATAACGCCCCTACCCCCTGCCATCGATGCTACTAGCCGCCATCCCCCAGCAACCTCCCTCTAATTTTAGCAAAGACACCTGCGGCGCCTAGGGCGCCGGGAGGGAGTGTTGCGCCACAAGCCGCCCCCCACCAGCGAGATCTGGCTCTGGCTGGATAGGTACCGCATGTAGGAGCGGGCAAGGTGTCTCCGCTCGACACTCCACTGTCGTGACAATGTCCTGAGAGCCGCGTTGCCAACAACAGCGAGGCTAGCGGCCATGGCTCAGACCTTGCATGCCCTTTAGAACATTCATTGGCTTATCAGGGGCGAGGTCGCGGTGGGTGGAGCGTATCCCCCAACGGAGCCAGGAGGATAGGATTAGGGCTGAGTCGTCCTCCCTACCCGCTGGGGGCCGAGGGAGGGGCGGCGAGCGTCGCCTGCGTAGCGGCAAGGACCCGCGCAGGTAACCTTGTCCGGCCGTCACCGGTTCCTGATGCCTAGTCTGCCAGGGGGCCTGGATCTCTCACTACGTGGCGAACGCCGGTTCAGGTAGCAGTAGTGCCAAGCCGTCCGTCCGGGCCCGCAACCAGTGGGGCGTGTTGACTGGAGTGCAGCTCGTTGGCTTAGGACGTCGAGGCGGGGGCCAGAAGGACGCTGGTCCTCAGCAGCACGTCTGGTAGACTTGCCCACCCGAACGGTTGAGTAGAGGCGCGACAGGTCCCATCGTGTAAGGGGGGGGGGGGAGAGGGGGGGGGGCGAAGGGAGGGAGGCCGGCGCCCGAAGAGCTATCAGGTCGGCAAGGCCGTGCAAATATCCGGGTCGTGACGTCCCAGGGACAGCACGTGTCCGCTCCCAGGACATGTAGAAGCGAAGGGTGTTCGGAGCTAATGCTGGCAGGAGAACCGCTAGGAAGGTGTCCGCCTGTCCACGCGAGGGAGATGCGCAAGTCGGCAACAGTGTAGGGGCCGCACCTCTTTCTTCAGAAGCGTCCGGTCGAGATTCCGTGGGCTGTAGTGCTGCTGCCACAGTCACCCCCGCAAAGCTCTGGAGGCGATGGCGTGCCGCACAATCTCCGTGTGTGAAGGAGGAGCCATTGGGATCCCCGGCGGGACCCTTAGGGGAGAAGTCGTGGCGCAGTGCAGGAGGCCGGTGGTCCACGCCTTGGTCCAGCCGACCCGGTCACCCGGAACGGAACGCGTTGTACCCGCTGAGCTGGACTAGAACCTAGGGAAGCGCGCTGTCAGCGTAGGTGCCTACGCCATGACACGGGATGGAGGAAGCGTTGACGATCCAGGCAAGCGGGTCTGGAATCGGCGAAGAGAAGGGGGTAAGCTGTCCATCTCAACTTGTCGCGATCAGGGGAGGTGTCTGCTGCGCAGCACACCCGAACGAAGTTAGGAGGCCTATCTGCTCTGCGCGTCGAAGCCGGCTGCTACATGCAGGGAGTCAGCCGGTCATGAAGCAGTCCCAGGAGGTCTCTGTGCAGAAGTGAAGCGACGAGTTCGCGCCAACCGCGATGCGGAGGAGGAAGTACCGGGAGAGGAGGCGTGCCCCGTCTGCTTCTGAGGTAGCCGGCCACTGGCGTTGTCGGGGGGGGCGAGGAGCCCCCCGGCCTCGTGGACGTGGCATCCGAAGCTGGACAGGCAAGACTGGAGGAGAGGTCGCCGCAGCGGTCGCACTGGAACCTGACACTGGAGGTCGCCTGCCAGGGGCCGTCCGGGGGGAAACAGGAGGTGCAAGGTGGGAGTAGCAGAGACATCAAGGGAAGAAGGTCCGCCGGGGAACTGGCCGGTCCCGACGTCGAAGTCCCTGAAGGAGGAGCACCTCTGGTCTGTGTACAGCCGCTGCGCTGGTGCCGGAAGAGCCGCGATCGCTGCTTCAGAGCTGCTCTACGAGGTCGGTGCGAGGTCCCATCCTCTGTATACGTAGCACGAAAGCGAACGGCTGCACTTACCCATGGGACCCGAACCGCGTCAGCCAGGAGGAACCATAATTCGTCCCGATCCGTGTCGAGGAGGGCTCCACCCGAACCACGAGGGATCACCTAGGGCCATCGATGGGGCGCAAAAAGACGTCCGATTGGTCCTGTCCGACATCCGCTGCTCCTTCCTGGGGAAGGCTAGAACGCGACGCCGTCCGAGGAGGACTCCGGCAAGCCTGTAACCTCGAGGAAGTCTCCAAGATCAGGCTGAAGGTCCCGTCCAAGCCTGCACTGAGGCGAAGTCTCGGGAGGGCTCCCCACCAAGGAAGGCGGTGACAAACTGGTGCCCGAGGTGGAAGCGGACAAGGTGGCAGGTCAGGAGCGGTAGGCAGCAGAGTGGGCAACAAGCGGGAGGCCCGTAAGCTCGTGACCGCGGTCAGAGGAGGAAGCGTCTCAGCTGTGGGAAGCTCAGTCCTTACTTCTTCTTGAACCCGTCATGGAGCAGGGTCTCGAGCACTGCGATCTTCTGTATCTCTCCGCAGGCCAGTACCGTTGCTCAGTCATGCGTAGTCAAGCGTAGTCTTCGCAGGCAGACCTGCCGAAGCCGGTGTCGGAGAATGTGCCAACGGCCTGAGGAGCGGCCAGGCACCCTGTCCTTCGCCGAAGCTACTACGGTAAAAAAGGGCTCGGTAGCTGAACGCGTCTGACTTACCTTCCAGCTGTAAGAGTAGCTAAGCGTACACGTCACCAACAGGCAGTGGCTGGAAGCCGACCCGGAGAGTGGAGTTGAGCCGAGGATATCCCTGCAGCCTCGCTCGGGGCGACGGTACTTGAGACGGACATGCGGCGGAATGCTGCCGTTGGACATGTAACGATCAGCTGACCTAAGGGTAGTCCCGACAGATGTTCACTAGGTTCTTCCCACCCCGTGGTCCCGCTGACCGCCTGAAGGTAGAAGGGTGAAGACACGCAAGAGCCGCATGGCCCAGCCTTCTCGTCCCACCGCCGGTGTAGGTACCTACCGCGGCTGGAGCATCCTGTCTCGTCTAAGCTGGTGCAGCAACCCCCCAGTAGCTGCGGCCGTGTTACCGACGTGACATCTCGTCGCAATGCTGCGCCGAGTCCACTGCTTCCATCCCGGGAACGGAAGCGTGTCCTGCCGAGTCCCCGAACGCCACTCTGGCGATCCGACTCTGCGCTGGTCTCCAGTCCAGGGTGAGGCGGTGGCCATGACTGGACCCTCCAGTGAGGACTACCGGCGCTGGAGCCCGTTCTCGCGCCTGATCTCTAACAGAGGGCATGGTGGCTGCTGATGCTTCGCCGTGAGGCCAAGCTCACGGCGCCCCAGGACCTGACCGCACGACGCGACTGCGAAGGTTGCCGGTTCTAACGCCGGCTCGCGTCCTGAGTCGGCGGTGGCGACATCTCACTCCCACGGTAAGGGCCACTCGCCTGGGCTGTGGCGCGTCCGGTGTTGTTTGTTCCCCCGAGTTGGAGTCGGCCAGAGGCCGCGGTCGACTCTCCATAGCTGGATGCGCCACCCTCCCACCAGGGGCATATCTGCCGGGTAGAGACCACTCGCCTGGACTGTGGTGGCTACCATCCTGGTCTAGGGTGTCTTGTCTCGAGGCCTAATCCGTAGCGCTCGAGGATCCTCGACCGGACAGAGACCACTCGACTGGACTGTGGTGTCTGCCGGTGATGGATCTTCCTCCGTGCTGGTGTGGGCCATCGTGGTGGCAGACGCTCCCTAGCTGGTCCGCCGCCCCACCAGCCAGGTGTAACCAGGGGTGAGACCACTCGACTGGACTGTGGTGGCAACCCTTTGCTATCTTAAAGGTGTCTAATCTCGAGGCCTAGTCCATGGCGCTCGAGAATCCTTGACCGCACAGAGACCACTCGACTGGACTGTGGTGGCTGTCGGCTGTAATTCCTTGACCGCACAGAGACCACTCGACTGGACTGTGGTGGCTGTCGGCTGTATTCCTTGACCGCACAGCGACCACTCGACTGGACTGTGGTGGCTGCCGGCACTCACTCACGCGGTAAGGGCCACTCGACTGGACTGTGGCGCCTACCGGTGATGGATCTTTCCTCCGTGCTGGTGTGGGCCATCGTGGAGGCAGAAGCTCCCTAGCTGGTCCGCCGCCCCACCAGCCCGGGGTAATCAAGGGATAGAGACCACTCGACTGGACTGTGGTGGCTACCCTTTCCTTATCTTTATGTTGTCTAACCTCGAGGCCTAGCCCATGGCGCTCGAGCATCCTTGACCGCACAGAGACCACTCGCCTGGACTGTGGTGGCTGTCGGAACTAGAGCTGGGCTCGCGCCTAGTCGTGGCAGTGCCAGCTCACTCCCTCAGAAGGGCCACTCGACTGGACTGTGGCGTACTGGATTGGGACTTTCCCCCGTGCTGGCGACGGTCGGTCGTGGCAGTAGATACTCCATAGCTGGGTCCACTGTTCTCCAGCCATGGGGCGCAGTCCAGGCATGGGTGTTTGATCTCCGAAACAACCTGCACCCTTTTCAGTGAATAAACATATCAAAACATTTTGCCAGAATAGCCGAAAGAGCAAATGCCGAGTAGTACAGAATGTATTTCATAGAACATCAAAATACCAAAACACACAAATTGCTATATAATGGGTAAACAGATTAACCCTTTTGCACATGCAGTTACCAGGACTACTAACCCCTTCGGTGTCGGCAACAAACCACAGCCGACAGCCAAGGGCAAGCCAGCTGCAAACAGTACCAGAGGCTGCATCCACACGGGGCTTAACACTTCGACTGAACATGTAGAGGGACATCCGTAACCGAGCAGGCAACTGGCATGCTCGTCACTCGGCCAGTGGCACTGCCCACAACGCGAGCAGGTGCGGGCTCGCCTGAACTGCAAAACAAATATCACAAAGCCTACAAGGGAGCATGCCCCCAAGGGCCCGCAATACGAATCCACGTGTAAGAACGAAGATAAGTGTACGGCGCAAGCCAACGCCCGGCGCTCTAACCTCCCCTGAGCGCCCGACGTAGGCAATAGCCGAGGTTTTACCTTGCCATCCGAAGAAGCCGGGTACCAACACCAGTCGAAGACCAACCAGAACACCGCGGCGTCCAAGACCTCCGGCTGAAGGCAGGCTCGACGCAATCCCGGTCCGTGAAAGGAGTCCACGCCGGCGCCGCTGGCACGCCCGGTCCCCGAAGTTAGAACCACCGCCGACGAATTCAGGAAGCGTCCACCTACACCAGACACCCTGAAAAGTCTCGGCGCCGAGCAGAGGTGAGGCCCCACGACGAGCGAAGAGCCACGAACAGTCCGGCACCGAGCCGTGCCGATCACACGAGCCAAGGTCACGTCAGGTCTAAGGCACAAACCGGTGAGGAAAATCTCCCAGGAACCGTCCAAGCCTACCACCGGGCACTCCGAGGCTAGCAGAAGAGTGAAGGAGGGTACAGAGCACACGTAGTGGGAAAACACACCACGGCCCGACCGGCCACGCGGTGCGTGAGCACAGTTCACAATGGCGCCGTCTCGACAGGTTACGTCCCAAGAAGACCGACGCAGAATTTCACCCGAACGCGTCCAAGCGTAACGCCGGGTACTCCGAAGCTATCAGAAGGGCGAAGGAGGGGTCAGAACACACGCAAAGTGAAACAGTCTACGGCCCGACCGGCCACGAGGCGCGTGAGCACAGTTCACAATGGCGCCACCTCTACCGGTCTAAGTCTCGGGGCCGACGCAGACCTAGTCCACACGAAAGCGTCCAAGCCTAACACAAGGTAGGCGAAGGGAAGTCCCTCCTAAAACCACACGACAGGTTATTCCTCTCTTCATTAATTCCACCACCAACACAGGTCGAAGCTTTTCTTAGAGTAGGAGACGTACACAACCTTCCGCGACTAGCAAAGAAAACTGACTGGCGTATAAGCGCTGTAGCGCATGCGTGGTTGAACCGGAGGCGAGGCTACCCGGGTTTCCGCCTAGGCTATGGCGCCCCTCTCCTGCCATCATGACCATACTCGTACACAACAATTTTGGGCTAAAATTAGACTAGCTAAGAAACCATTCCTTACAGTAATACCATCGGTAATGTGTTTTGAGAAAACAAAGTAACGTGCACAACACTGACAAATGTGCATCTCTCACTTAAAGCTAAAGCAACCTTATTGTCATACAACTTTTTTTGTGAGCACTAGCAGTGCCTGTGATCACAGCTTCAAACGCCCTCCAGATGACACACACATTCAAGTCTGCAAAGAACCCAAATCCCCATGACTCCCTACAGGCTGCAAGGGTTAACAAGAATGCATGTCTCCTGCTACTGCACTTAGTCCATGTTCCTAACTTGAAACATTTTAGCCGCAAGGTCCCATTTCTCAAATTTTGGAGGTGTTGCCTATGACTGTACCAGCTGTAGGAGATGGATTAATCATTATGGCGCCTTCAGGCGCCAAGCTCATCTGGCACTACCCTTGAATTATCAAGCTCAATCCATCTCCTGTTGCAGGGTCCTGGGGCTAAAAGGGTTAACTGGTGTCTAGATTTACCACAGTAATTTCCACAAGCAAAATGCATTCATCAGACTCCCTGATGTGCTCACTCAAACTATTTGCATGAGGCACACAGCCTCATAAGCCCCACCCTCTCCACCTGCAGATCATGGAGGTTCATGAGGATCTATGACTCCCGTCAGTCACACTTCATTCAACACTTAAAGTGTAGCCATCAAGCACTCCATTTACAAACAGACTTCCATACGCAGCAAAATGAGCTAAATGACCAAACATCTGTAAGAGGCATAGATCCCTATGGGCCCCCACAATCTGTGGCGCCCATGAGAATCTTATGGCACTTGCCAACCCATGACTTTCAGGTGCTCATTTTACAGGGTCCAACATCAGACCCCATCACCCAACAGATATGTTTTCTTCAACCATATGTTAATGGCATAAAACCACATGGGACCCTGCAGATTACCACGGCTCATGAAAATCTATGCCTCTTATAAAGTCTACAGTGGCTGACATCAGACCCCTTCGCCTGATGGATGTGCTAACTCCTGTATGACGAGATGCAGTAGCTGGTTTTGCTCAGCTTTTAACAGCGGCCACAGATCGGACTGCAGGGCTTTCAGGGCATCCAGGTCTTTTGACTGGCAAGCCATCTGGTGGGAAAACGTGCGTATATGAATCACAGCCCTCAAGACATACAGTTTTCATATTTAGCTTATGCACCCCTGTAATTTCATGCTGTCACATGAAAATATCCAGTGCGCCAAGAGGTCATCAGGCTGATATTGGCCAAATCACTGGATGAGGGCAGCACAAACTACATAAACAAGATAGGATACCCAGCCCATACTTGTTCCTATTTTAATCTTATTCATCTGATCCAACTCTCTCAACCCTAACCCACTCTACTCTCTGATCCACACGCACTTGCACACAAAAACACAGACGAATGGTGCTGCATGCCAGTCACATGTTCTGTGGGCTGGCGAAGCCACAGCCATTCTGAAGGAGAATTGCACAAGCCCGCGAAATGACATAACTATAAGCATCACGTTATGGCCTCCCATGATGCTGTTGTGTAAGCAGTGACCTGACGAAATTGGTGTTTTGTCACTGATCGTAGTACTAAAATAATTTACATACAAGAGGATAAATTCAATGCCTTCCTTCAATCTAGCTATATGCAAAATATCAAGTAAGCAAAAGAAAATTATGGACTGATATGCGGGTCAACTGTTTTTCATTAACCCTTTTAGCCCCAGGACTCTGCAGCAGGAGATGGACTGATCATGTAAATTCAAGGGTAGTGCCAGGCGCCAAGCTCATCTGACACTACCCGTGAATTATCATGATCAATCCATCTCCTACAACAGGTACATAGTCTTTAGATAACATCTCCAAAATTTGGGAAATGCGACCATGGGGTTATATGGGTTAAACAGTCATTTTCTTGTGAATGAGCATGTTAGTATTTCAATTTCAAAACCTTTGAAGACATTCTTGAGCACATCACGCAGAGGTAAAATAAAGACGCATTTGATTTATGTATGTGACCATCTGCGCAAATGTATAATTTTTCCTAATACAGTAAAGGTGATTTTTTTTTTCATCAAAATGAAATAATTATCACTAAAAAAGTTGAAGAGGTACATGGCTGGCTAATGAACTTATCCAATTCCTATTCTAAAAGAAGCTAAATATACAATTTCAAGTGAACATAACAAAGCTTATGGACTCTAATGCAGGTCAACTGATTTTCTCCAAAGTGACCATTTCAATGAGAACTCCAACTTAAACATCCTCAGACGCTCGCTTTACGATTCTAGATTGAGAGAACTTCCTAAGGTTTCAAGCCTCTACGTTCAGGAACAGAGCAGATAATTATGTACTGTCACATACATACATACATACACACACACACCAAAAGTATGTTCTACTGCAAGGTTAATTGTGGCGTATTTTTTATCTTGTTACTTCTTTGCCAGAGTTTAAGGCCTGCCTGCCCATGATGTCATGTGCATGCTATTGAACGCACTCTGCCACGTCCCATTTCAAAGTGGTTCCTAGTTTACAAATTTTACAAATAGGAACAACAAAACAACTTTTGCCACGATCAGAGAGACACAACTACAATAATCTTACAAAATACACAGCACATCATATGCAAATCAGCAACACATTGTTAGCAATATCTGTGAATCCCAAAAATGTATAACAAACACATTCACACTTGCACCGTACACTCAACTTTCTCAAACAATGTAAACTAACTGCAACAGTGTGAGGATCATGACGTTTTAACAACTTGGACCCATATACATGTAATGACAAAAATGTCAGTGTACTCACCACAACTGACTGAAGAAGCAAAAACAGGTCCTCTCCTAAGTACGACTCTGAAAAAAGTAATATTTCATGTGTAAATTATGAGTCAAGAGTGAAGAGGCACACTGAAAAAATGAATTTTTTTTCTAAAATGTATTTTTTTGAAAAATACTTACCGATGGCATTACTATCTGGGAATACACTCTATTGCCTATAGATTTCAGCAAAATTGTGTGTAGCACACAACTGGGGAGGAGACACCGGGGATCCAAGCACTATGACCCCGGGTGGCCTCCCCTTACTACCCTATCCCGGCGAGCACAGGGCGACCTCGTCAGTTTCACACATAGCCACAAGAGGCAAGCGGGGCAGGCGGGAGGGCCATTCGAGTAATGCCATCGGTAAGTATTTTTCAAAAAAATACATTTTAGAAAAAAAATTCATTTGTTTTTTCAAAATACATTACCGATGGCATTACTATCTGGGAGAATGGCGAACAGGCGGAGGGTGCCGTATCTAACCACAACCCAACCACTCCGCCGGCCCCCTCGAGAGAGAACTCCCGACGATTTCAGCTATGATGTGCCTAAGACGCCAGCAGCGCTCGGAGGGAGTGCTGGGCCGCGGAGATGTCGCCCACCCGTGCCAGGGAGTCACGTCAGCCGGATAGGTCTCTTAAGGTAGAAGCGTGCGAAAGTGGAGTCTGAGCGCCGGCCACCCGCTGCCAAAATAACTTTGACCGAGCAGTTGCGGTCCAGGGCTAGACTGGTGGCTACTGCTCTCACTTCATGCGCCCGGATTTGTAAAGGCTCAGCGCCGCGTGGGGAGAGGTCTAGGTAGTCTGACCTAATCACCCACCGCAGCCAGGATGACACGATCTGGGCCGAGATGTGGCGTCTGCCCGCGGACAAGGTAAGAAGAGGCGCGAGCGCCCCCGGCGCTGCGGCTGAGAGCGGCGCAGGTAAATCTTTAGCGCCCGCACTGGGTCCTGTTGCCGCGATCCAGGGGAGAGGTCCGCTCCACAGAGGGGCCGTATCGTTAGCACCTGAGGAGCCGCCGCGGGCGGCGGTTCTTGGCCAGGAAGGACGGATCGGAGAGCCTCTGCGCAGAGCCGTCGGAACGAACCGCAAACAGGCTGGGAGCATCGAGAGCGCGTGAAGCTCGCTGACTCGGGACGCTGTAACGAGAGCCAGAAGGAAACAGGTTTTCCGGGTCAAGTCTGAGAACCGAGCCAAGGGGAGGGGCTCAACCGGTCCGTATTCAACCACGTCAGTACCCAGGCAAGATCCCACCGGGGTACTAGGGAACGTGAAACCGGACGTCGGAGTTCAAAGTGAGCCAGAAATTCGACAGATCCTTGCAGGCGCCTGGGTCCGGAAGACACCGGTGACGGTAGATGTCCGCGAACGTAGCGCGGTAGCCCTTGATGGCGACCGGGGCTAAGCCCCGGTCGTCGAAGAGCCACAGGAAGAACTCCGCCAGTTGGTGGGAGGCTAGGTTAGTGGGAGGGTGCCCATGGGAGGTGCACCAGGTCTGAAAGACCCTCCACTTGCCTTCGTACACCTTCCTTGTAGAGAGTCTGCGGGCTGCTGCAATTGCCGCCACTGCTGCATCCGAGAACCTCTAGCGGCGCGGGCGTGCCGGACAACCTCCAAGCGTGTAGGCGGAGGCGTACGGGGCACGGATGGAAAAGCCGCTGACGGGGCTGCTTGAGCATCGTGGAAGGGGTAGGAAGCTCCAGAGGAGGGTCCGTCGCAAGCGCGAGGAGGTCCGTGGTCCAGCTCTTGGTCCAGTTGAAGGGGGCCACCAGCAGGAGGACCGCCGAGCATCCCAGAAGCTTCCGCAGTACCTTCGGAACGAGGACTGCCGGGGGGTAGGCGTAAGCAATCCGGCCGACCCAAGGAATGGGGAGCGCGTCCACTGCCCAAGCGAGTGGATCCAGGACTGGCGAGACGTAGACCGGGAGCTGGCTGCTTCATCTGGTGGCAAACAGATCCACTAGCGGCGTTTCCCAGTGAGAGCAGAGCAGGCGAAAAATATCCGGGCGTAGGGACCGCTCCGTGTGGAGCAATTGTCCGCGACGAGACAGGGCGTCCGCCTTCACGTTGAGGTGGCCAGGGATGTGGCGGGCTCGTAGGGCAATGCCTCGATCCCTGCACCAGAGGCGAAGGTGGCACCGAAGAACGCAAAGGGAGGGCGAGTGAGTGCCACCCTGATTCTGTATGTAAGCCACCACCGTCGAGTTGTCGGAGAGCACGAGGACGTCCTGATTGGCCAAGGTCTCCTGCCAACGTCGAATGCCAATCCAACTGCCTTCAGCTCCAGCCAGTTGACGTGATTCCCGAACAGCTCCCGAAGCCAACGCCCGAGGCCGAGAGAAATCCGGTAACAGGTGCGCGCCCCAGCCGGCCTGGCTCGCCTCTGTACAGAGAGACCACCGAGGCGGCGGGGAGTGTAGGGCACCCCCGAAGCCAGCCAAGCGAGGTCCGCCCACCTCTCGAGGTGAGGACGAGCCCGAGGCGTGACAGGTACTAGATCCAACAGAGCGCCCGAGGGTCGCCAGTGAAGAAGGAGACGTAGCTGGAGAGGCCGAGCATAAAGTCTGCCCAAGGGAAGCAGGTCCGCAGCCGCCCTGAGGAGGCCCAGGAGTTGAAGCCAGACCCTGGCGGTGAAGGAGGATCCCATCCCCATCGAAGTCGCTAAGTCGACTATCTTCTGTCGCCTGGCCAGAGGCAGGCGGGCAAGGTTGAGGTCGGTCAGGAATTCCATCCCCCGATGTAGAAACCGTCGAGAGGGAGAAGAACGGATTTCCCCAATGAGTAGGAAACCTAGACGACGCAGAAGGGAAAGCAGGGCATCCCTGTCCGTCTGGAGGGCTGCGGAGACCAAGTTGCGCAGTAGAAGGTCGTCCAAGTAATTGGAGGCCGGGCTCAAGGAGCGCTGACGGAAATTGGCTATCACGGCGTCGAGCAGTCTTGTAAACACCCACGGACTGATGTTGAGGCCGAAAGGAAGGGCGCAGAACTGGTAGACGATCCCCCCAAGTCAAACCGAAGGTACCGGCGAAACGACGGATGAATCGGGACGTGCAGATAGGCGTCTGACAGATCGAGGCGGATCGCAAAGTCCATCGGCCGGAGGGCCGCACGGAGTGTCCTGGCCGTCTCCATCCTGAATCGAGGGGCCAAGCATCCTGAATCGAGGCCAAGCTGATAAGCATCCTGAATCGAGGCCAAGCCTGAATCGAGGCCAAGCTGATAAGTCGATAACTGGACGCCACTTGCCGCCTGGTTTGGGAGCTAGAAGAGTCGGCTGTAGAACGCCGGAGAGTCCTGCCGCAAAACCACCTCTGTCGCCGCTTTGGTGAGGAGGGTCGCCACTTCCCCGCGCAGAGCGTCCGCCTGTGTGCCGTCGAGCGGTTCCTGGGTCCACAAGGGTGCTCAGCGAAGAGGCGGAGGCGACAGGAACGAAGTTGCAGGCCTGCGGTAACGGTGGAAAGAATCCAGGGGTCGTCCGGGAACAGCGATCTCCAATATCGCTGAAGAGCGACAGCCGCCCGCCGACGGGAGGCCCGATTAATGAGGCGGGGGCGGAGGCGGGGGCGAGTCAAAGAGCCCGACCGCGGCCCGATCTACGGGCACCGCGGGGCCAAGAAGGGCGAGGGGCGGGGCCGGCCTGAGTAGCCTGGAATGGACGGGCCCGACCTCGTGAAGATCCGACTGTAGAGAAGGAGGGCCTGAAAGACCGCTGGGCACGACCCCCGCCGTGCGGGGGGCGCGAAAGCGGGTCGAGGCTGGGTTAGATGCAGGCTTGGGCCACAAGTCCTTGGAAGATTCCTTAAAGGTGTGCCAAGTGTCGCCGAACAGCTGAGGACCCCCTAAGGGGGCGTGACGGAGCTGGGTCTTCACTGACAAGGGAAGGTCCGAGCAGAGGCGCAAAAGGGTATCCCTCCTCCAGAGGTCGCATTTGGCAGCCGCTGCCCTGGCGGTGGCGGAAGAATGGTAGGCGGACCGGTTGGCCGCTATCAGGATGGACCGCACGTCACGAAGCGGGGACTGAGCCTCCAGGTCCCACGTATCCTGTAGGCACTGCAGTGCTGCCTGGGTAACCAGTTCCAAACCCGAGCACGCCAGCGAGATCCGCGCTAAGGAGGCGATCCTGTCGAGAGGCCGAGGCCACGAGTTCTGGACGAGCCTGCGGCCGCCCGCCTGTAGTAAGGCCGCCACATCCACCGCTGGAAAAGGTAAGGCGAAGGCTTGGGAGTGTCCAGCGTACTAGGCCTGGCGGAAGCTTAAGTTGATTCCCACCGGCGATCGAGCGGCGGTAAAGTATCCCGTGTCGCCGAAAGCGTCGTTACGCAGCTGGGCGGAGAAGCATCGGTGAGGTCCCGGAAGCCGGCTTGCGGGAGGGACTTGCGGCGCTGGACTTGCCTCTGCGCGTCGACCATGGCCGAAGCCTGTCTCTTCGGAGGAGGCGAAGGCGGACAGACGTCGGGCGGTAGGGACTTGGCGATAAGCCTTGAAGCCTCACCCATAGCGTGGACCGACTGTGATCCGAGCGAAGGGCCGGCAACGTCTGACGAGGCGGAGGCCGACGCGACAGCGGAAAAAGGCGGGAAGGAGAACCCGCCGCCGAGTCCTGCAAGAAGATCGCCGAGGCCGAGTCCGACGGATGAAGGCTGAGGACGTCCGTTCCAAACTGATCTTCTCGCGGCAAAGACGAAAGGGGCGAGCGGCTACGAGAGTGCCGCACCGCCGCGCGCGAGGTAGACGCAGCCGCCCGCGACGCACGCAAAGAGGCGCGCCGCGGCGACGGAGGGACCGTGGCAAAGCGACGGTCCACCTCGAAGTCGGGATCCGCACGCGGCAGCCGACGTGAGCGACAAACCGCGATCGGAATACCGAGGAAGTGGCCTGGTCACCCCTGGCCCGCCCGGGAGAACCGGTGCGAAGGGGGGGGGGGGGGGGGGACCGCCAATAGTCTCCCCTAGCCCGCTCAGGAAAGGCGGAGCGGGGAGGGGACAAATACCGGGCACGCGGCCCCCCGTCCGATGTGTCGGACCGTGGAGGACGCGCGATGTCACACCGGGCCCGCCTGGTCGATACGAGGCGGGGGGGGGGGACAGTCTAGGGTCACGCCAAGCCCGCTCAGGAAAGGCGGAGCGGGGAGGGGACGATTTATGAGCCCGCTGCCCCAGCTCCGAAGCCTCGGAGCGAGGGGGGGGGGGGGGGGCGAGGGTCCAAGTCACACCGGGCCCGTCCGGTCGATACGAGACGGGGGGGGGGACAGTCTACGGTCACGCCAAGCCCGCTCAGGCGAAGCGAAGCGGGGAGGGGACCATTATGTGCACGCGACCCCCGCTCCGACTCCTCGGAGCGTGGGGGGCGAGAGTCAACCACACCCCGGGCCCGCCCAGGCGAGACGGGGCGGGCGGGGGGGGGGGGGGGGGGGGGGGAAGAAAGCAAAGCATGCCTTGCCCGTTCGGAAAATACAGAGCGGGGAGGCAGCATTACTAACGGTCTCGAGTCACGTTCCGAAGCCTCGGTGCGTGAGCGAGAGCATTTCTTATCACGTTTACTCTCTTTCTTATGCTTGCGTTCCGTCACCCGTCCCCGCTCCGGAGACCTAGAGCCGGGGGTGGCCGACGAACGCTCATCTCTCCCAGACCGCTCGCCCGAAGCAGAGCGGGGGGTGGGAACCAAAATGGGCTCAAGCCACGCGCTAACGAAGCAGAGCGTGGGGAGCGTGACTCCGAAACTCGCCTACCCTGCTCCGAAGACTCGGAGAGGGGAGGGAGAACCTGCGAGGTAACGGTACAAGAAGGGGACTTACCTGTGGGCCGGAAAGCCCGATGCGCCGAGGGAAGTACGTCCACCCGTGGAGGATCCCGTGGAGACCGAAGCGGGCGAGGGGACCGGTCACGCCTGAAGAAGTCCCACCTGCGCGAACACCGGTCTTCCGTCCAAGCGGCGCCACCATCACACGTTCCGTCCGAAGCACAGCCCGAACACGGCAAGCAAGAGTCGAGTGCATCAACCGGCCACTGGAAGTCCCCGCACGGCGGCAAGTCTTCGACACAGAAGAAGCCATAAGGCCCTAAACCAGCTACGCCGGCGAAGAAGTCCACCTTGCACAAACCAGCCGGGCACAAGACACGTGCGTCGTCGAACCCCAAGGCCAAGCCAAGGGTGAACTCACAAGTCAGAGCCGGTAAAACCGGTCGGCGCACAGGTCACAATGAGTCCAATTGTCAAAGGAAAAACCACGAATGTAGTGAGTCCAGGGCTGAATCGAAGACTCCAATTCAAGCCCACAGTCAAAAACCACTGAAACCCGTAGAACGGAGAAAGGCAAAAACTCGACCGTCCCCGGTCGAGCTATGAGTGAAACTGACGAGGTCGCCCTGTGCTCGCCGGGATAGGGTAGTAAGGGGAGGCCACCCGGGGTCATAGTGCTTGGATCCCCGGTGTCTCCTCCCCAGTTGTGTGCTACACACAATTTTGCTGAAATCTATAGGCAATAGAGTGTATTCCCAGATAGTAATGCCATCGGTAATGTATTTTGAAAAAACAAAATTCACTGAAGTATTAAATACAAATCTTGCATCTTCTGCTTTTCAATTACTACTAATAAAGTTATAAGCAAGAAATAATGACTACCATTATGTAGTTCCATATGCAAGAAATAATAACTACCATTATGTAGTTCTATATGCACAAAATGAACTCATTTAACTCAATCTGCACAGAAAAAAATATTCATTTCATATCTGCATGACAAATACCTGTGAAGTTATCTTCAGACGACTCCCAGGCGTATTTCTCCAGCGTCTGTGCATGTTCTGGTCGAATCCTTTGAGGGGTTGGCTACAACAGAAGACAATGATTGAGCTGTCATTTTTCTTTATCAGGAAACTCTAACGTGCATATATGAAAGTGTGGGGGGTTGGGAGAATATAGGGGTTGAAATTAAACTTTATTTCTGAAATGAAACTTTATTTCTGAACGGAAGAAGCAGTTAGCACATGTGCCATTTTTCACGCTTGCCGTTGCTAATCTACAAAGGTACAACTCTGATAAAGGTACAAGGCTACTAACATACAAAGGTACGAAGCTACTAAGATGCAAGTGCACATAATATAACAAGTTGTTCAAAAAAGATGGAAAAGGCAAAATGGAGGGCACCAATTATGATTGCTAATAATGTGAATGGCCAAAAAGAGAAGATATTCTTTAAAATTCCTTCTTTCACTGAAATCAAACATGTGCGCACGCTCTCGCCGCACCCACACACATACACACACACACACACACGTGCGCGCGGAGGTTAATATCAAGGCTTTAGGCGATGGGGATACCCGAACCAGTGAATGAGCTGTTAGATAGCAGGTACTTGAAGAGGTTTTCCTTGAAAGAGGGGAGTGAACCAGTGTGTGTTATGTGCGCTGGCAGTTTATTCCAAAACGAGGCGCCCGAGAATGAGAGGGTGGTTTTAAATAAATCTATCCTCGGGCGTGGTGTGATGAAGTTATGCCTTGATGTTGAATAGCCTGAAGCTGCCTTGGTGAGGAGCTTACACAAGTATTCTGGGTGGATTTCATTCCAGATTTTATACATGAATACCCCTTTGTTAGAGAGATGGTGCCTGTCGAGAGGAAGCATCTTTAGTTTTTCAAATGTTTGGTCAGTAGAAAGGGCTGGATCAGGCAGGATCTGCTTCACTGCCCTGCGATGCAAGGAGTTAAGCCTCTTAAGTGTATGTCACCGCTGCCGTCCCATGTCGTGGAGGCATAATCGATGTGGGATTTGACATGGGCATTGTAAAATAGTTTGCGAGGGTCGACATCAATAAGATATTTTAGCTTAGACAGCATAAAAACATTTCTGGACACAGTTTTACAGACAGCATTGATGTGAGATTGCCATTTCATCTGGTTATCAACAATAACTCCAAGTAGGCGATGTTCAGTTACTTGTGTAATGGTGTGGTCTTGGATTTCCAGGCTAAGCGAAAGTGGCTTGAGCTGATGCTTCTGACGGGTTGCTATCGTCATACATTCGGTTTTGGTGGGATTAAGGATCATTGCATTATTTTCACACCATTTGGAAATTTCGCTCAGTCCCTGTTGCAAACGACCATTTAAAGACTCAAGACACTTATCGGGGGTGTGGATTGTTGTGTCATAGGCAAACAAATCACATGCAATTCTGTCATTCGTGAAATGTAGTGGCAGGTCATTGATAAATATGCAAAAGAGAAGAGGTCGCAGGACAGAGCCCTGGGGCACTCCTCTTGTTACTAAACCATTTGAAGAGTAAGATCCATTGACCATCACGCGCTGCTGTCTGTCTGTAAGATAGGATGCGAAAAACAAGGTTGTTTTCAAGGAATGAATAGATGCCTGAGAACTGGTGTCTGAGGTGTGAAAACAGTTACTTGAAAATGAACCATCCAGATATATACTGAGCTTGGAAAGGAGAATGTCATGATCTACCAGGTCGAAAGCTTTCCGAAGGTCTATGAAAACAGCACCTGTAAATTCGCCTTGGTTCATTGAACTTAGCCACGCGTTTGTAAGTCGCGTTAAGGCTGTATGACAACTATGCTTCGGGCGAAAACCTGACTGTAGGCGGTGGATTAATTTGCGTTTTCCCAGGTATTGTAACAGATGCTTATGAATGTGTCGTTCAAAGGGTTTACTTAAGACAGACAAGGGGTGATAAGGCAAGAAGGTAAATTAGTAGCACACGATAACAGTTATTGTGACACACTACACAGAATGTATCAACAATTATATTTCAAGGGTGGTGCCAGAATAGCTTGGCGCCTGTAGGCGCCAAGCTCTTCTGGCACCATCCCTTGAACTATCATGGTTGATTATCTCCTAAACTGGTATGCAGTCGTTTGGCACCAAGCTATTCTGGCACCACCCTTCAACTACCATGGTCGATCCATCTCCTGAACTGGCTTGCAGTCTTCAGATGACAAAAATCCTAAATTTAAGGATTTTCACCTCAGGGCTCAGTGTGTTAATGTCTGTTTATCATGCACAATCACAGAAATTCATTTTTCTCTAAAAGGTATTTTTCGAAATATACTTACCGATGACATGACTTTATGTGTCTACTACTTACTCAATTCTAGCCTAAGAACCCGCTGTGTTACTTACCACACAACCCGGGAGGCACTCGGGGAACCCCCAGAGGGGCCGATAGTTGTCTCCCGTTCCTGCCCATCCGGTTCCGAGTCACATGGTGACTAACCAGACAGGATACTTAGCTCACCAGCGGCAAGCGGGGCAGGTGGGAGGGTCCTCCGAGTCATGTCATTGGTAAGTATTTTTCAAAAAAATACCTTTTAGAGAAATATGAATGTTTCTTCAAAAACATTACCGAAGACATGACTTTATGGAAGAATTGCGATAAGGAGGAGGGTGCCGCGCCCAACACCCTCTTAGGGCCAATTAGAGCCATCCTCCCTGCCGCAAACTCCTGACAATCCTAGTTAGGTGTGTACCTACGGCGCCTGTGGCGCCGGGAGGGAGTAATAATAATAAATACGGTATTTATAATGCGCTTATCTTATAATAATTATAACTCTAAGCGCGCACTCAAAACTCGCACACGCATGCGCACGCTTTAGACAATGACTCGCGTAACACAAATAGTGAAAAAATACATTACGACGGTCAGCTTGTGGTGGGGAGTGTGGTGATATAGTGCTAGAACTGTTGAAAGAGGCGAGTTTTGAGGGCGGACTGGAAGGAGGAGAGCGAGTGTTTCTGACGGAGAGAGAGTGGGAGAGTGTTCCAGGTAGATGGACCGTATACTGAGAAGGAGCGGGGACCGAAAGTGCTGAGTTTGGTGCGGGGGATGAGGAGGCGGAGAGGGTCGGAGGCGGAGCGGAGGGAGCAGGGAGGAGTGTAGGGGTGAAGTAAGTTGGAGAGATAGGCAGGAGCGTAGTTGTTCAGGGATTTGTAGCAGAGAGACAAAATCTTGTATTGGATGCGTTGGGGGATGGGGAGCCAGTGAAGGAGCTTGAGCAGGGGAGTGATGTGGTCGGATTTTTTCTTTCTGAGGACGAGGTGGGCAGCATTGTTCTGGACGCGCTGGAGAGTGAGAGTGGTGGAGTGAGGAAGGCCGGAAAGGAGTGAGTTGCAGTAGTCGATGCGAAATAAGATGAGAGAGACAGCGAGTTTGGTAGCAGCTTCGGTAGTGAGGTATTTTCTGATCTGACTGATGCGGCGGAGGTGGAAATAACATGCCTGGGCCATGGCGGAGACGAAGCTGGTCATGGAAAGAGAGGAATTGAGAATAACGCCAAGGTTCTTGACCGAGTCAGAGAGGGAGATGGGGGTGCTGTCGAGTTGAAGGTGGAGAGAGGGAGTGTTGCGCCGCAGTGATGTCCCCCACCAGTGCGAGGTTGTCCCGCTGGCCTGCCAGATCCCGGAGGTAGAAGCGGGCGAAGGCAGGTTCTGCCTGCCAGCCCACAGCAGCCACGATGTCTTTGACAGCGCAGTTCCGGTCGAACGCGATGCTCGTGGCCATGGTACCTCGTGTGCACATATCTTAAGCCTCTTCGCTCCCCGTGGGGAGAGGTCCTGGTAGGCGGACCGTATGACCCAGCGCAGCCAGGAAGATATCATCTGGGCTGACATGTTAGTTCTGCCGGGCTTTTAAGGTAGGAAGAGGCATGAGCGTCCACTCCGGATGGCTTTGGTTCGGCGTAGGTACACGCGTAGGGCTCGCACAGGATCTTGTTGCCTGGTCTCCTGGGGGGAGTTCGTCCCTCTCAGCGGCCGTAAGGTGATAACCTGTGGCGCGGACAAGGAGACCTGGTCTTGGCAATGAAGGCAGGGTCTGTAAGCAGCTGCACGGAACCATCCGCTCGGAACTGCAGGCAGGCAGGGCGCGCTGACAGCGCGTGTAGCTCACTAACTTGGGCCGCCGTTGCCAGGGCCAACAGGAAGCCTGTCCTACGAGTCACATCCGTAAGCGGGCCAAAGGCAGCGGGTCGAATCGGGCAGAATTCCGCCAAGTCAGTGCCCAGGGTAGGTCCCAGCGAGGGATGAGCGAGCGGGGCACCGGACGCTGCGGGCCGAAGGTCGGCGATGTCTTACAGGCGCCGGGCGGCCGATGTGCCGGTAGGTGTCGGCAATCATGGACAAGTACCCCCTGATGGTGATAGGGGCCAACCCTTGGTCTCCGAAGAGCCAGAGGAAGAAGTGCGCGAGCTGGGGATTAGTTAGGTCGGTGGGGCGAGGCGATGGTCGTTGCACCAGGAGCACAGCACTCGCCATTTTCCCTCGTAGACGCGTCATGTTGAGGGTCTGCGGGCTGTAGCGATAGCTTCCACTGCTGCACTCGAGAAGCCTCTAGCGGCGAGGGCTTGCCGCACAACCGCCAAGCGTGAAGGAGTAGTCGCTCCGGGCACGGGTGGAACAGCGGTTGTCGGGGCTGCTTGAGCATCGTGCGGGGCACGGGCAGCAGCAGTGGGGGGTCTGTGGCGAGGCTGAGGAGGTCGGTGGTCCAGGACCGGTTCCAAGAGAACGGGGCGACCAGTCGGACGACCGCATTGCATCCTCAAAGCTTGAGGAGTACTTTGGGGACGAGGACTGTCGGGAGGAGCGCACAAGCGATGAGACCATCCCACGGGATGATGGAAAGCGCGTTGACTGCCCAGGCCAGAGGGTCTGGGATCGGGGAGACAAATAGGGGAAGCCGGTGATTCCACTTTGTGGCGAACAGGTCGACCATTGGCGTCTCCCATTGCGCGCCGATTATCTGAAAGATGTCTCGGCGTAAGGTCCACGCCGTGTGTAGCAACCGGATTCTGCTGGGAGAGAGAGTCGGAGAACACATTCAAGTGGCCAGGGATGTGTCGAGCACGGCGGGAAAAGTCGCGGTCCTCTCACCAGCGCATCAGACGGTAGAGGAGCATGCACAGGTCGGGTGAGCGCATCCGGCCCTGCGTCTGGATGTAAGCCACCACTGTCGCGTTGTCGAAGAGGACGAGTAGCTCCTGGTGACTGAGTTGTTCCTCCCATGCGATGAGGGCTTGCCAGACTGCTTGCAGCTCCAACTAGTTGATGTGCTTGTCCGCAAACTCCAGAGGCCAGGGGCCAGACGTCGTGAGGAACCGCGGTAGCAGGTGGGCTCCCCAACCAGCAAGACTTGCATCGACACACAGGGAGAGCCAAGGAGGTCAGGGGGACTCCCGAGCGAGCCACGAAGTCTGTCCAACGTAGGAGATCGGGGCGAAGCAACGGAGACACGGGTACCCTGGCGGCCAATCGCCGAAGGAGGGACGCCAGAGAAGCAGGAGGTGCAGCTGTAGCGGCCGGGCATAGAGACGACCGAGGGGGAGTAGATCCGCTGCCGCATTCATCAAACCAAGGAGCTGAAGCCAGACTCTGGCGGATGCTGCGTCCTGCTGGGCTACCTGGCCGGCTAGGGCGGCTAATGTCAGGATCCGAGGCTCCGGCAAACGCACCCTGTTGAGGTCGGCGGTGAACTCCACGCCGAGGTGGAGGAAGCGACGCGAGGGAGTGAGATCCGACTTGCCTGCGTTGAATAGGAACTCCAACCGCGACAACAGCCATATCAGTGCAACCCTGTCCGATGTCAGGATGGCCTCCGTTTGGTTGCGCAGGAGGAGGTCGTCGAGGAAGTTCGACGTCGAGCTGGAAGACGACTGTTGCGCCTTGGCCACTACTGCATCCATGATGCGGGTGGAACCCAGGGGCTGAGGTTGAGACCGAACGGCAGCGCCTGAAACTAGTAACTACTCCATCGCAGGCGAAGCGAAGATACCTCCTGGAGGCCGGGTGGAACGGGACATGGAGATAAGCGTCAGATAAGTCTAGACCGATCGCGTAGTCCATGGACTGTACGGAAGCTCTGAGGGCCCGGGCAGTCTCTATGCGAAAGGACGGAGCAGAGATGAACGCGTTTAAAGCTGAGAGGTCGATGACAGGGTGCCACTTGCCGCCTGGTTTGGGCACCACAAAGAGGCGGCTGTGGAAGGCTGGGGAGTCTGGGCGTAGCACGACCTCTGTGGCAGCCGTCTGCAGGAGAGCGGCGACTTCTCCGCGAAGAGCGCAGGCCTTGAGCTCGTCTGATAGCACCTTGGTCCACAACGGGGAGCAACGCGGCGGAGGCAAAGAGCAAAAGGCAATCCGAAGGCCCTCAGTAACTGTCTCCAAAATCCAGGGGTCATCTGGGAACAGCGAGCACCACTCCTCGCTGCACAGAGCGAGCCATCCCCGACTGGAGACCCAGGCACGGTCGGCGGAGGCAGCAGAAGTGCAAGTCAGGTGGCCCGCCCGAGCCCAGGGCGACGGGCAGGACGGGGCCAGGTGGGGGTAGGGGCGCTAACAGGTCCGAGGCGGCCAAAGGCAGGGCGACAATGAGGGGCCCGCGGGGACGGAAGACACGGCGGGGGACTGGTGGTCCGCAGGGCCCGACCCACGGCCTTGCGGGTGGCCTGAAGCGATGTGGCGCTGTCTTGCGAGGCCAACGGACCGAGTTTGCATCCTTCACAGTCTGCCAGGTCTCACGGAAGAGCAGAGGGCCACTCAGGGGAGCGTGGCGCAGCTGAGTCCTCAGATCGGGGGACAGGAGAACGCCTGGGAGTGGCCCGTGTACCAGTCCTGACGAAGGCAATGTCGAGTCCAGCTGGCCACCTACGATCGGAGAAGAATCCGGAGTCCCGGGAACCCGACCGGAGGTGCACTGAGAAGGCGTTGCGCAGGTCACGAAGCCGGGAGGCAGCGGAAGAGACTTGAATCTCTTCACCCGTCTTCCAGCGTCTACGAATGCAGAGCTCTCCTCTTGAGTGGGGGCGACGGAGGGCAGTCAACCGCGGGAAGCGGGGCGGCGAGGCGACGAGTAACCTCGTCCAGGGCAAGCACGGTGTCCGTCCGCGATGAAGAGGCTAGCTTGTGGGAACTGAGGAGTCGGAAGAAGGAGAACGAGGTGAAGGCGAGTGGCTAAGGCCCGCGAGAAGAGCGGAGACGGAGTCCTCGGCCAGTAGGTTCAGGGTCTCACGAGCGCGACGACACTGAAGAACGGTGGGGCCAGGGTCCCTGGAACGGCGCGAAGCGTGGTCCTTCCTACGCTCGCCAACAGTGGAGCGAGAGCATCTGGTAGAGCTGAGGTAGCGCGAGGGCTCTGAACTGCCCGAAGGCCTCGGACGCGTGGGTAAAGGTCTCTCTGAGCCGCGCTCAGCGAGGCGGGCTCTCTACCGGCGAAGCGACTCCCCATAAGAGTCAGCGGGCTTTATGGAGACAAGCGAGGACTGGCAGCGGACATGGGATGGCACGTGGCGTGTCTCTCCGAGCCGGGCTCAGTGAGGCGGGCTCTCTGCCTACAAATAGGCTTGTCCGGACAGGCTCCCTCCTGGAAGCGATCGCATTGATAGCAGTCATGCTCCGAGCGCCAGGCTCCCGTGTCCGGTGTGGCTTCCGAAGTCCTCAGACGCGTGGGTAAAGGTCTCTCCGAGCCAGGCTCAGTGAGGCGGGCTCTCTGCCGGCGAAGTGACCCCCCGTAAGAGTCAGCAGGCTTTCTTGGAGACGAGCGAGGACTGACAGCGGACATGGGACGGCACGTGGCGCGTCTCTCCGAGCCGGGCTCAGTGATGCGGGCGATCACATTGATAGCAGTCCTGCTCCGAGCACTAGGCTCCCGCGTCCGGTGTGGTGTCCTTTCCACAAGGTCGGTGCAGTCTCGTGCGGCCACTGCTCTGGGCATGGGGGATGGTGCCTCGACTGGAGTCGGATCACACACAGGTGCCAGTCGCTTGCGTCTGTAAAACTCCATAACTGCGACCAGCGCAGCTCAGGCCAGGTGGAGCAGGTGTCGCAAGCGGGGTCGGAGGCGCATCCGGCACAGGGGAGAAAGACCTTGTGGTTATCCGACGGCCATTGGAACCCTCCACATGCGTGCAGGTCATCAACTGGCAACTGCAACACACAATATACCCGGAGGCCCGCGGGCGAGGGCCTGTGGGGCGCCCGGGTAAGGCGAGCCTTCACAACATAATGGCACAAATATCGAGCTACAAGCCTGTAAGTAAGCGTCGGGACCTGCAACACCTATCCCCGTAAAGCTAGTGGGGTTGCGGGCGCATTGGGCCCCGTCAAGCTAAGGCGAGCCTACGACGCATCAGGTACAACAAAACTCAAGCATGTCACGACAGGTACAGGCACGAAGAAGCGTCTGGTACAGCAACATTTACCAACGTAATGACGACAGGGCGCAGGCATAAGGGGCCCCGCCAAGCTAAGCGAGCCATGGACGCATAACGTACCCCACCAAACCCAACAAGGTACAAGCCAACAGGTAAGCCAAATCCTGCAACACCAATCAGCTGAAAGGTGAGTGAGCGCGGGCACGTGGGGCCCCGCCAAGCTAAGGGGAGATTTTAACGCGAAAAAGTTACAGCGAAGATGAAGACTGTCTTCATCCCTGCTTGAACCAGCGCCCAGCCCAGGAGCCGGCCGAGAGCTAACACCGCTACCTTACCTCTCCGCCGGAGCGGGAAACGAGGGAAGGAACGTCCGTAACACCCACAGCACGAACATGGGCGACGTCCCAGCAAAGCGCACCGAGCAGCCCAAGCAAGCCAAGGCACAGGAGAGGGCAGCAGCCAACGAGCAGGGGACACGCATATCCACACAGGGCACAGGCAGGGCCGACGACGCAGAAGTCTAACAAGAAGCGTCCGGCAGACCGGCGAAGCAACCGGTTGAACAAAGTTTCTAAGTCCGTAGGCTAGGGCAAACATGTCTGAACGGTGTGAGCATAATTAGCATGACTGGTTAGTCACCACTTGCCTCGGAACCGGATGGGCAGGAACGGGAGACAACTCTTGGCCCCTCTGGGGGTTCCCCGAGTGCCTCCAGGGTTGTGTGGTAACACAACGGGTTCTTAGGCTAGAATTGAGTAAGTAGTAGACACTTCCATAAAGTCATGTCATCGGTAATGTTTTTGAAAAAACAAAGATTGTAGTTACCTGCAACAGCATCAGCAACAAAACTCTTGTAATCTCACACTCCGCAAGCACATCACAGTAGGCACCAATAGGTCTCCCAGTGGTTGATGAACCTGCAAACAAACCGACGCTCCAAGTTAACTCATTCAGCCCGAGGCTTACCGATGTGTAAGAGTTATGTGTACAGATTTTGTAGTGTTTACTTATGTCCACTTGGAATTTGTAGCTGTGTAAGTGCAGGGAGAAAATGTCCATAATTATGTTATAATGTTTCATGTCTTGTTTGTACTATTTGTTATAAATGTACCACAACCGAATTTCTCTTTGAGTAGTTTGAGATAATAAAGTACTCTTATTCTTATTATTCTCTCTCCAAGTCCTGAAGGGCAAACAGTGTTACCTGTCATTAAAGACCATCATTCAGCTGGCTGTAGCCACTTGAATGATGGTTTTGTAATGACAGGCAAGGGTAGTCACTCAAAACTGGTTCTGTTGTATAAACCCGACAGCATACCTCCCCTCTCCTGAGCAAGATAGGCCATCTCCGTCAGTACTGCCAAGGCTCCTTCATAGTCTTCTGTGGAAAGGTCAGCAAAACAATTATCAGTACGCGTCTCAAGAGTGAGAAAAGACTGTACAGCAAAACCTGTTATGAGCTACCACTCTTATGAGAGATCACCTGTCATTTAGCCACCTAAATGATGGTCTTTGACGACAGGGTACACTGTTTGCCCTTCAAGACTTCTTTGAAGAGAGTGTCTGTCTGTATCTTGCAAAAAGATTGTTGCTCAAAACGGGTTATCAATGAAAATTTCCAGTGAGGGCAAACTCTCTGACTACAGAATTATCAACACATCAGACATTCCTGCATATACTGTAATTACACTTGGATCGTTGCACCAGTGTTCGCATTAACCGGTATTCAAATGTTTTTGTATTGGTTTCTGAGAGCACATCTCATGAAAAGACAGCTTACAATTACCCCTAGGCAAGATGCTTTTGGGAAAATCTGCATGGGTAAACACTAGCACTGCCATTAACCCTTATCATTCGGAATACACCAGTGTGTAAAATAAGTTTGACTAAAATAGTTCAAGAGTGGTGCCAGAATGGCTTGGCGCCTCTGGGCGCCAAGCTATTCTGGCACCACCCTTGTACTAAAGCCACTGGTCCCTATCTGTAATTACTATAATGTAGCTTGCATATGGCCGTGTACAAATTTGAAGCTTTTACTGTTTTAGCCTCATTATGATATGGGCTAAAGTCTTGTGTCGGATTTTTTTTACTTACTTGTTTCCAGTTTACACTGAGCTACCAGGTTGAGAGCTGCCAGGCAATCCAAGGGACTCTGCAAATAAGGGAACAGAAATGGCAACAATTAACCTGATCACTGTTGAGGAGGACTGAACACCACCAAGCTGTAGGAGGCACAGGTCCCCAGGAGCCCCTGCAGTTGCGGGGCTCATTAGGATCTGTGCCTCTTGCCAACACCACTTTGTACCCATGTTCCCTTTGACGCTGAATTTAATGACTTCCTCAATACAATCTGCGTCCACTGACAGTGAAGGGGTTAACTACCTACTACACGATGGGAATGGATGCTATAAGATTCCAAAACTGAATCTGACAAAACAGCATTTTGGACTTGGAAATCTGACTAATACACCAAATTCTGTGTTCATATTGACAAAGGTGAAGCCAGGCATCAGGAATTTATTTAACGTCTTTTCACACATTGGTGATATTAGACACCAAAACAAAACAAAAAAAAAAAAAAAAAATCAACCTAACACACAACTTGTGAATAGCAAAGAATAGCAACAATAATTAGCATCCAACCACACGTACAAATTACTTATTATAATAGTTTACCCACCAGACTATGAATTCTTATATTAACTATTGGAATGGCAATATTTCTATGTAAAGGTGAAGCCAGTTTTTGATAGAATTGTAGTTTTTAATCAAAGGTTTTGCAAACATTTCAGTAAAATTTGGCATGATAAAGGTAGCTGATGATAACACATTTCTATGCATACTAATTTAGTCTATCCATCACAGAGGTCAAGGGTCATGGAGAGTCAAGAAATTTTTGAAAAATGCATACATTTTGAGAAAACTCCAATTTGCTGGTACAAAAGCCAACCCTTTACTTATGTTTATACACTCAATCACTTGCTCATTTCAGTGACCTGTTGGAAAGGTCAAGGTCACAGAGGTCACACATATTATGTGGATTGGTCATACACGTGAGCCATAAGGTCTTTACCGTTCCTGTTTTTTTGCTTGTGAGCTTTTGAAATATGACATTTTTCACACATTTTTCAACCTCCTGTCATCCTTGAACTTTCCGAGGGGTCAACCAAATTAGTATGCATAGAAAGGTCTTACCATCAGGCATCTCTGTACCAAGTTTGGGTTTGAAGTTGAAAAATGAATTTTTCTCTAAAATGTATTTTTTCGAAAAATATTTACCGATGACATCACTGTTAGGAATCGTGTCTAAGCTAGACTAATTTTAGCCCAAAATTGTTGTGTATGTACATGGTAGGGGAGGTAACAAGGGGCACTATAGCCTAGGCCATGACCCGAGTAGCCTCTCTTCCATCCCCATCCGGGCACGCGCCCCCCGGATGCTCGCCAGTCTGTTTCTTAGCGGACCAGCGGCAAGTGACGCAGGTGGGAGGGTCATCCGAGTAATGTCATCGGTAAGTTTTTTTTTTTTTAAATACGTTTTAGAGAAAAGTTCATTTGTTTCCTCAAAACACATTACCGATGACATTACTGTTAGGAAGAATAATGAAGAGGAGGTGGGTGTCGCTATAATGCCCCTAACCCCTAATTACTTGGCAATGAGACCCGCCCTCCTGAAGCAACCTCCTGATAATTTTAGCGAAGATTACCTACGGCGCCTGGGGCGCCGGGAGGGAGTGTTGCGCCGCCGTGATGTCTCCCACCAGCGAAAGGTTCTGGCACTGGCTGGAGAGGTCCCTCAGGTAGAATCGGGCGAAGGTCGACTGTGCTCGCCATCCCATGGCCGCCACAATGTCTTCGACCACGCAGTTGCGGTCGAATGCGAGGCTAGCGACCATGGCTCTGACCTCATGCGCCCTGATGTTCATTCGTTTGGCTGCATCAGGGGAGAGATCTTGGTAGGCGGAGCGTATCACCCATCAGAGCCAGGGTCTTGGCGAGAAACGTCGGATCGGGAAGCAGTTGAACAGAGCCGTACGTCTGGAACTGCAAGCATGAGGGACGTGCTGAAAAGGCGTGCAGCTCGCTGACCCTGGAAGCAGAGGTGAGGGTCATTAGGAAGCAAGTCTTCCGCGTCACGTCCGGCAACCGCGCCAACTGGATCGGTTCGAAGTGGTCAGTGTTGAGCCAGATCAGCACCCAAGGTCCCATCGTGGCACAAGCGAGCGAAGGGCGGGACGTAGACCGAAATGGGTCATAAGATCGGTAAGGTCTTTGCAGTTACCAGGGTCGGGTCGTGCCAAATGCCAGTACGTGTCAGCGATCATGGCCAGGTAGCCCCGAATGGTGATTGGCGCCAAATGCTGGTCGGTGAATAGCCAGAGGAAGAACTCCGCCAGCTGGGGAACCGTCAAATCCGTAGGGTAGAGGCACTTGTCGTCACACCAGTCGCACAGGACTCGCCACTTCCCTTCGTACACTCGTCTGGTCGAGGATCTTCGAGCTGTAGCGATAGCTTCCACTGCTGCACTTGAGAAGCCTCTAGTGGTGAGGGCTTGCCGCACAATCTCCAGGCGTGGAGGAGGAGCTGTTCGGGGCATGGGTGGAACAACGTCTGCCATGGTTGCTTGAGCATCGTGTGTGGAGTGGGAAGCCGCAGCGGGGGAGCCGTGGCTAGGTTCAGGAGGTTGGTGGTCCACGACTTGGTCCAGCAGAAAGGGGCCACCAGGAACAGGACCGCATTGCACCCTCTGAGCTTAAGTAGGACTTTGCGGAGCAGCACCATCGGCGGGTAGGCGTAGTAACCAGTCAGTCCCACGGGATGGAGAGAGCGTCGACTGCCCAAGCAAGTGGGTCTGGAATCAGGGAGACGAAGAGAGGAAACTGGTGATTCCATCTTGTCGCGAACAGGTCGATCATGGGGGTCTCCCAGAGAGCGCCGATCATCTGAAAGATGTCTGAGCGGAGCGTCCACTCGGTGTGAAGAAGTTGGCCGCATCGCAAGAGGGGGGCGGCTAGAACATTCAGATGTCCCAGGATGTGCCGCGCGTGGAGAGTGATGCCTCGATCTTCGCACCAACGGAGCACCCGGTAGACGAGAATGCAGAGGGAGGGAGAGCGCGTCCCTCCCTGCTTCTGGATGTATGCGACGATTGTGGAGTTGTCGGAGAGGACTAGCAGCTCCTGGTGTCACAGAGGAGATTCCCACACCAGGAGGGCTTGCCAGACTGCCTTCAGCTCTAACCAGTTGATGTGTTCGGCCACTAGGTCCGGAAGCCAAATGCCGGAGGCTGTGGAAAACGACGGTAGCAGGTGAGCGCCCCAACCGGAGAGGCTTGCGTCGACGCAGAGGGACAGCCGGGGTGGAGGCGAGTAGAGGGGAACGCCCGTCACGAGCCAGCCTGGATCTGCCCAGCAAAGCAGGTGAGGAAGGAGCATCGGCAGTACCAGGACCAGAGCCTTGAGGTCGTCCTTCGAGGGTCGCCAGTGCAGAAGCAGGTGCAGCTGCAGCGGGCGTGAGTAGAGACGTCCTAGGAGAAGCAGATCAGCTACCGCACTCATCAGTCCCAGAAGCTGAAGCCACCATCTGGCGGGGATCGCGGTCTCTTCCGACACCTGTCGCGCTAAGGTCGCCAACTTCTGAATCCTTTGTTCCGGCAGCTGGATGTCATTAAGGTCGGTGCGGAACTCCATGCCTAGGTGAACAAAGCGGTGCGACGGCGTGAGGTCGGACTTGCCCGTGTTGACTAGGAAGCCGAGCCTGTCGAGTAGATGAAGAAGCGCATCTCAGTCTTCCTTCAAAGAGGCCTCGGACTGGTTCCGCAGAAGAAGATCATCCAGGTAGTTCGACGTGGGGCTCGAAGACATCCGCCTGGCTCTGGCCACCTCGGCGTCCATGATGCGGGTGAACACCCAAGGGCCGAGGTTGAGTCTGTAGATCACCCCGTCGAAGGCAAAGCATAGGTAACGTCTGGCGGCAGGGTGCATGGGGACGTGTAGATACGCATCGGGCAGGTCTAAGCTGATGGCAAAGTCCATGGGCTGCACTGCGGCGTGAAGGGCTCGGGCGGTCTCCATGCGAAAAGACGGCGTGACGATGAACTTGTTTAACGCAGAGAGGTCAATGACGAGACGCCACTTGCCGCCCGGCTTGGGCACCACGAAGAGCCAGCTGTAGAACGCTGGGGAGTCGTGTCAAGCCACGACCTCCGTGGCGGCCTTCCAGAGCAAAGCGGCTACCTCGCTGCGCAGGGCGTCGGCTCTGAGCTGGTCCGTCGGTACCGAGGTCCACACGGGCAAACAGCGTAGGGGGTGCGGAGACCGAAAGGAGATCTGAAGTCCCTCTGCGATGGTCGATAGAATCCACGGGTCGTCTGGTACTGTAGCAGCAACCACCATACGTTGCTGGGAAGCGCAAGCCTCCCGCCGACAGGAGACCCGGAAGCGGTCAGCGGAGGCTGAAGAGAGAGGCAGTCAGCGGGGCCCTTCCTCGCCCGGGACGACGGGCAGGCTTGGGCCAGGTCCGAGCGGGGGCGGAGAGCGCACGGGGACGACAAAAGGCCAGGGCTCGGAGGGGGTGGGGGGCAGATGACCCCCTCTGGTGAAGGGGTGAGTGGAGGGTCTAGCGGACCGCAGGGCGTGACCCACGGCCTTGCGGGCTGCCTGAAAGCTGGCTGGAGTGGCACGGCTGGGCCAGGTGTCTTTGTTAGCGTTCTTGACTGCGAGCCAAGTGGGGCCGAACAGGAGGTCTCCACCAAGCGGCGCCTGCCGAAGCTGGAGCTTCAAGTCGTTAGGGAGAGGGCAGGTGCAGAGGAGGGCACCCCGACGCAGCAAGTCACAGTTGGCGGCCGCTGCCATGGCGTTGACAGAGGTGTGGTACGTGGGGCAGTTACCCAAGACCGCCAAGGCTAGTAAATCTCCCAACAGCGACGAGATCGACGGGTGCCAAGCGTCCTCGACGCGACGAACGATGGCCTGCTTTAAAAGGTCCAGGAATCCCACTGAGGCCAGGGCATTGCGGATGAGAGCTGCTGTCTACTCCACGCCGGGGAAGAGAATCCGTGACTGAAAAGTACCTGCCAAGGACACAGGGGAGAGACTTGAAGCACTTGGTCTGTCGCTCCCGCGTCCACGAAGGCCGACACTTTCCTGAGTGGGTGGGAAGGTGCGCAGTCTTCCGCAGGAAGACAATCCGCGATGAGACATGCCGCCTCGTCCACGGCCCGGAGAGTCTCCAACTTATGGCCCAAGGAAGTTGGCTGCAAATCAACGTCGTCGCGGGAGCGTGAGCGTCCGGACGGAGCGGGGCTGTCATCCCGGAGGAGTGCTGACACCGAGTCCTCCGGGGCCAAGCTGAGGGCGTCATCCTCTACACGCGCAGGGAGGCCGTGTGGGAGCCATTCTGCTCCACGTCGGTGAGGGGGAATCTCGCTAGCGGTGTCCCGCCTATTGGTCGTCGCCCTGGGAGGAGTCCTTCTCATGCAGGCGCGGTGCCGCAAAGGTAGAACTGCTGACGAGTCCAGCGAAGACTTCCGCGACGAGACCGTATTGTGTTGTACCAACCAGCAATCACGCTGGGAGCGGCTGCGCCAGGGGGAGTGGGATCGCCTGGAGCGGGAGAGACGCCAATGCTGGTGTCTAAGCGGGGACGCCGAACGTCCAGATTGACAGGACGAGGAATGCTGTGCCAAGCGAGGAGTCAGTACCGTCTTTGAAGGATGCGCTGTGGCAGGACGATCAGCGGGGGCCGGGTCATACCTGGAGGTCGCTCGAGAGTGTCGGCTTGCATCCGAGAATCGGGAAGCAGTCCATCGGCGAGTCGACCTGTCCCTTGAGCGCGAACATCGTCGAGCTACGGGGGCCCGCTCGGTGCATCCAACAGTGAATGGTCTGTCCGCACCGGAGGGTAGACGAGGCATGTCTTCTCGTCGTGGCCCCGTCTCGTGCCTTCTCCTTCTTACCATCGATCAGGCATGCGTCAGACCAGCATGCATGTCCGGTCGTGGTCCCCGGTCACTGACCTTGGAGCGGGGTGCCGAAACTCTGTGCTGATCTCGTGTCAAGGGATAGGAGGTAGTTGCTGGTCTATTCCGTGCCATTTGAGGCTCCACAACCGGTGAAATACGACTAGTGGCAGTTACCGGTGCTGGAGCTCTCTCTCGGGCTGGTGTCGGCCGTTTACGCGTCAGACCAGCATGCATGTCCGGTCGTGGTCCCCGGTCACTGACCTTGGAGCGGGGCACCGAATCTCTGTGCTGGTCTCGTGTCCCGGGATAGGTGGTATTGGCTGGTCTATCCCATGCCGTTCGAGGCTCCACAACCGGTGAAATACCACTAGGTGGGTCCGTGGCAGTCACCGGTGCTGGAGCTCGCTCTCGGGCTGGTGTCAGCCATTCACGGCAGTAGAAACTCCACAGCTGGGACCACCGCTCTTCCAGCCAGGGGGCGCAGACCAGGCACGGGTGAGTGGACGCACAGCCAGAGCAGGGTAGGCAGACGGCATGCTCATCACTAGGCCACTGAACCTCCCCAAATCACGTGCAGGTGCGGACTTGCATACTGCAACACATAGTGCACAATGAAAGGTGAGCGAGCGTGACCCCCGCGGGCCCGCAACGAGTACGGAAACGAACCGAAGTCAAGTGCACGGTGTATGCTGACGCCCAGCGCTCTTCCCCTTCCCTTTAGCGCCAGTCGAGGGCAATAACCAAGGTTTTACCTTGCCGTAGTGGAGATGTCGGCGAACCAACAAAGTTCGAAGACCAACCACGTCCCCTAGGCAAAGCCCAGCACCAACAGCTGGAGGAGGCCTCACCAAGTCCGCCGCCGGCTAGTCCAAGTCCCCGGTCCGTGGCAGCAGCTCACAAAGTTGCCTCTGGCTCATCCGGTGAAAGCAGAACACAAACACCGACGAGGAAACCCACAGGTAAAGCGTCCCAGCTTAGCACAAGGTACACAGAGGCTAGCACTTCCGAAGCAGAAAGTTCAGGGCACACGACGACCAGTTCACACCATACACAGCCGCAATCTGCGGACCGTGACCGCAGCTCACCAAGTCGCCGCTGGCTCATCAGGACTAAATAATTCCACAGGAACCGACGAGGAAAGCCACAGTTAAGCATCCAAGCGTAGCACAAGGCACACAGCGGCTAGCACTTCCAAGAATATCGGAAAGTCCAAGGTACACGACGCCACCAAACACAGTCAAAGGAGAGACATCTACGTACATAACCATCCACAGTCTAGCGAAGAAACAGACTGGCGAGCATCCGGGTGCGCGTGCCCGAATGGAGATGGAAGGGAGGCTACTCGGATCACGGCCTAGGCTATAGCCCCCTTTGTTACCTCCCCTACAATGCAGTATGTACGTACACAACAATTTTTGGCTAAAATTAGTCTAGCTTAGACACGATTCCTAACAGTAATGTCATCGGTAATGTGTTTTGAGGAAACAATAGTATTTGAGAAGAAACAATTTGTGTCAAAGTATGGCTATTTTAAGCTCTTTCTGAACTCCTTGTGACCTTGACCTTTGAGAGAGGTCACTGAACTTGGTATGTTTAAAAAGGTTTTACCACAAAGTACTCTTGGGCCAAGTCTGAAGTCTGAGGCTTAAATAGTCTCTGAGAAATGCCAACGCTAAAGTTTACCACAGACGCTGGATGGCCCATTACATAGGCTCACTTCTGCTATGGCACGTAAGCCAAAAAATGAAGAAAAAAAACCTTTGATAACAATAAAGTAACAGGTGCAAATTTACCTGAGACTGTAATTCAGCTGCTCTCTGATAATGAGCTGTGGCCTCTCCATATTTGTAGAAGCTCTGTGGAAATCAAAATCCAAAGATTAATACTCATGCCATACATGCATCTCTTCAACAAGATGTAGTTCATTTGTTCGTATAGTAAGCTGAGTTTGCATTATTTGTTGTTGACAAATTACTCCATTACATCCCAAGGCTGTTTTTATTTTGTTAAACTTGCTTATTGTCTTATGAAGGCTACATTCCAGATTACAAGATAGATCAACCATTTTAGTTCAAGGGTGGTGGCAGAATAGCTTGGCCTCAGGCACCAAGCTATTCTGGCCCCACCCTTGAACCATCTTAGTCAAATTTATTTCAAGCAAAACCAATAGCATATCAGGATGAAAAGGGTTAAAAAGACAGTTACCCGAAGCACATTTCCCAATTCAAGGCACAGTGCAGCAGCCAGAGCAGTCTGTTTGTTCTCAATGTGAACCTGCAGGAAAGAGACGATCAACATCGCAGATCTATCGTCAAGCTTACAATGTTAGCTTGGCCTGTGTCATAATAACAGCAAAACCCATTTGGTGCACCCACCCTTATGAGAATCACCTGTCATTACAGCAGGAATTGGTTGGACCATGACAACGCAAGGATAGTGCCAGATTAGCTCGGTGCCTTCAGGCGCCCAGCTAATCTGGCACTACCCTTGAATTATCATGGTCCATCCATCTCATGTATCTGGTGCATAATCGTTAAGTGACATCTCCAAACTTAAGGAAATGTGGTCTTGGGGCTAAGCGGGTCAACAACCATCAATACAGTGACTGTACCGTGTAGCCACCCAAGTGATGGTCTCTTGCAGCAGAAGACACTTTTGTCCTTCAAAAACTTCTCCTTGAAATAGCCCCTGTCTTTAAAGACCACTTTCTGGCCACAAAAAAAAAAATGAAAAAAGGTGGTTGTTCAAGCCAGGTTCTACCATAACACTGGGGCCTGCAGTTGATATTCTCAAATCTGTGCGTTGTCCTTTGACTACTACACCACAGTTCAGGGAGTACTGAGGACATATCTTTTTGTACTGTATCACTATCAGGGTAAAATGTTTTCACGAGTTAACAGCGACTTTAAACTTGTTTCTCTTTTTATACATACTGCAGTATTGTAGCATAGAAGTGTTGTGTTCTAATGCTGTTTTATGCTACAATGACTCGCACTCTAAAACTACATCCCAGTCTCCCGAGAGCTGCAAACTGAGTCCCCCGAGAGCTGTGCTCTTGGGGGACTGGGACTCAGTTTGCAAATTTGAGTTGCGGATATCTCTATATTGCTGTTGAAACCAACAAGTTCTTGATCTCATTTATTATGCTCGTTGATGATGTGACTGGTGTTGATGAATTCACACATACTCTTATGGCATGGCTGTAGCAGTTGATAGAGGCAGTGAGATGCTCTTGGAATGATGGACACCGTAGTTCCACGTCGGCCTGCTCCGCTCCCAAAAAAGAACGAGCAGCATCCATCAAGGCTTGTGCCTCACCAGCAGGGTTTGACAGTGTATGCTCACACCTGACACAGACAGACAACCATGACAAAATGTTGCAGCCTGAGAGAAACACAGGATCAAATTCAGATTTAACACATAGCGTCTAAGATACATTGCAACAGAAGATGTATTAATCACTTTGACAGATCAAGGGTGGTGCCAGTGTAGCTGGGCACTTGAAATATTATTGTAAATCCATCTTTTGATACAGCGAACACACACAGTTTTCCCGAGAAATGACCAGAATATTATAATTTACTAACCTTGCTTGAGCCAGGTAACAAAATCCAGCATACTGTGGACACTCTTGTATTTTCAAGGTTTTGGCAAGGCTTGCTGGAAAAGGAAAACACGCTGAACAATGACTTTTTTCAAACTATTATATGACCCTATTACTGATCTTACAATGTACACACACACTTCTTCCTATAAAACATGGACAACAAATTGCAACAATTATCATTGTGGATTTCATATCAGTGTGGAGTTCGTATCATTAAGGAGTTCACATCATTGTGTTATGTACGCTGGCAAGCTCGTGTTTGTTTACTCACAGAATTGTTCACTTCCTTCTGCTACATTTGGTTTCTTTAGAAAACGCCTGAAACAGAGACAGAGTGCATAACAGTATTATAATATACGCCTCATAATGGGTTTGTCGGAAATAAATCATCGTTAAGTACAACTACCACACAAAAAAATCCTCCCAAAATTGACGAGGCCTACGTACTGTAACAGAGGTCGATGGTGTTTTCAGAAGAAGTTACTAGCGTGGCCGAGTCATTGCTAGACAAATCACCTAATGAGACATATTGATGCCGAACAAATACAACGTAGATTAGTGTAACAATATAACGCTAGTGCTTACTTCTTCAGTTTGTTGGTCACAGATCTGTATCTGCTCAAAATGTCACTGTCTTTCTCCATCGCTCATCAAGCGGAAGTAGACGACGGAACCACCGATTCAAGCTATTCCGGAACGGAACAAACTGTTTAGGAAAAAAGAGGCCCGCGATGGCTTACGGGTACTGCAGAAGGTTTGAAAATGTTGCAACCACGCTAGCTTCGAGGTACCAACTAACGCAAAAACTGGAAGACCAATGCCGTCTGCATTAACCAACATAAAATTGAACTGCGGTGCCAACACTTACAATAATCATTTCAGAAAATGTGTCATAACGGCTTGTTAAATTACTGAATGAAATGTACCACTGATCCTCAGCATGCAACAACTTCGGCCTAACCATCAACACCAAGAAGACCGAAATCATGCACCAACCAGCACCAGACCAACCCTATGTTGAGCCCTCCATCTTAGTGAATGGACAAAAGCTCCTGGCAGTTGACAAGTTCACATACCTCGGCAGCACCCTCTCCAGAGCAGTCCACATTGACGACGAAATTAATTGCAGGATTGCAAAAGCCAGCGCCAACTTCGGGAAGCTGCGGGAGACTGTCTGGGAGCGCATGGGAATCAGTCTGGAGACGAAACTCAAGGTATACCGTGCAGTTATCTTGCCCACCCTCTTGTACGCTTGCGAAACCTGGACTGTGTACAGGAGGCATGCACGCAGACTGAACCACTTTCACCTAACATGCCTGCGCAAGATCCAGAAGATAAGGTGGCAGGTCAAGACCCCAGATACTGAAGTGCTCCTTTCTGCGGGTGTGCCTTCTGTCCACACCATGCTGATGATGCATCAAGTCAGATGGGCAGGCCACGTCGTAAGGATGCCAGATGAACGCATCCCCAAGCAGCTGCTCTTCGGCGAACTGTCATCAGGCAAGCGTTGTCATGGCGGCCAGCGCAAGCGTTTCAAAGACACTCTCAAGGTTTCCCTGAAAGCTCTTGAGATAGACACCAACTCCTGGGAGAAATCAGCCCTGGAGCGCACCTCCTGGCTCAGTCTTATCAACAGGGGATCCACAAGTGCTGAGGACAGACGCACAACCAAAGCAGAGAGAAAGCGCCTCCAGAGAAAAGAACGAGCGGCAAGCACTTTCAATGCTGCACCATCTCACGTGTGTCCCACTTGTGGGAGGCACCTCCGTGCCCGGATTGGCCTCACCAGCCATCTCCGGACACATCATTATTAGATACAACCCGGCTAGGGATTTCAGTGGTCCTCATCGCCTGCGATGGACGCACATCATCACCATTGATATACTCATAAAGCAGTTTACCTATGTTCAAGTGCACACACACGCACACACACATGCAAACAACAGAGTCTGCAGAAGATTTAATTATTATTTGTAAGTCATGTGTATGAGACATCAAGATTAATACCACAGGTATGAACACACATACACACCCACATACACACCCACATAATTAAGACAAAGTTGAGAGAAGAAGAAAGCCCAGCTGACAAATTTTGTACAATCTGCTTCAATGTTACACTAAAAACACATCAATGTGCACACAAACCTTAAATAAACACTCGCTGTAAATGTCATACTAGATATAATTTCAAATCCAATTAAGATATAATTTCAAGTCCAATCAAGATTATTTAGCATGACATCAGTCAGAAAAATAGCAATACGAAGGGGACAGGCACCAGAATAAAAATGCTCCTTGTCCACCCCACAGGTTAGGTTGTTTTCTGTGGTGATTCTCTTTAGCATGCTTACATTTTTGCAGCAGCACAGACATCTAATGTCAAACCACATTAACCTATTAAGCACCAACACACTGCAAGGACCTATGGATCAACCATGATAGTTCCCAGGTGGTGCCAGGTGAGCTTGGTGCCTCATGGCGCAAAGCTATCCTGGTACCACCCTTTAATAACCATGGCCAAACTATCTCCTGATAGTCCTTAGAAGACAACTTTCAATTTTCTTTTCAATTGTGGCCATAGAGTTCAATGTGTTAACCCTTTGACTCCCAGAACTAAATGACTTCCATTCTACAGAATGGAAGTCATCGAATTCTGGGAGTCAAAGATATCTTGGTTCCTAGAGGCGCTAAGCTATTCTGGCACCATCTTTACACCATCATGATTGAATGGTCTCATGTTGTAGCATATCAGGCCTGAACGGGCTAACTGAGGGTACACACAGTGTAGCAGGCACCAATATTCTTATAATGTTGTTCGTAAATGCTGGCCACCTAACTGTATCATTCAGATTAAAATAATGATTATGAAGGGGTCAATATGTATGGCATGGAGTAAAACCTACTCTGGCCTCAAACAATTGACAACAAATGTACATACACGTTTAGAATGTGTACAACAAAGGCACTTCTTAAAATACCAATGATCACATGAGATAAAATGCACATCAGTCAATACAGAATCTTTGATAAAATGTGATCCAAGTCCTTTGTGATTTACTGTTTGCCTTTAATGGCATACCAGCATTAACATCTCTGACTCTGATCAAATTAAAAATGAAATAAACTAGAACAGTTAACCCCTGGGCTGTCAGTAGTGGTTTTTGTCACAATTCCGGTAAGAATCATCATGATAAAAAAAAATGACAGCCAAGGGTTAAGTGCCTGTAAAACTCTAGTGACTTGCTTGTTCTTGAATATTATATTCCCATATTCAGGAGACTATTTTTTTTATAAATAAATGCTCACAGTAAGCATCATTTTTAAAAAAGTCTCACAAATATGAAAAAGAAGTTGAAGTTATACTCTATGTCACTAGTTGTGTACAGAGTTATGTTTGAAATTAACTGAAGAATGTAATTACTGGCATAAAAATGTTTTCTGCAAAGGAAATACATATATCATGTAAGGTGCCTATTGGCTTTGACATGTGCCAAACTACTGTGTGTGACTAGGAAACGCTGTGATGTGACATTTTTTGTCCATAACCAAAGAATGTGCTGGGGTCGTGATGCGTAACAACATGTTAAAAAATTGGACGATTCATTCTACACACATAAATATTTCATGTGCACACTTGATCAAAAATTGTCAAACAAGAGAAAGAGGTAGGATTTCTTCACAGAGTAGATAAAGACAAAAGTGAATTATACCAAAAAAATGTGTACACCAATAAAGGCATTAATAACCCAACAATCTAGATACTTTGTTTATGATCTGTCAAACACTTAACTAATAAATCCCTCAATAGACCCATCCCATCAGCAACAGGCACAGACTATCATAAGCCCCAAAAGGCACAAGGGTTTATAAGAATCAATGTCTCATGCTGGATCAGCTTACCCCACTAACCCCTTCACTGCCAATAGATGCAGATTGTGTTTTTGAAATCACTGTTAATTCGACGCCAAAGAGACCCAGCTGTCCAAGGAAAAACAAGGATACAGAGTTGTGTGAGCAAGAGACACAGGCCCTCATGAGCCCCCGCAACTGCGGGGGCTCATGAGGGTCTGTGTCTCTTGCATTTGCATCATGTTCACTTCTCTCAGCAGTGAAGAGGTTAACATCCTCAGAGTGAGGAAGTCTTCTGAGCTGTCTACGAATGAAAAAGCACAACAACAAAAAAAAAAAAATACCACTCTCTAATCAGGGATGAAAACAACTCCCAGCACAAAAAAAAGACTAGATTTTTAGAACTGATGAGGGGGGAGGGTAGAGGGGGGGGGGGGGTTAGAAGGAATGGTAAAATTTGTGTACGTAATACATACATATATATAATTTTTGTTTTCTCTTTTTTTTTTCCGGCAGAGAAATGTTTTTTCAGCGGAGATTGTAAAAACAATCGGCAGAAAAAGAGGAGAAGCTTTCATCACTGCTACTGATTTAATGTGTACATTTATGAGATCATAAATGAGCCAAAAGAAAGGCATGTACCTGCATTCTGATAAATTATGAAAACACAACCAATAACAACTGAACAGCACATCAAGTCTAATGGAACAAAACAAATAACATATCATATGATATGGTTGCTTTACACCAATCAGAAATAAAATTACAGCACATTTCTGTTTTCCAACAAATTAGTGTATCAAATTTAAATTGTGAAAAAGACACAAAATATAAATTTTGACAAATTTAACAACAATGAAATGAATTATGCCATTACTATTTTGAGCTAAACAGTTGCTTAATACCCATGTTTTTATTTTCTAAAATGGGACAGTATTCCTTACAACCAAATTTTTTACCCAACTTTCTCACCAAAGAGTACGCAGTCTGGACTTTTGATGAATACAAAGTTAATACAAAAGTAAAAACATAACACACAAAGATGACATACAAAATGACTTCAAGCCATGCTTCAAATTCACCATAATACAGTCTGTAATATGGAAAACCACAGCAAAATATACCTACAACCACCATACAGAAAAACTAAAAATAATGCAATCTTAATAATTATGCACTTTTAACTGACCCTAGGAATAGTTCAGACATATATAACAAAACAAACGAATAACAGTTGAGAGTAATTTGAAGGCCATTCTGCTTCAAAGCTACAAAAATAATTCTATAAGCACACACCAAAACCCAATATCATATTCAAATATGAAGTCATAATGTTATCGGCTCCTTCTATCCATCAATTTAAAATTAATTAAATTAAAACCGAAAGAAAAAACACACCAGCAACAACAATATATAATTGTACTGTCATCATCTGTAAAAAAAAAAAAAAAAAAAAAAAAAAAAGAGAAAAAGAAATGTACTATATTCTTGAACTATTCTCTTACTTGCATTCTATACATGGCAAATCTGAAACGGTCCCTCAGCCACTGCTTTCTTCTGAAAATGGCATAGATCCTCGAGCCCCTGCAAGTGCAGGGGCTCGAAGATCTATGCCATTTTCAGATGGAAGATGAGATTATATCAGCCATTATTTGGCAAAAGGCAGTATTTACATATTAAGCAAATGTTATGTAGTGAAAATCTTGATTTTCTCAAAAATGATCACGCTGGATTTAGCCAAATAATGGCAGATATGCTTCCATCTGGCACAGATCTGTTTCACTTACAGTTTGTCATGGCGTTCTTACACATTAACTCTACCAAGAAGAAACCTGACTCACATGTAAGTTACAAGCATAGTAGTATCAAATGAAGGAGAAACAAAAATGTTATTGGCTACTAACCAATATCACCCAGGCATGATGGCAACTGACAGCACAAAGTCTGTAACCCTTTAAGTGTCAACAGCTAAAATACTTGTTTCTGAAAGTGAAACTATAGCAAGTTCACTGCAGATTCTCTGAAGCACAGGGCTATAAATGCAAGGCCAGTTGCATGAAAGAACTTATATCCTGCACAAGCCACAATGCAAGGTGTGACGCTATAGCAGAGCACCTTGCTTCATGGCTTGTGCAGGTATAAATCTCTCTCCCACAACTGAGGCCAGGTGAGCAAGAGGACTGGATTCTCATGAGCCCGTGTGGTCATGGAGGCTCAGGCAGATCTGTAGTACCTGACTTGAAGCTGAGTGTTGTTTTATGAATCCTGGCAGTGAAGGGGCTAAACATTCATGTTGTGCTGATATGTAAGAGATATGTATGCATTGAAAGTGATCAGTTACAATCATACATGCCAAACAACTAGAAAAAAAAGACGAAAGTTGTGCGCTGTGACTAGCACGTGTTTGCGCTGATGGTACTAAGAGCAAATCCACTTGAGACATAGTGAAAGACACAAGAAAGTGGTAGTATCCCTTGATAGAGAGGAAAGTGAGCACATAAAATATTGATCCATTAAGTACTGATTAAGTATTGATCCATGGGCAGTGATAGTCCATCTTCACCAAAATTTGACCAGCTTAGAGGAACCAATTAATGAGTTACTGCGCCGAGCAGGAGCAGGCCATCTAACGGCAGCTTAAGGAATCATCTTGCTTGATCGCACACACTGTTGACCTCTTAGCCATTTTCATTCTGATACGCCCATTGCTTGAAACAAGTTTGACTATGATAGTTCAAGAGTGGTGCCAGAATAGCTATGCTGGCACCAACCTGGAACTAACACATTTGATCTATCACTTAGTCTGTAGTATCACCTTCATAGGACAATAAGCAAATTTGTAGAAAGTCAGCCTCATGATGTGATGGGTTAAGGGCCCATGATCGGATGAATGTGTAAATTTGTTCAAATTCTTTCCCACTTCTAATCTATCGGTAGTAATAACGTCTATGGAAATTATGGAGATGCATGAAATGAGAAACGTGCATGAGGCACGTTTCTCATTTTGTACATCACCATATTTAGTACACGACTGTTACACAGGCACAAAACAAATCACAGATCTCTTCACTTGCTTGTGGCAAGTGAACCTCACAATGCTGATTTGATCAAACAGACTCAAGCATTCACACAAAAATAATTTTTAAGCATCACACAAGGTGTATTTGTTACCTCATTCACTTTCAGTCAGCTGAGGGAAATTATCAACTATGAAAGTGCAGGGGTAGTGTCTGATTTGCTTGGCACTGTAACGACACCTTGTTAACCAGATACTATCCTTGTGTTTGCATAGTTGATCACATACAACAATTTGTTTTGGATAATATAATAAAGTTGCCTGAATCTGAACTGGATCTACTTCCCCCAACCTGAACATAAGGCTGCCCACACAGATTCTGGATATTGAGCAGCTAGTCCCTGGAAACAAAATTCACAAAACAAAACTTGAGCTCTAATAACATTATACTCATCCATCCAAAGCAGTGAGGGGAAAAAATCTACGGCTACAATAACACAAAAGGCAAACCTTTATGGCTCACGTGTATGACCAATCCACACAAGTGTGAGAATAAGTAAAGGGGTGGCTTCTGCACCAACAAAATCCATGTTTTCTCAAAATTTAATCAGTTTTCACACATCTGGCAAACCCCCATTACCCTTGACCTTTGCGATGAGTTGACTAAATTAGTACACGTAGGAAGGTCCGATCATCAGCTACCTTTGTGCCAAATTTTTGATTCAGAAGTTTTCACAAAAAAAAGTTGATAATAACTAAAATTCTATCAAAAATTGACATTTTATACACGTTTGTTGACCTCTTGTGACCATTGACCTGTTCGAAGGGGTCATCCAAATTAATATGCATAGTTAGGTCTTACCAGCAGGTATCTCTGTACCAAGTTTGGGTTTGAAGTTGTGAATAGAAAATTTGAGAAAAAACATCTTTTGTCAAATTATGTTTTTTTTTTACCTATTTCCTGAGCTCTTGTGACCCTTGACCTTTCTGAGGGGTCATCCAAATTAGTATGCATAGATAGGTCTTACCATCATGTATCTCTGTACTAAGTTTGGCTTTGAAGTTGTGAGTAGAATTCGAGAAAAAAACATCTTTTGTCAATATATGGCTAGTTTTGACCTATTTTCTGAGCTCTTGTGACCCTTGACCTTTCTGAGGGATCAACCAAATTAGTATGCATACCATCAGGTATCTTTGTACCAAGTTTGGGTTTGAAGTTGTAAATAGTATTTGAGAAAAAAGTAAATTATGTCAAAATATAGCTATTTTTCATACATTTCCTGATCCCTGTGACCTTGAGCTTTGTAAGGCCACAAAGTATCCTTGAACCAAGTTTGAAAACTGTAGCTTGAATTGTCTCAGAGAAAATGCCAACGTTACAGTTTACCACGGACGACGGACAGACACTTCTGGCCCAAAACACAGACTCACTTTTGCTTCGCACGTGAGCCCAAAAAGTAGTTGGTGTGTTAAAATTATGCATCTTTCTTGTCGTCCTTGCCATTCATTACTTCACTGTCCTCCATAATTTCACGCGCACAACTCCTGGGGAACCAGCCACGGACTCTTTGTTTAACTGTGAAAATAAACAGAAAGCATATGGTTAGGACACCATGAACTGTTTAACTCTTTCCCTACGTACCACTTCCGGTTTAGTGTTAGCCCAAACAAACACTTAGCCATCGAAACACTTACGTTATAGCGTTGTGCTCGATGCCGTCTATAGACGTCACTAGTATTCTAGCGTTGTATTTGTACAAAAATCGCCTGAAGCACAGCTATCGGTCTAAGGGAAGCAACCACTATAATGTTTCACCAACCATTTCTAAGTTATCTGAAAGTGAATGCCCTTGTCGGATGGTGTCAGAACAAGGCCAAAGTAGCCGACAACGTGCCTTGGATCGTCTCCCACAATGAGCTTATTTGATCCTCATGAGCATGGTTTCAACAGTGATTTTTAGCTCGTAATATTGTGATTCAAGAAAGAGACAGTTCTCTGGTGTGATTTCTTTGCTTGTGGAATACATTTTCATGCCATGTTGGTGAGTAAATCCAGGTTTTATCATTGCATGTGCTTACACTGTTGCTACCAAAACCACGTTTCTCATTTTTTGCTCCGCCATGTTTGTTCTGTTGCATAATAAAATTGGTTCGACTTCCCACCAAACTGATGCACAAACACATGCAGTTTTGAAAAATACTTTTAATGCTCTTTCCAATGATACCCAATTTATCTATGGTTGTTACCTTGGGAGGTTGTGAAAATTAATTCAATCTACCCCAAAAATGTACGTCACCAGGGAACAGACGTCCTTTTCCCTGCTACATCGGCAGGGAACTGACTCGCTGAAAATGTTACGTAGGGAAAGAGTTAACCTTTTTAGCCCCAAGGTCTGATTTCTCAAATTTTGGAGGTGTTGCCTAATGACTATGTACCAGTTGCAGAGGTGGATTGACCATGATAATTCAAGGGTAGTGCCAGATTAGCTTGGCACCTGAAGGCGTCAAGTTAATCTGGCACTACCCTTAAATTATCATGATCAATCCATCTCCTGCTGTAGGGACTCAGGGCTAAATGGGTTAGCTAGTAAACAAAAGTGAGAACAACATACGTAATACAATTTTTTAATTTTTTTTTCTGTAAATGATAAACACAAATTTCATCTTATTTAGAAAAATTATTCTACCGCAGAAAATAATGTTAAATTAAAACAGAAATTAAACAAACAAGTCAGCAAAACGCATAAGTATTACCTTGGAGTTCTTCTGTTGATAATAGTTTGGTACCATACAACCAATGCCTGCAAAAAAGAAAAAGATAACATGTAAAACTGATAAATCACTGCGAAAACATTATTTCAAGTTTACTTAAAATATGCTTTTTGGACACAACAAATACTATCAGTTTCAAGCCATCATCATCATCATTACCGTTATTATCAGATTATATTATTATTATTATGCATACTTTTTCCATCGAGTGACAAGGACCCTGTCACCAGGCTTCAGCTGTATTCGGGGCTCATCTGTACATGGAATGCAGCAGGCCACTCTCAGGCCCTTGGTGCAAGGGAACAGACGCCCAGAGTAGCCGTCTATAATGTGGTACTGCATGGTGCGCTCTCGTTTCTCTGCCTTCTGTTTTATCTGTTCCACCTGTGGCATGCAAACAGATCTGATGCATATTAACCCATTTAACCCCATGGCCGGATTACTCAAAGTTTGGAAGTGTTACCTAAGGACTACACACCAGCTGTAGGCGATGGGTTGACCATGATAATTCAAGGGTAGTGCCAGATTAACTTGGCTCCTCAAGGCACCAAGCTAATATGGCACTACCCTCGAATTATCATGGTCAATCCATTGTCTGCTGTAAGGCGTTGAGGCTAAATGGGTTAAGGTATCAGGCTGAGAATTTCTGAAGCACATACCTGCATTCAAGACACTAAGTACTATGGTCATAATTTCTGTCAACCAGGACACAGGTGCCAGGCTAGTCTGGTACCACCCATAAACTATTATGGTCGACCCATCATCTGTTGTAGTGTGTCCGAATCAGAATTTGCGGCCTTGACTTCATAATGTCAAAAATCACTAACAGGCAGACATTTGGTAACCCGTTCCATCCTGAGACACTACTGCATGAAATAAATTTGACCATGATTGTTTAAGGGTTGTGCCAGAATAGATTGGCTCTCACAAGCACCAAGCTGTTTTGGCACCACCCTTGAACTAAAATGGTTGATCTAACTCCTAATCTGTAATGTAACCTTCACCTGACAATGCACACATTTGAATAAGTAAACCTTCAGTATGTAATGGCTTAATAACTCCAAATGAATTCCATACTCACAGTTAACGAATACTGGCCACAACCCTCCACCACTGGCCAGATGAAACCACTGGACCGTGGCCTCCCTGTAAAGGTGAATACTTCCCGCAGGTTGCGACGCCAGCCCAGGTTGTATGGATAAATAAATGGACCCTCCTCCTCTGTTCTCTCTCGATCCAAAGCCTGTGTATACAACACATTTGTAATGACATTTCTAACACGACGACATCATACAGTTTGGACATTTGTTTCCTCCAAATACATTACCGATGACATGACTATATGGAAGTGTCTACTACTTACTCAATTTTAGCCTAAGAACCTGTTGTGCTACGACACAACCCGGGAGACACTCGGGGAACCCTTAGAGGGGCCGAGAGGTGTCTCCCGTTACTGCCCATCCGGTTCTGAGTCACGAGGTGACCAACCAGTCATGCTACTTAGCTCACGCTGTGCAGACGTGTTTGCAAACCTACGGACTTTGACTGTGCTTGATGCGACCGGTTCGTTCGCCAGTCTTCTGGACTTCTTGTTTTAGGACCATCTGCTTGCGCCGACCCTGCCTGTGCCCTTGTGGGTCTGCTTCGTCGCCCGAGCGTTCTGCTGCTTCCCTCTTCTGCGCCTTCTTGAGTTGCATGGACTCCACGGCGCTGACTTGCTGGGACGCCGCCCGCCTTCGCGCGCTGAGGGTGGTATGGAGGTTCCTCCCCCCCGTCCCCGCTTCCACTGAGAGGTAAGGTAGATGTACTAGCCCTCAGCCGGACCCCGGGCTGGGCGCCGGTTTCAAGCAGAGGCACTTCCTTTCATTGTACCTTCGTTGTACTTTTTCGCACCGAACGCTCTCATGTTGATAGGTGTTGCAGTACCAGGCGCTTACCTGCATGCTTGTACCTTGTTGTACCATTATGTGACAAATGCTCGCCTTAGTTTGGCGGGGCCCCACGAGGCCGCACCCATTCACCTTCATGTTGATAGGTGTTAAAGTACCAGGCGCTTGCCTGCATGCTTATGCCTTTGTTGTACCATTATGCGTCGAATGCTCGCCTTGGCTTGGTGGGGCCCCACGTGCCCTCGCCCGCGCGCCTCCATGTGTGATATGTGTTGCAGTTGCCAGGTGCTGGCCTGCGCGCAGTGTGGCAAGTTTCAATGGCCGACTGACAACCACAAGGTCTGTCCTCCCTGCACTGGCTGCGCCTCCAACCACTTGTGACATCTGCTCCACCTGGCCTGAGTAGCGTTGGTCACAGGTATGGAGCCTTACAGGCACGAGCGCCTGGCGCCGGTGAGTGATCCTTCTCCTGTCGAGGCGCCCCCCTCTGTGCCCGGAGTGGTGACCGCATGCGACCGCACCGACCTTGTGGAATGGACGCCATGCCAGACACGTGAGCCCAGCGCTCCTAGCAGGACTACTCGCTACGCGACCCCTCCCCGGAGGGACACCGCTTGGACAAAGCCCACTGGTTCTTACGGGGAGCCATATAGCCGGCAGAGCTCCCGCAACACTGAGCGCGGGCTCATGGGATACAGAGCTGGCAGACAGACACGTCCACTGGTTGGAGCTGCAAGCCGCCTGGCATGCCCTCTTCGCGTGGGAAGCACACCTCCGGCGCCAGGAGCGGTGCGTCCTCTTGGACACCGCGACGGTGGTTCCTACATTCGGAAGCAGGGCGGTACACGCTCTCCCGACCTGTGCATGCTCCGCTACCATCTGATACGCTGGTGCGAGGACCGCAGCTTCCCCCCGACACATCCCCTGCCACCTGACCGTCTTGGCAGATGTTATCTCCCGGCGCAGCCGCTGCTACGCACGGAGTGGACGCTACACAGGGACATCGTTCAGATGGTCTGCGCTCACTGGGAGACACCGAGGATCGACCTATTCGCCACGAAGTGGATTCACTAGCTTCCCCTCTTCGTCCCCCCCATTCCCGACCCCATTGCCTGGGCAGTCGACGCGCTCTCCTTCCAGCCTCGCCACGGGATGCCCCACTGCTGCTACCCGCGCTGAGCACGTTGCTCAGCAGCCCCGCCAGCCGCTATTCCACCCGTGCCCGGAGCGTGTCCTCCTTCACGCCTGGAGTTGTGCGGCAGGCCCTCCCCGCCAGAGGCTTCTTGAGTGCAGCAGTGGAGGCGTTCGCTACAGCCCGCAGACCCTCGACCAGGCGCGTCTACGAGAGAAGATGGCGAGTACTGTGCTCCTGGTGCGTTGACCAGAGCCTCCCCCCTCGGAACTGATGAATCCCCAGCTCGCGGACTTCTTCCTCTGGCTCTTTGGAGACCAAGGGTTAGCCCCTATCACCATAAGGGGGTACCTGTCCTTGTTGCAGACACCTCCCAGCAGCTCGGCCGCCCAGACCCCAGCGCCTGCAAAGACTTCGCCGACCGTAAGACTCACTTCGGCTGGCAGCGTACGGTGCCCCGCTCGCTCTTCCTTGCTGGGACCTTGCCGGGGGACGGACGTGGCTTCACGCTGCCAGATGCAAACTGCTGCCCTTGGCCCGCTTCGCGGTAGTGACTCATAAGACATGCTTCCTGTTGGCCCCTGCCACAGCGGCCCGAGTAAGCGAGCTACACGCACTGTCAGTGCGCCCTGCCTGCCTGCAGTTCAGAACGGATGGTTCAGTGCAGCTACTCACGGACCCTGCCTACCTTGCCAAGACTAGGTCTCCTCTGGCCGCACCACAGGTGTTCACCTTCCGGTCGCTGAGAGATATGGCCTTCCCCCGGGAGACCAGGCAACATGTTCCAGTGCGCGCCCTACGCGTTTGCTGACGCTAACCCTGTCCGGAGGGGATGCTCACGCCTCGTTCTGCCGTTGAAACCCGTCAGAACTGCATACAGCCCAGACATTATCTTCCTGGCTACGGAGGGAGCAAAGAGGCTGAAGATACGCGCACACGAGGTACAAGCCACGGCCACAAGCGTCGCTTTCGACCGGAGCGGCGCTGTCAAGGGCATTGGGGTGGCTGTGGGCTGGCAGGCAGGATCGGCATTTGGCCACTTATACCTCCGGGATCGGACAGGCCAGCGAGACAATCTCGCACTGGTGGGACACATCACCACAGCGCAACACTCCCTCCCGGCGCCGTAGGTGCACACTTAGCCAAAATTGTCGGGAGTCTGCGGCAGGGAGGATGGCTCTGACTTAACCCGTCTGCAGCGGTGTTTGGGCGCGGCACCTTCCTCCTTATCGCAATTCTTCCATATAGTCATGTCATCGGTAATGTATTTTGAGGAAACAAATGAATTTTTCCTCTAAAATGTATTTTTTCGAAAAATACTTATCAATGACATGACTCGGACGACCCTCCCACCTGCCTCGCCTGACGCTGGTGAGCTAAGTATTCCGACTGGTTGGTCACCTCGTGACTCGAAACCGGATGGGCAGTAACGGGAGACAACTCTCGGCCCCTCTAGGGGTTCCCCGAGTGCCTCCCGGGTTGTGTAGTAGCACAACAGGTTCTTAGGCTAAAATTGAGTAAGTAGTAGACACTTCCATATAGTCATGTCATCGGTAAGTATTTTTCGAAAAAATACATTTTAGAGGAAAAATGAATTTTTCTTTAAAATGATTTTTTTCGAAAAATACTTACCGATGTTATTACTGATAGGAAACGTTACCTAGCTAGCCTAATTTTAGCCAAAAGTTGGTTGTGTCCGTAAATGGGAGTGTTGGCAGGTGAGGGGTGCCGTAGTCCAGGCAGTAACCCGAGTAGCCTCCCTTCCGCCCCATCCGGGTACGAGCTCACCCGATATTCATCAGTTGGTTTTTTAGTGAACTGGTGGCAAGCGTAAGACTCACTCATGGCTGTCCCTTCGAGTAATACCATCGGTAAGTATTTTTCTAAAAAATTCATTTTAAAGAAAAATTCATTTGTTTCCTCAAAACACATTACTGATGGTATTACTGATAGGAAGAATCCTGAAGAGGAGGTGGGTGCCGCTATAGCGCCCCTAAAACCAAAGACACTGGCCCTCAGACCCGCCCTCCCGAAGCAAATTCCCGATAATTTTAGCTAAGATACCTACGGCGCCTATGGCACCGGGAGGGAGTGTTGCGCCACTGCGATGTCCCCCACCAGCGAAAGGTTCTGCCGCTGGGCAGAGAGGTCCCTCAGGTAGAAGCGGGCGAAGGTAGTCTCAGCTCACCATCTCACGGCCGCCACAATGTCCTCGACAGCGCAGTTGTGGTTGAATGCGAGACTTGTGGCCATGGCTCTGACCTCGTGCACCCTGATGTTAATACGTTTGGCTGCATCAGGGGCGAGGTCCTGGTAGGCAGAGCAAATCACCCATCGGAGCCAGGACGAGATTGTCTGGGCTGAGATGTCACGTCTACCTGGGGACAGAGGGAGCAACAGGCGGGTGCATCCTCTGCGCAGAGGCTTGGTCCGGCACAGGTACACACGTAAGGCTCTCACCGGGTCCTGTTGTCTGGTCTTCCGGGTGGAGTCTGTCACTCGTAAAGGGCGGAGAAGTGCCGGGGAATCCCGCGGGGTCCTGTGTGAAGAGGCCGAACTGCAAGGGCAGACTGGCGGTCCCAAGGGGAGCAGCTGCGACGAGGAGAACGGGAAGGTCTCGAACGGGCGTCTCGGTGCATACTGCGTCTTGTCGTTACAGCACAGGCCATGGGGGTAGATCGTACCTTGCCTCCCGTCATCTGTGACGAAGACTTAGGGTGACGGCTGTCCCGCGAAGTCCGGAGAGGAAGGGCGCAGTCTCGGCGGCCGGTCCCGCGAACTCGAACAGAGACGAGGAGTCGTAGTCAAGCCGGTCTTCCCATCGCGTAGCGTCCCATCGGTACTGGTACATCGTCGTATGCTCCTCTCAAGTCTCTTGTCTCTGTGTAGAGAGTGAGCACTCCTGGAGTCAGGCGAACTGTCCAAGCATGGCCGAGGGCGGGGGTCGGGGCCCATCGTGGGGTCGTCTCTTGCCTCTCAGCACTGCGTCTGGAGCGTGCTCTCGTCTCCACAATCGGGGCGTGTGGTCATGGCACATCATCACTGACCTGGGATCGAGGCATGGGACGTGCAGCAGTCCTGTGGTGCTCGCGGTCCCTGGATGCAGCAGGCTCGTGCCTGTCTATCCTGTGTCGGGAGCTGGCGCCAATCCGTGTAGGGAGCTTGCTGGCCGTGGACGCTCATCACTTGACCTGCGATCGAGAAGCCGGGCGTTCGTCTCTAAAGGCGGGATCCCGTCGCGAGTGCGCCTCGTGTCTCTCTTCTCGAAGCACCGAGCATGACACCTTCTTTCTGTCAAGTCTGCATTCCGCCCTCTGGTCTGGTGCTAAGATCATCGTAAGAGCGTGTGCCGACGTCTGCCCGGAAGTAGTTGGATTGGTCCGATACGTCACGGTCATGGGTGACTTAAGAGCCCCATCCGTGGTATTCTGCACGGTAGTAGTTGTACTGGTCCAATTCGTCACGGTCATGGGTAACTTAATAGCCACATCCGTGGTATTCTGCGCATTAGTCGTTCTACTGGTCCGATTCATCACAGTCATGGGAAATTTACTGGGCCCATTCGTGGTACTCTGAGCGGGAACTGATGGCCGCTCTCGGGCAGGTATCGGGGGTTCACGGTGGTAGAATCCCTACAGCTGGGACCATCTCTCTTCCAGCCAGGGGGCGCATACCGCACAGGGGTGCGTTGACTCACAGCCAGCACAGGGCAGGCAGACTGCATGCTCGTCACAGGGCCACTGAAAATCGCCACATCGCGTGCAGGTACGAACCTGGTAACTGCAACACAGAGGCCAAAAAGAAGAACGAGCGAGCGTGGCCTCCGAGGCTGCGCACCAATAATTACGCACGCGAGGGTGAGAACGAACTCAATCAAGTGCACAGATGGTGCCGACGCCCAGTGCTCATCCCTTCCCTTGAGCACCGGTAGATGGCAGTAACCGAGGTTTTACCTGGCCATAACGATGCGAGAAGCAAACCCACGCCGGTTGAAGCGACGTCCTGAGGCGCCACGGGACTCAGTCACCACCCCAGTCAAGGCTGTCCACAGGCACGATAAGTCCATGTCACACCGCACAGGCCAAAGTTTGAAACAGCACAAGGCACAATCCAAGTGAGCTCCAAGCTAGCACAACCTGTGCCGCCAAGTCCCAAATGATGCAAGCACAGTTCAAGTAAAGTCACAAGACGACCGGTCACATCCACACAGTAAGATCCGAAGAGCGAAGTACAAACACAACCATCTACAGGCTAGCTAAGAAACTAACTGATGAATATCGGGTGAGCTCGTACCCAGATGGGGCGGAAGGGAGGCGACTTGGGTTACTGCCTGGACTATGGCGCCCCTCACCTGCCAACACTCCCATTTACGGACACAACCAAATTTTGGCTAAAATTAGGCTAGCTAGGTAACGTTTCCTATCAGTAATACCATCGGTAATGTGTTTTGTGGAAACAAGTTCATTTTTATTCAAAATGTTAGAGCTTAATGTCGTCCACCACAAAGGTAATTTGAAAGACAGGGTGCCGAAAAGGATCTGACCCCAGCTGGACCCAAACCCACAGCCTGTCAGACAAGAGTCGAACACTCTATCACCTGAGCTACCCAACTCATCACATTTTCGTTCAAGAAATAACATGCAGAAAACACATGCAGTAAAAAGTGCGGTAATGTAATACCAGTTACACGCAGTAACCCACAATATCAAACTAGAGAAACAGTTCCTTTCAGTGCTCAGGTGCAAACTAAATAAAAACAGCCATTGCATCTAATAATTATACTGATGAGCAAAAGAAATGCGACATTTCTGGAATCATCAGACACACTTCAGTGTTTCCAATGATTCCAAAAATGTTGCATTCTTTTGCTTGTCAGTATATATGTGAATTGGTGTGTAAACTGGACTGTGACCTGGACCAGCAAACACAGCAACAGGTCAGCATGTTCATAATAGAGCAGAGATTATTCTGAGCAACTATCTGTGAAACAGATAACCTGTCATTAAAAACTATTATTTAGGTGGCTGTCGCCACCCAAATACAGCCCTTTCAGTATGAGAAACAGCTTAAAATAGATTGAAATGCTAACAGCAGCCCAGAATAAATAAGAACAATTACCTGTGTGCTTTTGCTGCATGTCCCAACTGCTGTTAAAGTTTATTAGGTGTGTCGACAAGGCATAACAAACACAAATGGCGCTGAAATGTGTCTTCAGATTTATGCGTAATGGTACTCTAAATGAGGGTTTTTAATGACAGGTGACACATTTTCAACTTCAAGACCTTTCCTGTGAGAGCACCTGTCCTTTAGGACCACTTTATCTGGGGAAAAAGGTGCTTGATCAAGACAGGTACTACTGTACAAGCATTTTGCACATTATTGATAGTCAGACCTTACAACTCAACAAAATCAAGTATCTTCAGATTAATCAATCATCCCATCGCTGCCAGTAGACACATACTGTGTTTCTGAAATCTTTGGTAATCAAACGCCCAAGTCATCCAAGGAACAGTGACCCAAAGTGGTGTCAGTAAGAGGCATAGATCCTCATAAACGGTGGCTCATAAGGATCCATGTCTCTTGCAGCTGGATCGTGTTTTATAGTTTTCTTGGCAGTGAAGGGGTTAATCAGTTGCGGAGGCTCATGAGGATCTATGTCTCTTGCAGCTGGAGCGTGATCACATTGTCTCAGCAGTGAAAGCGTTAACTCATTCGCGGCCAGCCCCATCCGGATGCGCGGCTTATGCAGCGCATCCGGATGGGGCTGGCCACGAATGAGTTAATCATCAAGAAGTCACACATCTCAGATTCACTGGCTTACCTTGTCAATAATCCAAGACTCTATGCCTGTTTCATTTTTCCAAACACTTTTCATCTGAAAACAGTAGAGAGAAAAACATTAAAAGTTCATATATCAGAAGCATGCATGTACACTTCAAAGCAAACAACAATTCTTTTTTCTTTTTTTCCATTTTTCCACTTTTCATCTGAAAACAGAGGAGAAGAAAACCATTTAACTCGTTCAGCCAGACAGCCTATTTCCCAAATTTTGGAGGCGTTATCTAATGACTACACCAGTTGCAGGAGATGGGTCGACCATGATAATTCAAGGGTAGTGCCAGATTAGCTTGGCACCGACAGGCGCCAAGCTAAACTGGCACTACCCTTGAATTATTATGGTCGACCCATCTCCTGCTGCAGTGCATCAGCAGCCCTGAAAGTCTAAAATTTTGCCCACCAGCCTTTGGCTAGTGACTCCAAAGTTTTACTAGCCAAACTGAAAATGTTACTAGCCAAACTGAAAATTTTACTAGTACTGAAAGTAGCCCAACGCAACAATATAATGTACCACAAGAGTTTGACACCCAATGTTAGAGAGTGTTTTCTGCCCAGAGGCATTGAGAACAAATATTTGAACAGACAATCATAACCAAGTTAACGTTTATGTCCTGACTTCGGGCTTTTGACAGTATCAAGTGCAGAAATAACTGACTAAGTCCCCATGTGAACTGTGGTGGGATTTTTTTTTATTTATTTATTTATTTTGTAAGCAGAGCAGGGCTTCTGTCTTCACATCAGGTTAAAGGGTCTGTAGACCCACAGGTATAAATTTTAGAGGGTACACAGACCCCATCTGAGCATTATAGAGGGTCCGCAGATTTATTTAAGAAAAATTGCATCATCTGTATGTGTGTGTGTCCTTTCCATGATACTGATTTTTTAACTGGTGATCTATCGTGCAAAAGTCTGTCTCCCTCTCCCTCTCATACACACAGAAAAAAATATATATTTATTTATTTGTATGATTGTTTGATAATGTATTGTAACAGAGAATATAGCATTTTCTGCTGAATGCAGATTGACAACCAAAGTCTGACTTGTCTAAACTCTGTGTGTGTGTGTGTGTGTGTGTGTGTAGACGAAAGAGCTAAAATGGGTGACTGTCTTTACCATCCTTATGGAAAATGGGGGTGTGTATAATTCTGGGTTCCCAAGTCAGACACCCATTTTTTCTGAGGGTTGTTTCTGCATTGTCTTGCGGTAAAGATTCATAAAAAGTAAACAAATCCGTTTTTCTCATTTTGGCGTTAACACATGCACTTTTGTGTTTAACAGACACGCCGGTAGTGTGTTTGAAAACTTGTCCCTCCCAGCAATGTGTGTGTGTGTGTTGTGCACACAAAACCCTGAAAATGAGCGTGTATTGTATTACATCACCCTTCTCAGTTATAAATAACTTCATAGCTGATATGGGTCAGGGGGGATATTTTGTTGTTTGAGGGAGTAAATAGTTTATGTTTCTACAAAATTAGGTTTGTTATTTGAGGGTGTGGTTGTTTTGTTAAAAAAAGTGTTGAGTTGTAATGTACTTCCGGGGTGATGTGGAGAAAGGTCATGTCTAGTGACAGATTTGAGATTCATGTATACGTTCACCAGGGACTTAGCCTATACGTTTTCTACGTTTGTTTCCATGTCAGATGAAGAATATTTGATCTGAAACGTCGTTCTTTGTTTCTATTTTAAAGGGTTTTCTGCCCACTATCTTCTGTTTTAGTTTGACTTAGCCTATAATTATATTCGTGCGCCGGTTGCTAAGAAGTGAAGTGATTGTATGAGTGCGCATTGTAAGAGAGGACGTTTAGACTTTGGGTGAGGCTGCTGTTGTCTTTTGTCCTGCCCGACCTTTTGGTTGAACCTGTTGCTTTATTTTGTAGGTTTGTCGATGTTATCAATGCCGCATCTCCTTTTGGATTGTATGCACAAACTGATTGAATGGAAATGACGTCACAGAGTCAGCGTCGTTTCATGCGTCGTCTGCTACAGTCAGTCGTTTAGTGCAGTTAAAAGAGTGCAGGCTTGGATGGGCCATTTTCTGATGTAATAGTAAAGTATTATTTGTGTGAATGCTGTCCGTTTGAAGGAAGGTTGATTGATTGTACATTGCTTAACGTCCCGACAGCAACAAGACTTTCTCAGGACGTGCCTGCACTGCTAGTGACAAAAACTCAACAGAATATTGAATGTATGTCGCCAGCCGGTCCAATATGTTAAATAAACCTACTCGGACATGGGGCCTAAATAAAGCTAAGACCATTTAGCAACACACATCGAATATCAAGAGCCACAGGCAGCGCAGACAGTAGGGAGAGTTTAAAAAAGGAAAATGCAGGTGAATGGACCAAGGGTAGACAGAAACACATGCCCCCGGAATATAGAGAAAAACCCACCCTGTGGGGCTGACCAGGGTGCCCCTGGGAACTAAAAAGTCCCCCAGGGCAGACCCGGTTGGGGGTGTTTGAAGGAAGGACTGGAAAGTCGAGTGTTGAGGGCAGACCGGTTGGGGGTGTTTCAGGGAAGGACTGGAAAGTCGAGTGTTGAGCGAAGCCCGAGAGAAGGTGAGGATGGGAAAAATATCCAGCACTATATGTTGGAATAGATGCATATCAGTTACGACATGCTTGTAAATTAAAACACTTTTAACCCCACCCGGGTCTGCCCTGGGGGACTTGGGTGGGGTTAACTACTTTTTATTTCCCAGGGGCACCCTGGTCAGCCCCACAGGGTGGGTTTTTCTCTCTATTCTGGGGCATGTGTCTCTGTCGGCCCTTTGTCCATTTACCTGTATTTGCCTTTTTAAAACTCTCCCTACTGTCTGCACTGCCTGTAGCTCTTGATATTGGATGTGTGTTGCTAAATGGTCTTAGCTTTATGTAGGCCCCATGTGTTAGGTTTATTTAATGTATTTGACCGGCTGGCGACATACATTCAATGTTCTGTTTAGTTGTTGTTTTTTCACAAGCAGTGCAGGCACGTCCTGAGAAAGCCTTGTTGCTGTCGGGACGTTAAGTAATGTACAATAAAACACTTTTAACATTAAGAAAAGTTGAGTTAAAAGAGGTTTTAAAACAGTTTTCATAAAAACCTTTGCCCGACACACTTCTAAAAACAACATTTTCTTAGTTTTAAACCTTGTACCACGCCATAAACGCCGGGATTGCTTTTCAGTCTTAGCTGTCCTATAGTGTGGAATGTGGGACTTTGCCAACTGGATCCATCTGGTGCACTCCAAATGAGTATTTGTGAGTGGTTCGACGTGCAACTCAGTGTGCGCCTCTGAAATGACCTACTGATTCCACTGATAATGAAAATCTTTCATTCATAAGAGCGCATTGAGCAGCTCTATAAACCAAAAGTGATGACCCCCTCTCCCCCCCCCCCCCCACCACACACACTTCTTCCCCCCCCCCTCCCCTCCCCCAACCCCCTTACAACCCCACTCAAACAATCATAATAGTAAAATCAACCAAAGGTATCTTTAGTGAGGTATTTTCACTGTAATCCCAGTTTTGTGTGAGAGGCACCCACTTTTTGGGTAAAAACCCATTTTTTTTCCATCCAGTGGCTCTGTTTCTAGAAAATGTCTATTTTATTTTAAGTTGTAGAGCTTAGTTATAAGGTGAGTTCTAAACATTGGCATCAACTCCAGAGCCCTAGAATAAATAGAAATATGGGAACCCATTTTCACATAAAATGGTAGGTAACCCAGTCTGAGGGTTTTGTGTTCATGTGTGTGTATGTATGTGTGTGTGCGTGTCTGTGTGGTGTGGTGTGGTGTGGTGTGGTGTGGTGGTGTGTTTGTGTGTGCGTGGGTACGTACGTATGTAAAAGTACATTTTTGGCTCACGTGTGAAGCAAAAGTGAGTCTATGTTTTAGGCCAGTGGTCGTCCGTCTGTCCATCCGTCCGTCGTAAACTTTAACGTTGGCATTTTCTCGGAGACTTTTCAAGCCATATTCTTCAAACTTGGCCCAAGGATACTTTGTGGCGAGGCCTTTCTAAATATACCAATTTGAGTGACCTCTCACAAGGGTCAAGATCACAGGGGCTCAGGAAATAGGTCCAAAATAGCTATATTTGACATTTATTTTCTTTCTGAAATATTCACAACTTCAAACCCAAACTTGGTGCAAAGATACCTGAGGGTAAGACCTTTCCATGCATACTAATTTGGTTGATCCCACGGTAAGGTCAAGGGTCACACGAGCCGGTTCAGAAAATAGGTTCAAAATAGCCACATTTTGACAAAAGTCGTTATTTTCTCAAACACAACTTTATACCCAAACTTGCTACAGAGATACCTGATGGGAAGACCTATCTATGCATACTGTTTTGGATAACGCTTCAGAAAAGTCAAGAATCACAGGCTGGCAAATGTGTGTAAAATGCCAATTTGTCATAACATTTTAGGTATTAGCAACATTTCTGAAATTTTTTTCACACATACATACCAATGTGCATACCAATAGTTACTCAACTGATTGCAAAGGTTAAGGGTGGGGGAAGGGGTGCAGGGTTGGATCCAGGGGGAGGGGGGGGGTCCATGAATCCCCCCTCCAGAGCCAAATTTTGTAAAAATGCTATAACAAAGTCCATTTTTGGGGGTGTTTGCCCCCCCCCCCCCCCCCCCTCGTTTGTTCATTTCGGCCCCTGGAAACAAGGTCTATCGCATTGCCCCTCCCCCCCTCACCCCTGCACTCCCCGCTGTTTGATTTTTCAACCCCGGAAAGCAAGGTCTGTCGCTCCCCCCCCCCCCCAGCCCCTGCCCCCGATTTGAATTTTGCGGCCCCCTGGAAGCAAGGTCTGTCGACTACCCCCCCCCCCCCTCTCTCCCTGTTGTTATATTATTTGACCTCTGGAAGTAAGGTCTGTCTGCTCCCCCCCCCCCCCCCCCCTCTCCGTTGTTATATTATTTGGCCTCTGGAAGTAAGGTCTGGCCCCCCACCCCCCCCCCCCCCCCTTATCGGGTTGTTTGAATTTTGCGGCCCCTGGAAGCGAGGTCCGTCAAATACCCCCCCCCCCCCCCTCGCCTTTGTTTCATTCTTCTGCCCCTGGAAGCAAGGTGTGACGCCCCCCACATTATTGTTTGATTACAATGTCTGACAACACCCACCCCACCCCATTTGATTTTGCGGCCAATGGAATCAAGGTCTGACGACTACTAGTACCACCCCCCCCCCTCCCTGTTGTCTGATCTATCAGCCCCTGGAAGCAAGAGCCTGATGCCTACTCCCCCCCCCCCCCCCCTCCCCACTGTTTGATTTTTTGGCCCTCGGCGAAGCAAAGTGTAGGGTCATGGAGGCCTTTTGTATCAGGTTCATGTTCCCAAACAAGAAGTTTGGCCCCCCCCCCCCTCCCCTGGAGTAAGGTGTGATCCGACCCTGTGATGTGTTCTTAGAACATTTTGGCAGTATTTCTGATTGTGTCTTAACCCATTTCGCCCGGGTCCCTGAAGCAGGAGATGGATTGACCATGATAATTCAAGGGTACTGTCAGATTAGCTTGGCGCCTTCAGGAGACAAGCTAATCTGACACTACCCTTGAATTATAATGGTCAATCTATCAATCAATCAATCAATAAACTTTATTCTTCCAAATACATGTTGTCACATACAGGAAAATTTGTTTCGCCACAAAACTTGTTTGAACCTCCTACGATCACAAACTGTTTCTGCAGCTGCGATTGCAGTTTTATAGGCATTTTGGGATGATTTGCGTCGCAACACCCTGTTTACCTGCACTGTGAGCTATGGTTAGTGTGTTTGTTCATTTATTTTTTGTCTTACAGGTAGTCATGAGTCTGACTTTCGACCTTGAGCTTTGACCTTGACCTTGAAAGGGTGGGGTTTGGGGCGTTCAGTTTGATAAATGCGTAATTTTTTGGGCATGGCAGCTGGTTACAGTCCTCTTCCTGCTTGTTGTCACCAGACAACAGGGTCAACGAGGATGCCTGAGCATTGTCTTTTTGGCTGCCCTGAGATACACAAGGAAATGGCCTTGGGTCTGAAAGCTCATTTTTCATCAATGTCAGTGTCATGGTAATCTTTTTCAGTTGTCCAGCCCACCAGAAGTCAGTTTGACTCTATTGCATGTGTGTGTAAACTTGGAAAAACATAAAAAGTAGGGGGGGGGGGAGAGATAGATAAGTGGGGGCTACAGCCCCACCCCTCCCCAATCAATTGATTTATTCTAATTAGCACGGTAATTAGACAACCCACGTCAGCACTTACCACCAATGCCTTAATCACCTAGCCGTACTCGTACCATTTCAAGAAATCATTCAAGCTACGTTTTTTGATCAGCTGCCAACCCGCGAGTATTAAGGCAGATCCCCCACCCCACCTAAATAATTAATGCTGTCATTGACTTTTTTAAGCAAAATTATTATATTATATTATAAAATGAATCAAGACGAATTACTTCTTCTAAACGATATCAATGCTGTAGAAAACAAAGACTTAGACTCCAAGAAACAGCGTCTTTTGTCTGTGATTGTCTCAGGCAAGTCAAAGGCTTATCTGGGTAGACAATACAATATAGAGGATATTGAATCTTTAACCTCTGACGAGCTAATCAAGCTTCATTCTAAATATGAAAATCACATTGCCTCACTAATGACTCGTGATTTAAGTCGATCTCTGGTATGCCTATACACAAAAGCAGTAAGCCACTTTCTACCTGTAGACGCTGACAACCTTTCACACGATCTCGAAAGCAACCCCATAGTTTCAAGTTCAATAGGTAAATTAGCATGCCTTATGTTTTAAAAGTTTGGGAATTACCTTGCGCCTGCTGTAACCTTACTTGTTACTAGTAGTCATATTGATTTTTCTAAAATAAATTTTAAATTAGAAGAAAATGGACGAGACGACTCCACAACAGAGCCATGTCTTGACACAGGTTCAAACAGTGACTAAGACTAAGAGTCCAGGTCGAATAGAGGCTGGAAAAAGATTAGCTGAATATAACAGACAAAAGAAATTACAGCTTCAAGCGAAAACAGAAAAGACTAACACACCATCACCACTTCCACCAGAACCAACACAACCACCCAAAAGTGAGAAAAAACAAACTACAAAATATATAGTTGCTGGATTTGTTGTCGGATTTGGTTACGTAGGTTACCAATTATATAAAAAATACAAACCAAACACTCGAACAGTGTCCAAAAAATCAAACACTCCAAAAACAAAAGAAGAAGTCTCCACATTACCAGCAGTTCCAAAACCTTTGGACCCATTTTACATGCAGTAAATAAATTTATTATTTTAATTTTTGTAGCATAAGAAAATGAGCGACACAAAGAACTTAATGAACCTTGTCTATCACTCCGCTGTAATAAGTGGACTAGCAGTAGCATATTCTATGTTGGGAAAAAGTCTTCTCAAAATGAAATCAGCAGACCTTAGTAAATTAGACTTTGAAGACAGTGCTAAGCTAGTAGTTGTTATAACAGCATCGATTGCAACAAAAGATTTTCTAGTCAAGCAAGGAATTATTCCAGAAAATATTTCTATGTAAATAAAAATATGGCAACTATAGCTGTCATGATTGGTGGTGCAGTTATTAACGCATTGGCTTTTAGTGGATCAAACTATTTCTTTTCAAAAGTGAGTAAAGAGGAATCAGCAGAAGAAATGAAGCGCCACAATGAGGCATCTGAAAAACTAGCTCAAGCTCAACAAGATTACGAAAAGCAAAGAATTGAGAAACTTGATTTTATTAATGAAAAACTAAAACTTGAGGGTCATGCACAGCATACATTTTCAAATGTTGATGACGCGATCAAAGAATACTATCTTGTAACTGGTGAAGACATGTCTATTCCACAACCAAAACTTAGTGACTACTACCAACCAAGCCCAGAACAAAGAAATGGAGAAATAATATTTGTTTTAGTAGGAATGACATTAGTATATTTTACAGGAGTTTATATTGCTAGAAAAAATGGCAGACGCTAAACTATCAAAAATATATTACTCCCCAATTGGCTACTGGAAAGGGAATACTGCAATAAAAAAATTACATGCTGCTGTGGGTGGAGATGTTAACCAAATAAAACAGTGGCTTAAAAAACAGGCAATTTGGCAAATATATCTTCCTGCTCCAAGAAAAATAACAAGGCCTCATTTTGAAAACACATCACCTAATGACACACACCAAATGGACCTCCTGTTTCTTCCGCATGACACAATAAGAAAGAAACGATACAAGTATGCATTAACTGTTGTTGACATAGCTTCAAGGTATAAGGATGCAGAACCCATAACTGACAAAAAAGCTGTAACAGTGGCCACTGCATTATCAAAAATATATAGTCGAGGTCCTTTAAAATACCCTAGGCTTGTGCAGGTTGATGATGGGAGTGAATTTAAAGGGGCTGTTAATCAATTATTTGCAAAGCATGGCGTACTGGTTAGACGCGGTATTCCAGGCTTGCATAGATCACAGGCAATTGTTGAAAACTTTAACAAGCAATTATCGGAGAGACTTTTTAGCTATCAGTATTCTAAGGAACTCATGCATGACGCACGTAACACTGAGTGGGTTAAAAGATTACCTTCTGTGATAAAAGCAATGAATAATGATGGTCACCCTAAACCTGTTGATTCTATTAAACTGAAAACAATACCGTCAGAAATAAAAGCAATAACACCTCCAGACACTAACTTATTTACAAAACAGGTGAGATATTTGTATCAACCTGGTGAGGCTGAAAATGACGTTAGACGTAGGGCAACTGATCCAATTTGGTCTACATCTGTTCATAATATAAAAAAAATAGTTCCTTCAGCTAATGCAACAATATATTATCTGTATGAGCCTGCACCAAAGAGGGCATTTGTCAGAGAAGAATTACAGATTATTCCCCCAGACACCGTTACTCATTTCAGTAACTAACTCATCAATTAATTCATCAACCAGTTTGTCAGCTATTTCTTCAGATAACTTGAGTCTGTAATGACCAGGTGCATAAGCTTTTTCCTTACTATGAAACACTCATTTTGTGTCTCCAACTGCCAGAGACTTCTTATGTGTTTGGATCATTTCAAGATTATGTTTGTTTGATCTCAGTGACTTGTTTGGATAATCAGGCATTAATGCACCATCTAACACTTGCTTGTAATGTTCATGACGAATGTCTTTATTTTTTATCGCTGTTTTCTTGATACCTTTGGCTTTTGACTGACTTCCCTTCTGGTGCAGTATAGAATACATTTTGGATCTCAGTCCAACATACTCAACTATTGGCACACCATTTAGTTCATCCTTAAACTTTCCAGGCACTTTCTTGTTTTGTGTGCTAAACAGTGGATGATCCTTAGGGTAGTCAGACGTGTCATACATGTGTAACTCTGTTTTCATGTCTTCATAAAAGTCTTCAGTACACACATCAATGATCATAGAGTCAGTGTCAGTGTATAGCAGACGACAGTCAGGATACTTCGGTTTGAAGTAATCATAATAAAATTCAAGCATCAACAGTTTTGACAACTCCAGAATTGCCATACCAATGAATACTGGCTTGTCCAGTTTAACAATCTTTTTTTTGAGTGACACTGCATACAATGATGGATGAAATTCTTTGTACCCTGTGTACTGAGGCTTACTTGTAAGTTTAATTGCGCCTGATTCAGTTGTAACAAGTCTCACATCTTTTCTGTGATGAGGATTTTCCATAGTCTTACCAAAACAGGCATTGTTCATAAGCTTAAAGAAGTCTTTGTCAAATGCAGTGTTACCATCTCTTGCACGCAATGTTGTATTTTTCATTATGTAATCTTTCATGAAAGCACTTTGGTCAAATTGAATTCCTCTATGAACTTTCTTTAGTACTAACCCATGTCTGATGTAAAACTGCCCCCACCCGGGTCTGCCCTGGGGGACTTGGGTGGGGTTAGGTATTTTTTAGTTCCCAGGGTCACCCTGGTCAGCCCCACAGGGTGGGTTTTTCTCTCTATTCTGGGGCATGCGTTTCTGTCTACCCTTAGTCCATTCACCTGTATTTGCCTTTTTAAAACTCTCCCTACTGTCTGCACTGCCTGTAGCTCTTGATATTGGATGTGTGTTGCTAGATGGTCTTAGCTTTATTTAGGCCCCATGTTGTTGGTTTATTTAACGTATTTGACCGGCTGGCGACATACATTCAATTTTCTGTTTAGTTTTTTTTCACAAGCAGTGCAGGCACGTCCTGAGAAAGCCTTGTTGCTGTCGGGACGTTAAGCAATGTACAATCAATCAACTGATGTAAAACTGTAACAATCGATAGTGGCAAACGTAATTAAATTTGTCATTCAGATTGGGTACAAGTTTGGTGTCTTCTTTTTTTCCCGTTAAACTCATTTTTTCAACTGCTAATGGATAATCATTATGGTAATCATGTAAATGGTGTGGATACTCCAAGTCTACTTCAAAGATCCAACCCTTTTCATCATTTTGACCTCGATCCATAATATATTTTGTTAATTTTTTTATGCCATACTGTGACAAATCATACAAACAAAAGTTTTTTAATGGCAACAATTCACACATTGCAAATCCATACAAATTATTAGCATCCAAGTATGTAATAAATGACATTGGCTTTGAGGGGTCAAAGTCGTCAAGATATTTGTTGTTGGCCTTGCCATAATTGTTTGCTGCTAGACTAATACCACCTCTCAATCCACGTTCCACCATTTCACCCATCGTACGATCAGACAACAGGTCTATAGATATCTTACTGGATTTCAAAAATGCATCCCATGTCATGCCAGGACTAGTTATGTAACAAGCAGGGTCAAGCTTGTAGTGTAACAAACCCTTTTCACGGTAACTTTCAAATACGTCTGCTAGCAAACAGACATCAGCCTTTAAGTACTGATCGTGGTAATCACCAATTGTCTGACACCCTAGTTTTTCCCACGCATCAAGTGCATGCTGGTATTCAGAGTCAGAAATACCTTTACCAGTTAGTGTAGAATAAAATTTCTCTTTTGGAGGCAGTCTCCTTTCCTCAAAAACTACCCAGTCACTGATGTACTCATATGGATAAACACCTTTTTTAATCAAGTCCGGCTCAAAATATTTACTTGTTATTGGATACTCACTCAGTCCTTCTGCCAGACTAGCAAGACCTAAAGACAAATGTTGCATGGAGTCATAAAATGCTAATTTGTCCAATCTAAAAGTCAAGTACTTCTCAGTTGTCTGGGCAATGCAACTAATTTTTCTGTAAGACTCATCAACAGCCTGCATGATGATGTGTGAATCATATCCCTTCAGATTGTGAAAAAAGATTGGTAACTTATATGTCTTAGGATCTGTTTTTAATAATAAGTTACAATTGTTATGTGCAGCACCTCTGTAACGCCCAGTTATGTGATCGTGGTCACGAACTTTATCACCTCCCAGAGGCTGTTCACAAATCCAACACGTCTCTGCTGTATCAAATTTTAGTTTGTCTTCTTCTGTCATCACCAAAGGCATCTGACATGTTGTGAGATATTGTACTACCTGACTATACAGTTGTCTCATTTCTGTTAAAAACAGGCATGCTGCATTTTCACCCCTGTAGATAACAGGTTCTGAATGAAGACCGTCTGACCTAACAAAAATGTATCCAAAAGAACACACCACTTGGTCACTCAATTTTATAGTCTTTGGTAATGACTCTGGAACTGGACCCTCATATGGAACAACGAGTGATTCAAAATCTGCATACACTACAAACGGCAGCTTTTGCTGATTCCCATAGTTCTTAAAATACACTTGACTACCAGGATCTGGATACTTAAGTACAGTTTGTATGTCATCAGGTGACCTGCAGTGTAAAACATGTTTGTGTGCCACTTCAATAGAGGAAAACCTCTGTAAACATCTTTTACACACTTCCTGTTTACACTTGTGTTTTGTTGTATGCCCATGAATTAGACGTGACATATTTCTGATAATTGTGTAGTGAAAGTTATTGTCATCACCGGCAGGGCCGATTAATAACATGTCAACATGTTTATCTTCTGGCTGCCCATAGGTTGGGGCAATTGGAGATACTCTAATTGGCTGTAACTTATTCTCAGATTCATTTTCCCACACAAACACATTCACAGATATACCAGGATTTAGTTTTTCAAACAAGTCTATATCCTCTATTTTAACAGGGAACTCAATGCCACTGAAGTTGAGTTCGTTTACAAATTTGGTATAGTTAGATACACGATCAGGTTTTGCTTTTACAAAATGAAGTTTAGCAAGCACACACCACATAAAACATAAATTATCATTGTTTTGAATATTGACTACAGCCTTTTTGTTTGCAACCTCAGTTGGAAGTGGTATCCATGATTTACCTAGTATAGGATGATATCTTGACTGCTTCAGTTGTAGTTCATGTACAAGGCCTTCATGCCAGCCAGACCCTTGCATTTCTGCTCTGTCAATTGCTTCATGGAAGTCTGGTAACAATCTTTCTCTAAACACTTTCTCTAGTTCTCTTCTCGAATTAACTGTGTGCTGCCTTGTCGAGATATATGTTACAATAACTTCACCAACATCTCTGGCAAATTCTATTTTTGCAACAATCTGAATCTTTACACTATCAGAAAGAAGGTTATTTTGTATGACTAAAAAAGATCTTTCTATTGATTCATAGACATTGTAAATATTAGATATAGGTAAGTCAGTTGTGTGAAACACGTTTCTTAATCTTTGATGGTTGTCCATCTTTTTTATTTGTCCGACAAAAAAATAAATAGAAAATTATATAATGAAAATGGCACTTTATTAACTAAAATCTATATAATAGACAAAATTAATCACCAACTAATAAGCCACTTCATAGATATGTCTTCTGTTGTATCATGTTCAATCTTTTGCATGTGTAATATTGTTTTATTAACAGTAATAAATTTAACATTTTTATTTTCTTTTTTTATTTGATTGTATATTTGTAAACACATAATCTTAAACCAGTCAGATTTAGCATCATAAACTAAAAAATATGTTGTCCTATTATTATAAAGTGGAAAAGTATTAGAATATCCAAGATAAAAACTATATGTCATGTACATCTTCATCTGTGTTGGGAGTGTTGAAAAACGGCGTCTAACTTGTGTTTTTAAGTCACTAATAAGCATAAAACCCCTGAAACTCGATGTAATATCCATGAATTTACCAATAGGCCAATTTTGATCCTCTTGTCCGTCCGTCATTTTTATAGACAAACCCAAAAGATAAATTAATTTACTAACCCATATCCAGTGGGTTGATCTGTCTTTAAAATGAGCTTTAGATGCTTAGTTGATTTCAGTTTATTTTTTACATCATCCCGTTCTTGCTTATTTGGAATGACATCGTTTTCTCTGAGACAGTCTTCAAAGCTGTCACGATCCTTACAGTAAAACAAACAGATAAACTTTAACTGCTCACGAAAATCTTTTAGTACAGCATTATATTTTTGAGTGAGAATCCAAACACTGATGTTTACGTGTCTACCACTGAAGGCAAGTTCTGCTAATATGTTTCTTTTTTTGACAATATCCTTTTCTGCTGAGCAGTCATCAACAATAAACAACGTTGGCTGTCCTTCAAATTGCTTGTAAAAATATAGCAGGTAGTCATTCAGTTTTTTCTCAGGATCAATTAAGTAAATGTTATGATCAGTCCAAATAAAAAAACGGTTGTGATAAGCTTTGTTGTGTTTTATTGTTGGACAAAATATTACAATGTTTTCAAAGTGGTGTATGTATCTTGTTTGTAAGAGGTTAAGTACAAATTCAGTTTTACCACACCCTGTCGCACCACAAAACAATCCACAGTGTGGGTCAAGGGTCATTAGGTTCATTTTAATACACAATATAATTTTAATAGATGTGTCCACTCAGTCTGCTTTCTGCAATATTGAGTTGTGCGTCATAAATTAGGTATAAATATATATTTATGGCTGCAGCAGTTTCAACCTTCTTTTGTATCTGAATTGTTATTCCATCACTACCATTCTCAACAGTTCGTCCTGACCCATGAAGATAGTCATCATCTGTACTACGCAGGTCTAACCACAGTGCATACTTGTTTGTCAGGTATTGACCAATCCTAACGTCATACAGATGTAGATCTTTGCACGCAATGTTTGCTGGTTTATCTCTAATCCTTCCACCCGCAAAATACTTTGTGATCTCGTCGTAGTGCTGGTATGGTAACATTCCAGATGCGTACACTTGATTAGGACGGCCTTCGATTGTACAGGACAAATGTGTAATCTTAGGATTGTAGAATTTTTCTGAATCCCGTTTGTATGGAGCCGCTGGTTCAATAAACAACATAAAAATACCTTTCAGTGACCTAGCAGGCGTGTTTAAGTTTATGTTCCACATTGGGTCGCTTTTGTCTTTGGGTATTAAACTATGTCTAATCACCCTGTCATAATAAATTGGAAGTCTTGACTGGTACTGATTTTGAATGAGTCTGGCTAGTTCAGTATGTGTGACAATTTCATATTCCAAGGAAATGTTAGAGATCTTATATGTTGCACTAAGATCAGATGATTTAATAACTTTGGAGTAGTCATTGAAGGTTAGTTCAAAACTCAGACGGTCATTCAGTGCTCCTTGATAATAAGGCAGATGAGCTGTTAGGATTTCAAACTCAAGTGGAATGTAGAATCTGGATCCATATGTTTCGGCCATTATAACATCCATGGCTGTATTAGTTACTTTATCTCCGGCGTCGATTCGAAGTTTACCAACATTATCTGGCTGTATGCCTTGGTAAATACGGTCTTCTCGTTCTTCTTTTGTTAGCCAAAGGTCTTTGTAACAGTAGAACACATCTGAGTCGTCAAGACTAAACACTTCCTGTCCTTCAAGTTTTACTTTAATAGTTCTAACAATTGCTCTACCAAGATTGTTAACTAGTGTTCTGTTCACGTCTGCGTCTGATGATAGTTCAATATTAAATGCTAGGCGTGCAGTGCCAGGAACAATAACGTCACTGGGGCCTAGGTTTAGAAACTTGACTGTAAGTGTTTGGTTCTGGTCTATGGTACTTGGATTGTTTGTGATGACGATTGTCTTATGCCCTTAACACCCAGAGGCTCACGTAGTTTTCTGTATGGGTCTAACTTTGATCCGTAAGACTGTGTCATTTTTATTATGCACAATAAAAAATAATAAATTAATAAAACAATGGCAGCGGGAGGATTTAATCATGAAGATTTTGAAATGGATGACATGAATGACTATGATACCAGTATCACAGATATGACTGGAATGGTAACTAGTAGTAGTAGTATGCATCATGAACTGTTAAAAGACAAAGTAAACTCATTTTATGACAGTGTTGGAGCGCGCCCAGATGTAATAGATCCTAATCAGTTTGAATATGATAAAGGACACTTATTTGTAAATACAGACAGAGGGAAAATAAATCTAACACATAAAAATAATCCTTCTAAGTTTAGGGCTTTAAGTACAATTAAAGGTGAAGTCGGTGGTAACTCTGGGTTGGCAAGATACCTTGGTATTGGAGGGTCTCCTGTTCCCCCAAGACTTGTTAGTGTGCTTCACGACACGCAAACAAAGTTGCCAACAGGGCAACAAATTGAAATGGCACCAGTAACAATTGATTGATTGATTGTACATTGCTTAACGTCCCGACAGCAACAAGGCTTTCTCAGGACGTGCCTGCACTGCTTGTGAAAAAAAACTAAACAGAAAATTGAATGTATGTCGCCAGCCGGTCAAATACATTAAATAAACCTACAACATGGGGCATAAATAAAGCTAAGACCATTTAGCAACACACATCCAATATCAAGAGCTACAGGCAATGCAGACAGTAGGGAGAGTTTTAAAAAGGCAAATACAGGTGAATGGACAAAGGGTAGACAGAAACACATGCCCCAGAATAGAGAGAAAAACCCACCCTGTGGGGCTGACCAGGGTGACCCTGGGAACTAAAAAATACCTAACCCCACCCAAGTCCCCCAGGGCAGACCCGGGTGGGGGTACCAGTAACAAGCCTACCAGAAATAGCAAACACAGTGATACAAGAAACTTCATTTACTGAAGGACAAATAAATGACGCTTTGAAAACAATACATGATCCACCTTTGTCAATGAGGGAGATTATGGGTTTGGATAAATCACTGCAGACAATAAGAGGTGAGATGGCAAATAATTTAGCCAAACTAGGAGAGCTTGATAAACACATAGAACGTGAAAAAAGAGAAACTGGCTACCGCAGACAATGGAAATCTTGACACAGAAATGAAAGAAAGAATACAGCACAGATTAAATGATTTGCAGATAGAAAGATCAGGAAGGTTAGAAGCGATTAGTATTGGGAGACAAAAACTGAAAACACAAGTCAACAGGATTAGAGAAACAATTCAGAAAATACTTCACGAAGACACTACTCTGGCTGAGAGACTAAAAACACTTTTCAGAGAACAGGGTATCACAATTGCCAGTTTAATTACAGCTCTGGGGTTTATTATCAGTACAGTTGTGTTGGCTGTCTCCGGGGGTGGTTCTCCACCTCCAGCACCACCAACCCCAGTCCCCACAGATCCAAAAGACTTACAGTCGTGGGTAAAGAAACAACTGTCTCACATATCAGACTTGCTTAAGAAATTGGCTGTGAAAGCAATGGACGCTTTGCCTGGCATTATAGGCACTGTTGTCAGTTGGCTGATTAGTACAGCGGCAAAGGCAGTAGGGTTTATGGCAGAACATGTGTGGGTCTTTTTGGTGACAGTAGGAGGGTTAATAGTGGGTTATTTAATGAAACAGATAAAGAAGTAAAACCCCTAATCCTGTTAGACCTATTACCAATGCAGTTCTTTTTTACTCATGTGTGTCAGGGGTTGACTGTACTGATTGTATGAGTGACGGTGTGGGGGCTGGGGCCGGGGTCGGGGGTGTTACCATCTGTAATGATTTTAACGGCTGTACGTGTGTGGTTGTTGCTCCTAAGTTTACAGATTGATTGAGACCGAGTTTTTGACCAACACCTGCAACAATGATTTCATTATTATAATTTGTTATTGTACCCATTTGGAGTTGAAGGTCAGATGGTAACATGTATAACCCGATGCCAACTACAAAGTCAACTTTTGATCTGGCATATCTTAAAACGTCTTGGTAACGCTGTATGCTTGATGGGAGATCAACTGTTGAGTTAATTGAATCTTCAAGATTTGCAAGAAACTGTTTTTGTGCTTCAAATTTACCACTTCCATTCAAAATGTTTGATTTTGTTAGTGATTGTGCTCCTAGTAAACACCAGACATATGTTCTGATAGACTCATTGACGCGCTCGACTCCCGCTTGAGTAAACCCGTCAGATTTATCTAAGACAAATGTGGTCCATGCGTTTGACTGTTTCTGTTCTATTGATCCTAACCAGACTTGTGATTTTGATGAGAATGAAGTGTAACCAGGGTAATAATCTTGAGGGCATTGTCTGTGACTCATAGCATAATACAATGTACCCATACCATTGTGATCATCAAGTTTTTGTGTAAAGTCATACTTTGTACTGATGTTAAACTCATTACAGATGCGTTCAAATGCTTTCATATCCATGGGATTATTAAACTGATTAAAACTGGATTCAGTGGGTAATGGTGTATGCAGTTCTGACAGTATACGTCTAAGCTGGTAGTAAGTGTGAAAACGATACACAGACCTAATCAGTTTGTTTGAGTGATTCAAATGGTCTGTAAATGAAACACCACAGCCTGTAGTTGAGCATAGTATAGCAAAGTTAAGTTGGTTTTGAAACATCTGTAGTGGGCTTGAAGACCACTTTCTTGCAGTAGAGTCATCTGTAATTGGAGGGTTTAGGTAATGATCAAAAGGGTTGGGTACTTTGACTTGAAATAAATCTTGTTCACTTACAGCTATGTCGAGTTGATTTAGTTGAATTATTTTCTGTTCATAAGTTGGTGCGACATTATATTTGGCATCCACGTTAAATTAAAACGCGTTTACAATGGCAATTGTTGGTGATTTAAATTCCATTGTGCTTTTTTTATGTGATAATAAAAATGTTTATAACCTTAACAAATCTTGACACGAGCAAACCAGTGTGGCTAACTAATGGGATTGATAATCGTGATGGTAGCAAGGCTGTAGCTATCCATGAAATGTTTTACACTGTAAAGTGGTTTAATGTAACGGATGATGAAAATTATTCTGTAAGTGGAACTCTCGATGGTTTAGAAAAGGGTGATACTTTACGAGCCGGATATTATGACTTTTGTACTTTAGCTGAATGGCTTCAAAATGAATTTAAAATTAAAGCAACTTTAAACCCAGCTAATTTACTTGTTACAATTGATTTTCCGAAAAGTGGTCAGTTTTCTTTATCAATTAGTCTTTTATTATTACTTGGATTTTTTAAAACAATAACACATCTAGATGAAGATTGGTCACAATCAGTTGGTAGTCTACTATCACCAAAAAAACCAAGAATAACTGGCAGATATCCTGTTCATTTGTCAGTACACACAGTGCTAAATGTTCATTTGAAAGAACTGAACACAACTGAGAATGTACACAATGGAAAGCCTTCAACTTTGTTGAGATGCTTACCTACTGGAACTGCTCCGTATTGTGAAAGTGTAGTTGTTAGATTTCCTAATTTGCAGTTTAAGAAATTAGGTTCTAGTTTCTTTGAATCACTGAGCTTATATGTAACTAATCAGGATAAAAATCCAGTTCTTATGCATGATTTTAGTGTTGTGTTGGAAATTAAATAATTTTATTTTTGTTTATAAAAATGAGTGGTCTTGTTCCAAAGCCTAGAATCATACCAGTTGCGTGTCCAGTAACAGAATTGAAAGATTTGGCAGACGTACAGGATTTTGAGAAGGAGGGAGATATTGGAGAAATATATGGTTTTGAACTTGATTCAACTGGTATGTACAAGAGGAAAGTAATTGTCGACATGAAAGATGGTGAAAGACAGATTCCTAAACTTGGTCAGCTTCGTGATGTTACTGTACCTACTCCACCTGTAAATAATGTGCCCTACAACTTAATACATGTAGGTAGTAAGTGGGTGGTTTCACCTGTACCGGCACCACCACCCACAATTGACTGGGACATAAAGATTGAATTTATTAGTCCTTATGTATACACTGATGATGAAGGCGCCTTAGTGTTTAGGAAGGTTGTTAATTCTGGGCCGCTTATTGTAAGCCTTGTTCCAAGTTTTTCCCTAGACAACAATAGCAGAGAAAAACTGAAAGTTGAAAATTATGAGAGACGGCGGTATCTTCTTACAACTAGAAAGGGTAGATCAGATACTTCTGTTGTGTTTATGCCAGCAAGCTTAGTCGTGGCTAGAGAAGCGACAATAGTATTTGAAATTATCATGAAATCTGTTGCTTCTGCAAAAGAGGCAAATATAGCACAAGGAATTAAACTTACATGGAATGAAACAGTAACAGAATCATCAAAGGTCTTTATTGCCATTACAAAAAATAATGATGTTATTAATGTTTCAAGCAGTATTCCAGCTGTCAAGGTGGTGGTTGACAAAACAACTTTTGTTCGTCTAACTTACATAAACCTTGAACACATTGATCTTGTTGCATTTTATTATGCTAGCAAATTGTATACTTTTGAAGAGTTGCAAAATGTAATTGCTGATTAAAAAAAATATTTGTCATAAAAAATGGTGAACTTGTATCCACAAATACCACCTGAGCAGCTTGAGCCTATTGAGCGTGATAAAACATTAAAGGCAGATTCATTCCGTTTAATGAATATTACAGAAGCGTTGAAGTATTTGGAAGAAGAACAAGCAAAATACTCGAGGTGTAAACGCCGTTACAATACGGTTTTCAATTCTGTACACAACACATCAATGGCCATGGGGGTGGTTTCGGCCGGATTATCTGTAGGAGGTATAACTCTGTTTGCAACGGGGGTGGGAAGTGTCGTAGGAATTGCTGTTGAAGCTGTTGGCCTTGCCACAAGCCTGGCATGCTTTGGTATGGAAGCCCTTAACAAAAAATTTTATACTAAGTTGCAGAAGCATGAAGCATTAAGTACGCTCGCAGCAGCTAAGCTGACGAGTATGAAACTTATTATTAGTAAATCTTTGGAAAATAATGAAATTGACGATAACGAATTTAAAAGAGTCCAGGATGATTTAGCAAATTACAAGCAACAGAAGTCTGAAATACAGAATAAGATGCGTAGTCAACCCGCGAATGTTGAAGAGCTAAAGCAATCTTTTTTAGAGGAAGGAAAGAAAATAGGCGTAGAAGAAACTATGAAAAAAGTTTACGGACTGTTAGGCAAGTAAAGATCAGTTTTGGTAATCATTCATTAATTCTGAAATACTCTTCACAAAGAGATGTCATGCCTTTTATGCCTGCTCATTTGACGCCATCAGCCCCACCACCAGAGTACTACTGAGAAAAAAAAGTTTTCTTGTTGTCCTTGTAACTTGGAAATTCTGTCCAAGTAAGTTGTTGACTAGGGTCAAGTTCTTGTAAATTGTTATGTTTAGGTTCTTAAAAGTTCTTATTTTAATTACTTATTAGAACTTGTGACAACTAACTAGCAAGTACATGATAAGGTAACCTATAAGTTATGTGTCAGTTGAAAGTAACTTATAGGTTACCTTATCATGTACTTGTAATTTACTTTTTTTCCCAGCGCGGGGGGTGAAGTCCCCTTCCGCCTATCTCTGATATTCCTGTCCCTACTTGGGGGTGAAGTCCCCTTCCGTCTATCTCTGATATTCCTGTCCCTACTTGAATCTTGCGTCTATCTCTGATATTCCTGTCCCTACTTGAATCTTGTAAGTGTTTATTTCACTACACGCCTATTGAAAGCGAACACCTTCCTGGTATTCAAAAGCGGTCATGTGTTACACTAAATTACACAGTTCCCTTACCTGGGTACACAAATGCTTTCAAAAGGCCCTGGATAACGCTGGAGTTGATTTGGAAATGTCAGAGCTTTCAAAGGTTAGTGTCACAGATTTCACACCATATGAGAAAGAAAGATCTCAAACTATGAAAAATAGAGTACTAACCTGTGAGCCATTTCGACCTGTTAGGTCTCATCAGAATACCTTGAAGGTATTTATGGCTCCCCCTCGCGAGGTATGCCAAAGACGTGTAGAAAAAACCACTGCCACATTTAGCCACTTTTTTCTTCTTTAAGGAGACCTTTTAGCCTCTGTATGTCAGCTACCGCTGCGTCAAACGATGATTGTTGCTCACGTAGCTTTTCAACCATAATTTTAATTCTCTTTTTTGTCTTTTTCATGTTTTGAAAACATGTTTCCTTTCTATTTTTCGCTCTTGCTAAGTCTATGTGTAGGCGACTTTTAGCAAGAGTCTCGTCTTTTGTCAGCTCGTCTAAAAAAGCTTGAGTGTACGTTTTTTCACCAATCTCCATTTCCTCAACATATTTGTTTTGGTGGCTCGCCATTTATGCCTGGCTATCGTTTGGCCCTGCTTACTGTCCTACTGGTACGGATGTAATCGGGAAAGAATGATTATTGGCTGTTGCTTTACTTTTATACCTGCAGTATTGCAAACGATTTCATAAGCAAACACGTCATTTGGAACATTCTAGCCCGTGAGTCGACTTTATACCTCTATAGGTGACCTGTTCCCACAAAAGGGACCATAAGTCGGAAATTTTGAGTTTTGAGATATTTACACCATTACAATCTACTATCAATACAAATTAATTTGATGCACAAACTATTGTTGTAGGTCTGTTATTAAGTGAGAAACATGCATTTACAGTTGATCACTCGAACTAACCCAAGATGACCCCCTGCACTCTTTTCGGCCTGTAGCTCCATTCGACCGAAAGCGACTTAAGGTCCCTTTCGTGGGAACAGGTTACAGGATGTGAATCAGCAAACGCTGACGTGTAGCCAACTACGACATACATATGCTATTTGTGGGCGATTACATCAGCAAACACGTGCTATGGAACATTCTAGGACCCAAAACTGTCCCCCTTGTTTTGATGGGGACACTTTCAGTTGTTGGGGACAGTTTCAGTTGTAGGGGGACAGTTTTGGAATCGAGAATGTTCTTTACTGCGCGAGAAAGATTTTTCGCCTATGATGAGCCAAAATTAGCCAGCTGGCTGTTCCGCTTTATGTACACTAAGCGGGTGTGTGTGTTATAAACCGGTGACGCGTGACGGCTTGACTAGGTATTCAGCACTATATACTGACTGTGTTGTACCGTTGGTAGCTTTTGTTTCTTTTTTTGCCGCGAATGCTGTGTGTGTGTGTGTGTGTGTGTGTGTGTGTGTGTGTGTGTGTGTACCTATGGCATAAGCTGCGTATGTCTGTGTGGCACATGTTACGTATGTCTGTACGATGTATGCCGCGTGTCGCATAATACTAAACACTTTGATTAAAGTCGGGTTTGACAGCCTTGTTTGTTTTTTTAATAACAGCCGCGTAAACACCTAACAGCCTATTTGTAAACTCATGTCAAGGCGTGTGTCCTTTATGTGTTGTGAAAAAGCAAAGAGAAGACACCAAACACACACGAGCGCTGTGAAGAGAGTCTTGTGTACGATCGTATTCAAAATATAATCTCACTGTGGCAGCGTTGATTGATTAATTAGCCTTTGTTTAAAGAAGTCAATGACAGCATTAATTATTTAGGTGGGGTGGGGGATCTGCCTTAATACTCGCGGGTTGGCAGCTGATCAAAAAACGTAGCTTGAATGATTTCTTGAAATGGTACGAGTACGGCTAGGCGATTAAGGCATTGGTGGTAAGTGCTGACATGGGTTGTCTAATTACCGTGCTAATTAGAATAAATCAATTGATTGGGGAGGGGTGGGGCTGTAGCCCCCACTTATCTATCTCTGGGGGGGGGTAGTGGAAAAATATGGGGAAAAAAACCTTTCATGTGCCTGTGTCTCAAATGCAACATTTCTGAAGATCAGATATATTACTTGATGTACATGCCAATTTTGGAGGCATTCTGACCATATATAGTCTGTTTTTCATGGCATCAGATGATATTATATACATGATCCAACATGTCAACAGCATTGTGAACGCCACAAGAACGCGCTTCACATAATGGGCCATAACATAAAGATGCAGCAACATTCAATGGTGTCACTTTGGGTTTGACTTAGCTAGTGTCTAAGGGTTGCACTGATGGCAGATTGAATGGTGTTCAGGTGGGAGAGTCTGTCTTTCAGGTCAGGCAGTAAGAGGACCGGTGTCATTTTTAAAAATAATTTTTGTCTTGTTTGAAAATTTGTAGTAGGGCTGAATGTTGGAATTTGCTGGTTAGCTGAGAGGAGACATGTTCAGTGCTTTGATTCATACCATCCTGAGCTTATACAGTGGACAATTGTGGGCCTATGTTGAGTTGCCGTTGACGTAGTGATTTGAGAGGCACGCTGATTTCAGTGGTGCTTGGGTGTGGGGTTGGTAAGGAATCAGGTTCAGAGCCAAGAAATGAGAAATGAAATGAAATGCAATGAAACTTTATTTCTCAACGAGACTGTCAATGTGCTGTTCTTTTGGTTATTTTGTGCATGGCAAATGTGCTAGTGCTCTTTAGGGGTTTGAAATATTAGGGGATGCCTGGGACTGACTATGGCTAAGAGACTGGGCAGTACAAAACGGCACTGTGTTTGGTGGCCTGCTCTTGATCGTGACTCTAATGTATGAGGTAGGTTTGGTCAATAATAGTGCATCATGGGACAGGGGAATCCCCTCTTACATTCCAGCGCCAACTTTGAGTGCTTTTGAGAGTTTTGAGCGAAGAAATTGCGAGTTTTTCTGACTTTTTTGGAGCGGTGCATTTTCGTGATGGCTGAAACTTCGATAGGGCAAAGTGAGCGGCACAAGAGACTATCTACGGAGGAAGTTTTGCGTCGTTTGAACCTCCTACGATCACAAACTGATGTTGATTTGAACGAGGAGCCTCCATGTGGCAACAAAGCTGACCATGAGTTTTTTTTTGTGTGGAAATTTGCAAGATAGCTTTGATAACGATCCTAGTGCGAGCACTCTGGCAAGCAGATTTCATGTAGAAGATCGGTGTTGTGTATTCTTCATGGACGACTATGCTTGTGAGTTAGTGTGTTATGGATTATCTGTAGAGCTCTGAACAACCGACTATGCTTGTGAGTTAGTGTGTTATGGATTATCTGTAGAGCTCTGAACAACCGACTATGCTTGTGAGTTAGTGTGTTATGGATTATCTGTAGAGCTCTGAACAACCAACTATGCTTGTGAGTTAGTGTGTTATGGATTATCTGTAGAGCTCTGAACAACCAACTATGCTTGTGAGTTAGTGTGTTATGGATTATCTGTAGAGCTCTGAACAACCAACTATGCTTGTGAGTTAGTGTGTTATGGATTATCTGTAGAGCTCTGAACAACCAACTATGCTTGTGAGTTAGTGTGTTATGGATTATCTGTAGAGCTCTGAACAACCAACTATGCTTCAGTTGTGAGTTGAACATTTTCTTAATATATTTCTTGACATGTTATCATGTGTTTGTTACTGTGTTGGTGACTGCCTTGTGTGTAAACTGTCTGTTGTGTGTGTTGAGAACACAGATTTTGTCTATTCTTCTTGCATCAGGCCAGATATAAAACTTTGATTGAGTGAGTCATATGAAGAAAAAAAGGTGTCAGTGTACAAATTTTGTTTTCTCATCTCCATGTTGTTGTTTTTTAAAATGAAGTAATTTGGTTCAGTGGTTCAAGAGTTATAGCCTTTTAAAGATAAGAGGTGTTGAGTCTGGAAAAACAGCTGCGGCACTGGGAAATGCAACATTTTAACACCTGTGGCGGCGAAAGGGTTAAATTTCAGTCTTATGTGTGTTTGGATTATAATATCTGCAAAGGAATACAACTCCGCCATTGCCAGTCCCAAGCCTGGTTGAGAAAGGAGGAGGGTTTTTTTTTTCTCAAATACTGCTCACAAAGTCTTCAAACCCAAACTTGCTACAGTACAGAGATACCTAATGGTAAGATCTATCTATGCATACTGATTTGGATAACCCTTCGGATAGGGTCACAGGCTTGCAAATGTGTGTAAAATGCCGATTTTTGATAACATTGTAGCTATCAACATTTTCACAAAAATGTTCAATTAAATTTGGCACAAAGGTAGCTGATGATAAGACCTTCCTAAGTAATAATGTATACTAGTTCAGTCAACTCTATGATATCATAAAGGTCAAGGGTCACGGGTGTTTGACAGCTGTGTCAAAGCATGTGACTGTGTGTGTGTGTGTGTGTGCGTGTCTGTGTGTGTGTGTGTGTGTGTGTGTGAGTGTGTACTAATGTACTTAAAAGTTGGTTTCAACCCATTTAACCTGAAAGACGCATTTCTCCAATTTTAGAGCTTTTGCCTAATACCTGTGTACCAGAAGATGACCGGATTCGACCACGATAAAAAACAATTGAAAAACATATTTTCTGTTCAAATTTCTGGACTTGCTTTTTTATTTCATCTCCATGCACATTTCACATGCCATTCATGTGCCGTCGTGCTTTAGCCATGGAAATACACGCAGCCATGAACTCTGAAAACTGCGAGTCGCAGCGGTGGTGCCACACACGGCCCACGGGTATCATTTCTGGTACTGTCGCTTGTTTATGGAGACCACGGTGTCGAAGTGCAACTTTCTTCTAATCGATTATCACGATCAGACGGTGCCGGTTTAAAGAATCAGAAGCATTCCAGCTTCCTTTGCTTTTTCTCCGCCATTTACAACTTCGTCAAGATCGAAAGTGAAACGCACCATGTGGTATCCCATAATAGTATGAATGGTGACGTCACTGCAAGTAATGCGTTCAACATGTAGTGCACACTTAGTAATAACATGCTGACACGACATGTAAACTAACAGTTTGCCCATCCAGTTACACTCACACGAACCCCGGAGTTGGGGTGACTGAACGCAGCCGCGACCAAGCAAGCGGCTAAACGAACCAACTTGTCACTAAAAGTAGAACGATTGCACCGACCTATGTTAGGGTACGCACGGTGGTGCAAGGATGATGCGTTTTGGACGCAGATGCACTGAATTTTGGTGCGTCTGACTACCCCGTAGTTACATTTTCAGTACGTGATTTTGAGTTTTAATGCATATAGACGCACTAAGACGGAAGCCCTGACTTGTCGCTATTGCTTGCTTAGTATTACGAGAAGTTCGGGCACTTTCGGATTTAGGACTGAAGAAGTATGGATTGGAAAATGCATGAGCACACTCGCATTTGGCGAGTGGATTTTTTTTTTTACTCGCCAAAAAAAAAAAAATCACTCGCCATTTTCAGGGCTGAATGAGTTAAACTACGTACATACACATACACTACATGCAAACAACAATTTACAATCATGAGATAGCATACAGGAGCTTTCACTGAATAATTTTGTTACTGTCATGCACATATAATAAACTCACTGTAATCCACTCAACTCTGACGGTACAACAGAAGATAAATTGAAAATGACAGTTCAGAAGTGGAGCGTGAGCCAGAATAGCTTGGTGTCTATATGCAGCAGTAGTAGGTAGGTGCAAAGTTGATCCCGCACTACCCTTGAAATATCACTGCGATGGAGTCTTCCAAGGAGTACTACCAAATTTTGACCCTAATCCAGTTAGCAGCAGGTCATCAGGCTGATGTCAGCTGCAGTTGGCCCACGCACACCTGTGCGCAGTCTAAATGCAGCCAATGTCGGCACGGAGACCTTGTGCTCTCAGGGAAGATTTAATATGTTATACACTTGCACTACAGAGCACACAATGAGGCAGAGTGCAAAGGAAAGAGACAGACAGAACTAAGCGAGCAAGGGAACAAAAGACAAAAAAGAAAACAGGAAAAGCAAGAGAATTAACCCATTTAGCACCACCGACACATTTCCTAATTTTGGAGGTGTTACATAACGACAATGTAGCAGTTGCAGAGGATGGATCGTCCATGATAATTCAAGGGTAATGCCAGATTAGCTTGGCGCCTGAAGGCGCCAAGCTAATCTGGCACTACCCTTGAATTATCATAGTCAATCCATCTCCTGCTGTAGGGCGCCGGGGCTAATATCTCACCTGAATGTAAAACAGCATGCCCACAGCGATGATGACCCCAATGGCCAGACCAATGCTGAACATGGTCATGACAAAACCAGATACCCCAAGGTATACTAGTGGCTCATCCCGACGGTTGTAAAAATAATATTGCTGAAAAGACATAAAATTACTTCAAATGATAATCATGTCTCAACAACATAAAGGTTAAAACTATTCAATACATATCATGTAGCACATAAGAAAACCCATCAGTGTTCCCCAAAGATACTGTAGTGTCACCATGACAGACTTTAACCCTTCGGCTGTTGGTAGTGCTTTTTGTCAAGGTTATTTCTGCAGGAATCACCATGACAAAAATGACTACCGACAGCCAAAGGGTTTCTGTGTGTCAGATTGATGCACGTCTCAGAACCGTACGTTAGACTTGAAATATGTGCGTAACAGACCCTCAGCCACGCATAATGTAACGTCAACTTTTTTATTTCTAACAAACATGGCAACTATTCTTGACAAAGGCAAGAACAGCTGATGTCCTACCGCTATACAATGTACAATGGTGCTGGATATTTTTTCAAATTAGCCCTTTGGCTGTTGGCAGCGACTTTGGTCGAGGTGATTCCTGCAGGAATCACCTTGACCAAAGTCACTACTGACAGCCAAAGGGTTAAATTTTAAGTTTACTGACAGTGACACTTACGTTTATCAGGTTGTTTCAGGATACAAAAACACCGAGTCATCAGGTGATAAATATTCACTATTTCATTTCTTAACTCATGTGAGACATGCCACATTCACGTAAGTGGCAGAAAGCCGCATATTCAAACATAGCACGTAAATACATCAACTACACGTCTTTACATCTATACAAAGACATGTAGAACCTGTAGAAGATGGATACACCATGACAGTTCAAGGGTAAGTTAATCTAGCACTACTCTTGAACTACCAAAGCCGATCCATCTCCCACAGTGATCTCCTAAGAGCAAGTGTGTTCAATTAAGAACTCTAAACTTTCAAGGAAGCTGTCAACTTACAAAGTTGATGGCCCTATAAATGCAAGGAATAAGGATGAAGATGGCATGCATACAGCCAAAGGGAGCAAACAGCAGGAACCACACAAAGTGCCCATGGTTGAAGTGGCCACAGCAAGTGTTGATCCACGGACAGTGATGGTCCATCTTCATGACACATCTGCAATGAAAGAAATGAACGATATTACACTGTAGCAACTGATGATGCTACCAATGCAATGCTTGAATAGCTGGACTACCATTTGTCTGTGTCTGTACTCAGCAATAACACGAACAACAATTTCTAACAAATCAGGTTTGTATCAAGACAAAAGCATGGCCATTCCTTTAGGGAAACAATCTGATACATAGATCTAGCAGCACCTGATCATTATTCCCATGATTATCCCTTCACTGCCAGTGGTTTGTGTTTTTGAAAATATTGCAAATTCAACGTCCAAAAAGATCCACAGCCTTCAAAGAAACATGGGTACACAGTGGTTTTGGCAAGAGGCATAGATCTTCATGAGCCCCTGCAACTGCGGGGGCTCATGAGGATCTATACCTCTTTATTGTGTTTTTGAAAACATTGTAAACTCAACATCAAAGATCCACGGCATTCAAAGGAACAAGGATACACAGTGGTTTTGGCAAGAGGAATAGGGGGCTCATAAGGATCTGTACCTCTTGCACCTGGGCGGTGTGCCAGTTTTCTTGGCAGTGAAGGAGTTAATTAAAATTAATAGTATTAGTATCAGAGTTTTGACACAGACAGATACTTTTTCGCTCATCTGAATGTATGCCAAGGTGTTTTGATACAGACCCTGTCAGCAACTGTGCACTGCATTTTCCCTGTCCTGTACATGATTTTGTGGATGGTTTGCATACACACATAAAAATGTGACAGGTAGTGCAACCTCTGAGCATTAACCCACTTCGGCATGCAGGCGATGGTACTTTTTACAATACCTTTGTCTGCATGAACAAGGGGGTTAACCCTTTGGTTGTCCCTAGCACTTTTGCCAAGGTGGCTCCAGCAGGAATCACTTCCCAAAAAAAAGTGCAATGGACAAGCAAATGGTTAACACACAAGATGGCTTAAATTATGTACACTGAGTGATGCACAGTACCTATCACACTTTCTGCAGTGATGAGATCTTGGGGATTTGTAACCTTTGCAGAAGTCACAATACTGCAGGTACCTTGATGCCTCAGGGGGATCCTGCAAAAGATGTGTGACTGTATATAGATAGTATACCCATCCCATGGGTGACAGCCAGCAGGTGTAAAAATTCCACACGCGAGATATAAATTTACAGTTTTCCCCTCGATCAACCTACTTTAGTTTACCCCATGTATACATCAGAATGGAAAGAAAAAACTTGAGTCAGGTTTTGGCTGTCTGTAGGACTTTTAGTCATGATGATTCCTGTAAGAATCATCATGACAAAAAGTGCTACCAACAGTCAAAGGGTTAAAGTACAGGGCACACTGAATACAATCTTAGTTATTCACAATAACGTATAATAATTATTAGCATTACTCTGGAGCTGAACCCGGGCTATACATACAAAAAGGATTTTTTTAAGCCTAACTACATACCATGTACTTTGACACTGGGGAGAAGAATGAGCCATGACATTTCATGGGCAGTGCCTCATTAGCTGCATGACTGTGTGCTGGTGTATGATTCTGATCCTATTGCTCTAGGCCATGAGGTCAAAAATCACAGACCAGCACACAAATCTTAAATTCTATCACAGCAACTACAATTGTTAAATTATAACGGCTGTCAATCTATGCATAATGTTACTGTAGTTGCCACAAGTCAGGACTAAAGTTTTGTTCTGTTCTGCATGACTAAACTGATCATACATTAATACACAGTAAACTGCATATAATATGAAAACGAATGACTTACAGGTTTCCAACCCAGTGGAACAAAACCAGGCCCCTTGAACATGGCCATGAAATAGTTGTACAGCGTCAGCAACACCCAGGTGAGGAAAATGGTGAGGTTCAGTGCGCCACCAATGCTGTCTGTGGGCGGCCACCACATCAACGTACATCTGACTGCCACCGTTGAGATGGTGAAAATAACGGCCAGGGCAAGGATCGGTCCCCAGTGGAAAATCTGGCGCCATGTCCCCACAACCTCATGACCCATGATGCTGTGTGTTTGTGTCTGGAGGAAAAATAATCTTAAAAGCTTGTCAGCACATGACAGTAAGTACTATGAGTATGACTGTACAAAAGCTAAGTTCTTCCTTGTCTGCAAAATCGCCCATGAAGAATACACACATTTTTCCATCAGAGACACACAAAGCGAGAAAAATGCATACCAACGCACGAAACTAAAGGACCACGCGCACTGCATACTACATTTAGACATTACTTACTGGAAAACTGGAAAACAAAACTTGGGGCCTAAGGCATTTCGCCTTTGGTGACCAAAATGTAGTCAGAGTACTCTCCCTTGAAATTGCTAATATAAAAATCTACTTCAGTTTTTTTCTCACATTTATTTCCATCGTTTCGTTCGATAGTGGTAAGAAAAGAATATTCATGCATATTATACCATTTAAAAATACATTTCTTTATGTTGTCGAATCATTTACATATTTATTATTCAGTTTTAGCATTTATCATATTCGTAGTTTTTAACACAACTACATAGACAACAACACGACTGTGAGTGTGACAAAAGTGCTTTCTCGTGCGTATTTCTTTGTCAACACCACAGATTGATTTTATGTATTCTGGATTCATCATGTTTTGATTATAAACCTTGGTCTATAACACGCATACTTTTCTTCGACTGCAGGATGATGGACCCGTAGAAACGGCTTGAAATGACAACCATGTCGAACCAACTCCTTGTCCAACTGCTTACCCAGCCGCATCTCCAGGCTCCGGAGGCTGCAAGGACAGGCCCCAGCAGCAGTACGTTGCATTACGCGTGATTTCCCTGTACTGAAATAATAAGTTAATGTAAAGCATGTTTACAAGCATCTTTAGTATATGTCAGCGTTTTTACATTTCAGTGGGCATTCTATTTGGGTCTTCTGTAGTGATTAACAGTCTAAAAACTATCATTACTGACCAAAAACACACACACACAGTTGTAATTAATTCCGATTTGCAGTATAATGTAGACGGTCTCATTAAAATATACAATGAAGACTTTTGTGGTTGTGCGCATGCGCTAGAGTTGGCAGCTCTTTTTTGTCATCCATCAATTCAGTCGTAATTTTGGACTATTTTATGCAAACCTTTCTTCATTTTTTTTGTATATATGCAAGTACAGCATTATCATTCATTATTCTACACAATTTAGAGCTTCGTTTAAGAATTTCTGATCATATTTTCCACGAAATTGGACCTCGAAACCCACGGCAGTCATCACTCACCAACCGGAAGTACCAATTCGAAGACTTTCTTCACATACCTATTTTCCTCGTCCACGAAGGTTCACCCAGCATACTTCACTGGCAGCATCACAGGTTTGAGCAGCTAGACACTGGAGAGAGGAATGACGATGTTCCCACTGCCACCGTGAGTACAACAGCCTGTTTCTTTACTTGACTTTTTCCCGGGTCACGCCATGCTGCAACAGAGTTCCACCTTCACGTGCTCAAGATTCACTTTCGCTTTTAGAAGCATAAGGCATTGCTCCCATACAACGAGAACCGCCTGTATTTACGAGTCCTATCTAACAATGAAAATGTACAACTTGCAAGGTATACAAACGTGGTAGAATGAAGCCAAGCACCCTGTTTACTAGAACTATCCTCGGAATACAGACCATCTTAGCACTGGCACTGCTTGGTCAGCATACCTGCAGCGCTTCTTGTTCACTGCCTCCAGAAGACATGTCCATTGATGACAATACTTCATCACAGTACCCATGTGGCACATGTGACAGACCTGTCAGCTGGGATCAGAGAGGGGTGGCGTGTGAAACCTGTGGCCAGTGGTTCCATGCGACATGCCAAAGCATTGGATCAGGGTCATACACAGCTCTAGATGCAAGCGACGTGACCTGGCACTGCATCATATGCGGAAACCCAAACCATAGCACTATCGCATTCGACCTCTACAGGGTTGAGCAAGAGGCCAACCACTCTAACAGCAGACACACCCTCGGCTCAGTGTCATCTCTCAAAAGCCCCAGCTTGAAGTCACTGCACTCCTCCACACCTACCAGAGCAAGTAGACAAAATAAGCAGAAATTCAGACCACTGAGGATCCTCAATGTGAATTTTCGATCAGTAGTGGGTAAAAGAGCGGAGATAGCAAATCTCCTGGGCAGCACAAAAGCTGATGTCATCATAGGTACTGAGACTTGGCTGGATGGAACCATCCAGAACATGGAATTCCTGCCAGCCTCATTCAGAGTGTACCGCAAAGACAGAAGTCGGGATGGAGGTGGTGTCCTACTTGCCATCAGAGAAGACATCCAAAGCACAGCACTACTTAGCACAGACTGCGAAATAATCTGGGCAAAGCTACTGTTACTGTTAGAGGGCAGGAAGCACTTATACATCTGTGCATACTACCGTCCAAATATTTCAGATGACAAAAGCCTGGAAAATTTTGAAATGTCGGTCAGACGCGCTGCCGACTTCAATAACCCTACTCTCATAGTCGCAGGGGACTTTAACTTCCCTGGATGGGAATGGTCGACTATGTCTTTAAAACAAGATGCAGCATTTCCGCGCCTGCACCAAAACTTCATCGATCTCACATACGATACTGAACTGGAGCAGGTAGTACGGTCCCCAACAAGGTTAGGTAACACCTTGGACCTCGTCTTGACAAACACCCCGAATCTCATTCCATGTGTTGAGATCATTCCTGGCATCTCCGATCATGACATAGTGTATTGTGAGTATGCCACTAAGATCACGATCAGTATCAATAACTGAATAAGTCACGCCCCATACCACTTTACAGAAAAGCCAATTGGGAAAAGATGAAGGCTGACATACCCGAAACGCAGAACACCATTGACGAGACGAACCAAACAGACATAACGATGGAAAAGCTATGGACAACCTTTAAGACCACCATCCTTGACACAGTATCAAGAAAAGTACCCCACAAATCTCCCAGCAAGAAGGACTCGTATCCCTAGATTACAGGCAAAATAAGAAACCTGCTGAGGAAGAACAGACTACGCTGAATGAAGACTGAAGAAGCGTGGTACAGAAGAACTGAAGGCAGAAATGAAGAAAATGCTGAGGGAAGTGCAGAAACAGTTGAGAAGAGCCTACTGGAGCTACGCTGGCAGACTGTTTACCCAGACCAGAGAGGAAACGGACAAGACACCATCAATGAAGAGATTCTGGACCTACATGAAACACCAGAGAGCAGCAGCCATTGGAATACCACCCCTCAAGGACAAAGGGAAACTTGTAACGGACCCCCTGGCCAAGGCAGAAATTTTAAATAGTCAGTTCAACAAGTCAGTCAGTGATGGCACAGCATACATACAGCCCAGGTGAAATAGAGCGCAACTGCAGACTGCCAAGCGACAAAAACAACTACAGCTCCATGCCAGAGACCACGATCAGTGTGAAGGGTGTAGAGAAGCTCCTGCAGGGTCTGAATCCAGCAAAAGTCGCCGGTCCAGATAGCATCTCCCCTCACATATTAAAAGAACTGTCTGCAGAACTTGCTGCCCTGCTCACCAAGATCTTCCAACTCTCCCTCCAAACAGGCAACGTCCCATCAGACTGGAAGGATGCGCTTGTCACCCCTATCTTCAAGAAAGGTGAGAGCTACGACTCAGCTAACTACAGGCCTGTGTCGCTCACAAGCATCCCGTGTAAGCTGCTGGAGCATATCATCATCAGCGGCATCATGGATCACCTTGAGACTAAGAGTATCCTGAACCCATACCAGGATGGCTTCCGAGCAAAACGATCTTGTGAGACGCAGCTGCTGGAATACGCAGATGAAATTACAACGAACCTCGAGTAGGGCCTGCAGACAGATGTCGTTGTAATGGACTTTGCTAAAGCGTTCGACAGGGTGAACCATAGTCTTTTGCTTTATAAGCTAGACTACTACGACGGATTATGCTTGTGTTTCGTCGGATCTGGTTGCTGTTTGAGTGGTATCGTATTGAATTGTGTCTGTCATTTGAATTTTTGTTTACGTCGCCATTTTGCTTCTTCCGCAGCGTGGGTTCGCCGGGCCTTTCCGCCACCCTTTTCTTTGTGCTGCGTGCTAGTGTGTGAAGTGTTTACTGTGTGAGTCTGTTTGCCACCCGTGGTTGCATCTGCCGCTTGGTTGTTGTAAACTCATTCATGTTCCTACCGTTCTATAGGTTTACGTGTGCTCTCCCGTCGATATCTCGCCCTCCCCACTTTCGGCGCCTTTGCCCGATCTCGCAGCTGACCGACCGGAAATCAGGTCGCTCCCCTACCACACCGCTCACAGACACACCGGTACACACACACACACACACCCTACTGAACCCTCTTCTCATCTTCCTCTTTGTTGTCCTCACAAACAATCATGCTCATCAAATACACACGCCAACAACTGCTATCTCTACGTCGCCACGCCACCTACTACGCGGCCGGTGCCGCTGACAGTGTTGCAGAAGCCTTACGCGGCATCCGATCGCGAAAGAGAGGCCACAGGGGAAGAATTAGCAAAAAGGCGGGACTCACCACCACAAACACAACCACACACTTATTCACCTTTTCCTATGCCCTTCCACACCTTCCGCCTCCCCCCGCCTCCTCGATTTCTCCACCTCCCTTCCTTCTTCTCCCATTTCTTTTCCGCTCTTGCTCATCTATCGCTTACTGCTCTCCTCGGCCGCCCCCTCCCCCGCCCTCTTCCTCCCCTCACCCCCTCCTCCTTCGCCTGCTTTTTCCTCCTCGTCCCCTCTCCCCCCTTTCTCCTCCTCTTCGCCCTCCCCCTCCCTCTACCTCTTCTTTTCCTACTCCCCTTCCTCCTCCTCCCCTCTCCCCTCCTCACCCTCCTCTCGTATCCTCTTTCTTGCCCGGTTCTCCTTCCCCGTCTTTTCCTCTTCTCCCCTCTCCCCCTCCCCCCTCCTTCCCCCCTCCATCCTCTTTCCCCCCTCCCCACCCTCCTCCTCCTTCGTCCTCTTCTTCGTCCATTTCTTCTCTCTCTTCCTCTTCTGGCTCATCCAACCTAAAACTGTGTCTGTTCAATGCACAGTCTGTCTGCAAAGATGGCAAAGCCGACGTGATTTCAGATTTCATTCTAGACAATGACCTAGATGTTGTCGTGATCACCGAAACGTGGCTCCGCTCAGCTGGCGACGAACCCATCATCGTCAGCGTCACTCTGAGTGGCTACCGCCTGGCCTCCTTCCCGTGTGCTTCCAGAGGGGGTGGCATTGCCATCATCTACAGGGACTGTCTTTCTGCTCACCTCTCCTTCTCTCCCTTTTGCTCATCCCTCCTTTGAATCTGTCGAGGCCGTAGCAACACTCCCTGGCCAGTCCCTCATCTTCTCATGTATCTATCGCCCCCCCTCCAAGCTCTCAAAACAAACTCACAAACTCCATGTTCCTCACCGAGTTCGACCTCCTCCTCGACCACTACAACACACAACCCGGAAAACACATCGTTCTTGGTGACTTTAACTTCCACTTCGACAAACCCGACCACCCTGACACAAAACGCCTTTGCACGTCGCTTTCAAACCACAATCTTACACAACACATCACTAAACCCACCCTCGACTCAGCCACACCCTCGACTGGATCATCACCCGCACCTCCGATCAACTCTTCCTTGACTCTGACACCTCTTCTGTGCTTCCCTCCGACCACCTCCCTATTCTCGTCGCCCTCAACCTACCTCCCCCGAAAAAACCCAAGCTCTTTGTCTCTCGTCGCAAACTAAAATCTGTCAACCGAGACAACTTCTTCGACGAAGCTGTCGACCTTCTCTTGGACCCCGCCCCCTCTCCCGATCTTGCATCCCATTTTGATTCCTCCCTTCGAAAACTTCTAGACACCCATGCCCCGGTCACCACCTGCTCCATACCTAACCGACTCCCCTCCCCCTGGCTCACTGACGACATAGCTGACGCCAAGCGCGAGCGTCAACAAGCGGAATGCCGCTGGCGATCATCTGACCTCACCGTTCACAGAGAGATCTTCCAAACCACCAGATCCAAAGTCTGCAGAATGATCTCCGACTCCAAACGTAAACATCTTCAAAATCCTGGAATCCACTTCTTCCAAAACCCTCTACGCCACCATGAACACACTCTTAGGCACTTCTAAAGACTCTCCTCTTCCTAACACACACAGCAAAGAAGAACATCCGTCCGCTTTCTCCTCCTATTTCTCCGGCAAAATCCAAACTCTGCGCAACACACTCGACACTCTGCCTTCTCTGCCTTGCCTTCCCGACCCCCCCCCCTTCTCCGGCACTCCCATCTCGTCCTTCCGCCCCGTCTCTCAGGATGAAGTCCTCAAGACCATAAAGTCCATGCCTTTCAAAACCTGCGAACTAGACCCCCTCCCAGCTTCTCTCTACCGGGACGGCCTCCCAAAACTTTTGCCCTTTATTACCGACATCATCAACACATCTCTAGAGAATGGCTCCGTCCCCGATATCTTCAAGTCCGCCATTGTCCGTCCTCTCCTCAAAAAACACAACCTCGACCCAAACGAACTCAAGAACTACTGCCCAGTCTCCAATCTCTCTTTCCTGTCCAAGCTTCTTGAGAAGGTTGTCCTCAACCAACTCAACCTCCACCTCGCCAACAACAACCTCCTCAGTCCCTTCCAGTCTGCCTATCGCAAACATCACAGCACTGAAACAGCCCTTCTACATATCCTAAACGACCTGCTTCTCTCCACTGACTCGGGCAACATCTCCCTTCTTACGCTACTCGATCTCTCTGCCGCCTTCGACACCATAGACCACTCTATCCTCCTCCACCGCCTTCACCACTCCTTTGGCATCACTGACTCTGCCCACTCCTGGTTTCTCTCCTACCTTTCCGACAGACAGCAGTCCGTCACCATCGACGGCGTCTCCTCCAAACCAGTCAGGCTCTCCTGCGGAGTTCCACAGGGGTCCGTCCTGGGCCCGGTCCTTTTCACACTCTACACCTCTCCCCTGTCCAACATCATCCAGTCTCACCACATACACCACCACCTCTACGCTGACGACTCACAACTACTAGACAAAGACAAACTCGACAACACTCAGACACTACTGACTCGCACGGCTGACTGCTATGAAGACGTGAAAAACTGGATGACAGCAAACAAGCTCAAACTGAACGAAGACAAAACGGAAGCCATGCTGGTAGGCACTCGCCAGAAACTTTCCCAGCTCCCTCCCTCCCTCCACCTTCAACTCAACAGCACCCCAATCTCCCTCTGACTCGGTCAAGAACCTTGGCGTTATCCTCGATTCCTCTCTTTCCATGACCAGCTTCGTCTCCGCCACGGCCCAGGCATGTTATTTCCACCTCCACCGCATCGGTCAGATCAGAAAATACCTCACTACCGAAGTTGCCACCAAACTCGCTGTCTCTCTCATCTTGTCTCGCATCAACTACTGCAACTCTCTCCTTTCTGGCCTTCCTCACTCCACCACTCTCACTCTCCAGCGCGTCCAGAAGAATGCTGCCCGCCTCGTCCTTAAAAAGAAAAAATTCGACCACATCACTCCCCTGCTCAAGCTCCTTCACTGGCTCCCCATCCACCAACGCATCCAATACAAGATTCTGTCTCTCTGCTACAAATCCCTGAACAACTTCGTTCCCACCCGTCTCTCAAACTTACTTCACCCCTACACTCCTTCCCGCTCCCTCCGCTCTGCCTCCGACCCTCTCCGCCTCCTCATCCCCCGCACCAAAATCAGCACTTTCGGTCCCCGCTCCTTCTCAGTATACGGTCCATCCACCTGGAACACTCTCCCACTCTCTCTCCGTCAGAAACACTCTCTCTCCTCCTTCCAGTCCACCCTCAAAACTCACCTCTTTCAACAGTTCTAGCACTACACCACCACACTTGCCACCCCAAGCTGACCATCATAATGTTTTTTCACTATTTGTGGTACGTGAGTCATTGTCTAAAGCGTGCGCATGCGTGTGCAAGTTGTGAGTGCGCGCTTAGAGTTATAATTATTATAAGATTTAAAAGCGCATTATAAATACCGTAATTATTATCAAGGACAACACCAACAGATGGATTGCTAACTGCCTCCGAGGCAGACGTCAAGCGGTGGTAGTTGAGGGTGCTAGGTCCACCCACACCGCTGTGCGCTCTGGAGTACCCCAAGGATCTGCCTGTTTCTGCTGTATATAAACGACATGCCAGAAAGAGTCCGCTCAAGAACTCGCCTGTTTGCGGATGACACCGTGGTATACCGCCCCATTGCCTCACAGTCCGACAATAATATGCTACAAGAGGACCTAAATGCCCTGTGCGCATGTGAAAACGAATGGGACATGCAGTTTCACCCACAGAAATGTGTCACTCTACCAGTATCACGTAGCAGAGAGAACAGAAGTATTCAGTACTCCCTACACGGACACACCCTCGACGAGGTAAGCTCCACAGAGTATCTGGGCCTGACCATACAAAAGGATGCCACATCAACCAGATAAATTATGCAGCAAGGCAAACCAGATGCTGGGGTTCCTGCGGAGAAACTTGTTTGGTTCAGTTGCATTCAAGGAGCTTGCCTACAAATCGCTAATCGGGCCCATCCTGGAGTATGCGAGCTGTGTACGGAACCCGCATCAGCACAAGGAAATTGCCAGGATCGAGTCAGTCCAGAGACGAGCAGCCCGCTTTGTCCTGAACAGACACGGGAACACATCCAGTGTGGGGCAAATGCTGCAGCATCTGAACTGGCAGACTCTCCAAGAGCGCAGAAAGAGGGCTCGCTTAGCAATGTTATATAAGATCAAGAATGGCCTAGCTTTCGCCCGCGTCATTCGTTCGACCCACAGCAGCCGGACGGAGCGGACGGTCCCCCGCGCTTCTCCCCAAGCAAGCCACCTCCACGCTTCACCGCCTCGCTGCCCTCTGCACAAGCCTCATACGAAACCGGCCACAGCTACTATGTCGGCCCACCGAACCAGACGCCAACCCGCCCTTATCAGGGCGACTGAGCAGAGCAACTACGTCCAACAAGGCACAGCCTCTTCAAACGACCGGACGCCTAGTAAAAATAACCTACAATTCCGTGAACGAGCAACAGGGGAAGACGCCCTAGCCTACGGGGAAGACATGGTCGCCCACTACGCAAAGATACATAATGTACTACTCCCACAGGTCGGTTGCTTTTCAAGAGAAATGACCGCTCACTACGAAGCGAACCCAGCAAGTACCACAACCGCCACCTGTTCACTAGTCTACGAGGCCGATCATCAGTCAGAATCTGAGTCGGCCTCTACACCAGCCTCTCCGCTGGTCCACATCCCAGAACACCTGTTAAGAGAAAGGGACTGGTCCAAAAGAGAGAAGAAAGTCCGCTTGGGATCCATGGATCTCGACGGCCTCGTCAGACTACTGACAGCAGCAGTACTTACTTACTTACGCCTGTCACCCCTACCCGGGTATAGGCCGTCGACGAGAGACCTCCAGCGACTCCTGTCCTGTGCTTCTCCTTCGATTCTATTCCAGGTGGTTCCCAGTCTCTTGATGTCTGCTTGGAGGTCTCGACGCCAGGAGTTTCTCGGCCTACCTCTTTTCCTCTTTCCCTGGGGGTTCCATGACAATGCCTGCCTAGTGATACTGGAAGCTGGCTTTCTCAGACTGTGACCGATCCATCCCCATCTTCTTAATTCTTGGCCCAAGAGGTTCCCAGCCCATCAGCGCTCTCTGTGCCACTGGTGACAGCATGAATGCTACACCTTCTGTATGGGGGGCATTCTCCTCTTCATGACCTGAATACAGAATCATCTGCCCACTTAACAGCCTTTTCTGGCCAGACTGCGTCCATCTGGCTTCACTGATACCTAGCAGGGAAAGGTTGTACTTTTGCATTTCCACTGCTATCTGGGCGGCCTTGCCACTCTGGTACATGGTCTTGATGTTCCATGTGCCCATGGTTGTATCCCTGGATAGAGAGAGGCGGCTCGGTCCTGTGGCTTCCGAAGACTTCCGGCTTTCACCACAGGACGTCATAAGTCTTCTGGTAGAAGAACCTTCCTCCTCCAGGAAAGGAATTACTGTTAGTCTTTTCGTCGGCGTTTTTGTAGCTATTTTTTTTTTGCAGGGTGGGGAAGCTACCCCCACGCCCAACCCCCTTACTAGGAGGACCAGGGGTTTTCTGTCGGGGTCACCTTCCCTTAGACCATGTTGGTTCACGGCACCTTATTTCATTCGGTGCACCCCTCTCACGAGGGACCCCCTATCCACCACCCAGGGGACGCGCCTCAACGCCATATGGTCCCAGTGCGAGGACAGCAGCAGTGCCAGCCATAATCTCCTTCGATGGAGACAGCCACCACCGGGCGCTAATCACCACCCGGTGGTTGTTCGAGAATGGAACACTGAAAGGATTCCATCCACCCAAGACAACAAGCCTCGGATGTCAGGGAGTCCCTCTGACACGGGAGGCAGAAACGCAAATCTCTCCACCTGCCACCAAGTCAACAGGGAGCCTAACCTCCCCAACAACAGAAACGAAGGAAACCAATACCCTGCCAACGACTACGATAGAAACGGGCAGCGAAACAGCCCAACCTGCACAGACGTCAGCACCTCCACAACACTAGCCACGAAGGACCAATCCTCAGACCCTATCCCGACCAACGGACCCACCAACCCACCACACCAACGACGCAGACGACCACCCCTACACATCCGGACCCGGGAGAGAAAAGACAAACGGCCAGCTCTACTGCCAACACCGCCACTACACCTCCGCCTGCCACCACAAAACCACTACCCTCCACGCCCAGTCCAGCGACAGACACCAAGACCCAGACTCCGCTGGCCGCCACCACCACCACCCCAATTACCAAGACACCTTCACCAGCCACGGTACTACCGGCCACCACCACTCATCCAAGAACTTCTCCAGTGGTTGGAACACCTCACCTCCCCCAACTGGCAATTCCATCCGCCACAACCCCTGGGGAGAAACTAAAACACCTCCCGCCCGGCCCCGGCAACACCACCAGCCGCTGCGCGACGGAGCGACAGCCAGCCAGCCAGACGACCCCCCCCCACCCCCCAACCCCTGGCCCACCCCCCACTGGACGAAATCAGCAAGAGCTGGAAGTCCCCATCCCTGTCAAAACTGCAACTGCAACTGCTTTCGCCCATTGCAAGCAGCTCATCCCCTCCAGTGTACAAGCTCAACGCGGTCTCACACAACAGTTCCAGCGGATCCCATGCTGGACAGCCTACAGGAACAAATCCTTCCCAAGGACCATCAGAGTCTGGATCGCCCTCCCTGAAGAAGATATACAGGCTTCTTCGCTCGATGCCTTCGTAGCGAGGAGGGCTTCAAGCCTCAACCGTTGGCCCCCAGTCATGGCCTGCCACCTGCCGAAGTAGGGCTTGATGATGACTAGGGCTATACTTACTTACGCCTGTCACCCCTACCCGGGTATAGGCCGTCGACGAGAGACCTCCAGCAACTCCTGTCCTGTGCTTCTCCTTCGATTCTACTCCAGGTGGTTCCCAGTCTCTTGATGTCTGCTTGGAGGTCTCGACGCCAGGAGTTTCTCGGCCTACCTCTTTTCCTCTTTCCGTGGGGGTTCCATGACAATGCCTGCCTAGTGATGCTGGAAGCTGGCTTTCTCAGACTGTGACCGATCCATCCCCATCTTCTTCGCCCAATTTCATTCTCTGCTGTTATCTGCTCTGTTCTCTCCCAGAGTCTGATGTTGCTGATCTTCTCTGGCTAGTGGATTTTCAAAATTCTTCTAAGGCAACTGTTCATGAAGGTACTCTGTTGACTGTGGTTTTTGTCAATCTCCAAGTCTGGTCAGGGATTAAACCCTGGAGACCGCTAAGGCAGCCAGGCAGGCCTAGCCGGAGGCACCGAAACAGCAGCTGGCCCCCCAACACCTGTCTCCCTCTCCCCCCAGCCCACTCGTCCTTGACCCTTCCCCAGTTTAATAACCAGAAGTAAGAATTAATTTGTTTTTTTGTTTTTTTCTTTATTGCGCACCATCAGCAACCCAGCAATAATGGTCAATTGGTTGACCGTGGCAGGGAAACAAGAAGAAGAATACAAATATGTTTTCCTTTTGCAAGTAGCAGTAATGTATTACCTGGGTTACATCCCCTTGACCATAGTCAAGTGAAAGCGAACTGATACTTGCACGTAACTATTGAGCTAAATAGCAATAGTCTGCTTTCCATTTACAATCCAAACAACTTTTCTTGGTGTTATAAAGAAAATTCCCTAGGGTGACCAGATTTTTTTTTCTCCAGAGTTTTAATCAAATTAATGTTATTCATTTTTTATGTTGGCACGTACATATGTGTTTCAAAACTATTCATAGGGGCCTGACGATGGTGCTTTGACTAAATGCAAATCCGTTGCACCACCGCATGCGCGCTAAAGCATCTAGCTCAATTCATAATACAAGGGAGGAAACAGGCGACACGTGCACGTGGCGATGCACTGTGATTCCAGAGCAGTCTTCAACCCTCAAAGCAACCATCTGCCTAAAATCCCGAACTGAACAAACTCAGTAGATATTTTACTACAGATCTATACCAACCTTATCCGCCGATAAAAACTGACAGTTTAGTATCAAGACGTTTTGTACAGTCAAGCATCATTTCAGCAGACGTCCATTTATTAGCTTTTAGTTGAGTACGGAAATACACATCATGCTCATTTTTTATTGGTTTATGTAAATTAGCATATCCATTAAATTTTAAAATGAAAACAAAAGCACTTCTACTGTCGACATGAACGTGCATGCAGCAATCTTTAAGTACATATTTCCCCCAGCCCGAAAAGCTCTACTTTAATGGAGTGTTCAAACACTGCTCATTTGCCAACATCTTCTCAAGTAATTCCCTTTGACTTTAGTGTGAACATGGCAAAAAACAATGGATGCAAAGCAGTGCAGAATGGCCTCTTTCATGGTACTCTGCTAAAGGGTTTAACGTTGGACTCTAGTTGTTGAGAAAAAGGTCTGTGCATGCTGTGACATATCCACTCAGATTTTTGCACGTGTTGCCCTATTCCTCTCTTGTATTATGAATTGAGCTAGATGTGGTAGCACGCTCGCACTGGTACAGCGGATTTGCATTTACTGGTAGTCAAAGCACCATCATCAGGCCCTTATAAAACTATTCTACTATTAGCAACAAACAAATACTTGGTTGGCCTTGAATTTCAGATAAGTATGTGCTGAACCTGGCAAGCTGTACCATGATGAGTAAGGTCCAGCTGGAACAAGCCATAGACATCAACACCCATGCTGTGCAGAAAGGTATACATAAATACATCATACCAGTGATTTATTTAATTATTTATTTATTCCTTAGAATCTGTTTCGTGCTTCAAGAACTGTCAGTCCAAAAAATAACTTCAAGCTTACTACAGCACTGCACAGACACAAACACACACACACACACACACACACACCTGACTACAGTGAATACTTTTAACAGTAAAAAGAATAATAATGAATAACTCTATTCTAAATCTAGCGAAAGTGTCTGGAAGAAATGAGCTCAAGGCATTGTACATCAAATCGGCTAAAACAAGAAGACTGAGAAAGCACATGGCATACGTGTTAGTTTATATCATCAGTGTTTTTTCCTCAACCACACTTGATGACTAAAAATTTCCAACAAAGGAGCACACTTAACCCTCTTAACCCCACAGCCGCATTTCCAAACTTTTGGAGGCGTTGTTAAACGACTATGTACCAGCTGTAGGAGATGGATTGATCATGATAATTCAAGGATAGTGCCAGATGAGCTTGGCGCCTGAAGGCGCCAAGCTCATCTGGCACTACCCATGAATTATTATGATCAGTCCATCTCCTGCTGCAGGGTCCCAGGGCTAAAAACAACAAGTACAACAGTTTGATAAACTGTATTGTCCTTTCTAAGCATGTTTCTTTCTTTTTTTCAATCTTTGTTGGGAGTTTCTATGCATTTTATTACATGCTTAGCAACCACCGTTGACAGGACACTTATGAATGCTATGTATGATTATTTTACTTTCCTTAATCTGCCAATGGATGCAGATTTTGTTTCTTTAAGTCCACACCAAAGACCCCCAGCTATCCAAGGAACATGGATTTAAAGTGTCTTCAGCAGCTGGCATAGATCTTCATGAGCCCCAGCAACTTCAGGGGTTGATGAGGATCTACACCTCTGTTCACCTTTCCTCTGCAGTGGAGGGTTAAACAAATTCTCTTTTTTTCAGACCTTCATGACCAGCGGCTGAAACAGCTTCGGAAGATGCTAAAGGACATAGAGGAGGACGACTGGCAGTACGAGCCTGTGGAGAAGCTGATTGGACTTAGATGATTCTCTGAAATACAGAATTTAGAAGTCATTTCTTTAGCCAAGCTCCATCCATCTGCAAAAGGCATAGATTTTCATAAGCCCCTGCAGCTGCACGGGCTGATGAGAATCATTGCCTCTTGCTGACCAAGATTTATCCCAGCTTTTCCTCAGATTATGTGTGTTAATTAGGCTTCAAGCAAATGATAAGAATAAGTGTTATTTTAGCGGAACTGTGTGATTGTACTCTGTGGTACTAACTGCCCCTCTTTGGGCTGATGTTGTGAAGTTGACCCCATCAAAGCTGCATAACAGACTCTGTGACTATCAGCATACTTCAATTTCTTTAGATTTGGCAGAGCCTTTTTACAAAAGGATATACTCTGTACAAGCAAAGATCCTAGTGATATCAGATCTTTGATGTAATCTACAACGCGTCTGCTCAGAGGTTTGTGGTGCTGTACGGCATGCATTTTCCCCAATAATATGGCATTTTATTCATTTTATAATTTGATTATGTTTCACTGGTGAAAGTGGTGGCTCAGCCCCTTGTAATTTTAGTAGTTAAAAATCAAAAGATGTGTGCATATATGTGTGTGAGAGAGAGTTTGAATGTGCTGCTGTACTAACACATTTATGATTTTAAAAATATATTCAGTAAAGTTCTAAACACTGTCCTCTGTTTCTCTTCTTATATAGCAAGACCTTTTGTTGCTTTATACTACAGTTAAATTATCACTTGTGTTTCTGATAACTTATTCATTGCGTAAACCTGACAATTTATCAATCACATTTTTTTAATTGTCTCCCTTGGTAAAGGATGCTGGGAGATCTCGATGGCATCATTAACCCTCTCGTTGCAGGCAGACGCAAATTAAGTTTGTAAAACTGCAGCAAATTCAACGCCAGATCACCTCATTCATCCAAGAAACATGGACATAAATGGAGCCAGCAAGAGACAAAGAACATCATGAGCCCCCTAGTCTGCGGGGGCTCATGAGGTTCTTTACCTCATGTGGCTGGGTGGTGTACCTGGCAGGGAAGACGTAAACTCATTAGAGACATGATGAATCTGGATATGCAGCAAAAACGTATTCTCAAATGTGCAGCTGCTGAAATTATTTACGTCATGAACAAGCCTTAGGCAGAAGGCTATATTAACCCTTATAGTTATCATTCAGAATACACTGCCCTGGGGGACTTGGGTGGGGTTAGGTATTTTTTAGTTCCCAGGGTCACCCTGGTCAGCCCCACAGGGTGAGTTTTTCTCTCTATTCTGGGGCATGTGTTTCTGTCTACCCTTTGTCCATTCACCTGTATTTGCCTTTTTAAAACTCTCCCTACTGTCTGCACTGCCTGTAGCTCTTGATATTGGATGTGTGTTGCTAAATGGTCTTAGCTTTATTTATGCCCCATGTTGTAGGTTTATTTAATGTATTTGACCGGCTGGCGACCTACATTCAATTTTCTGTTTAGTTTTTTTTCACAAGCAGTGCAGGCACGTCCTGAGAAAGCCTTGTTGCTGTCGGGACGTTAAGCAATGTACAATCAATCAATCAATCAACCACTGTGAAATAAGTTGGACTAAAATAATTCAAGGGTAGTGCCAGAATAGCTTAGCACCAAGCTAATCTGGCACTACCCTTAAATTATCATGCTCAATCCATCACCTGCTGTCGGGCATCGGGGCTAAGTAGGTTAATGTGAAAGAGTGGCTCAATTGATAATTATGTCCACAAGCGGATGTGACCAGCACTTTAGTATGTTGAGTGCCATTAGTATGAAGAAAGAATTAACAGAAGGGGCATGGTTGGTGGTAGGTTTCTTCTTTTGCTTTTTTTTTTTTTTTTTTTTTTTTTTTTCTTCAGCAGTTTAAATGTAATTATTTGCTGGATTGTAACAGGGCTCAGTAATTTGTATATAAATGAACTGACATTAGGAGGAAAAACATTTCCACTTGAAACTTTCCATTACACTCTCTTGGCTTGACTTCGCGAACGAAGATTTTATAGGAGTTGCCCACGACGTCTGCAGGCTTGTTCGTGGCTGCGGAGGCCAATCCGAGACAGGCAGGTTCGACCGCAGTGGCTGCAGGGGAAGGTATGGCCAGGGTTCTGAGCTGCGGCATCTCTGTTTTTTCTCCTGAGCCGCTTGTCCTTAAGGCTAGCTCTGTGAGAGTCCTCAAAGGAGACAGCTGCCTTGTAAATGGTGGAGCGCCAGGTGTCACGGTCCGCAGCAAGCGAAGACCACTGGTGGTGGTCGATTTGGCAGGCACTAAGTGACTTCTTGAGACAGTCTTTGTATCTCTTCTTTGGTGCCCCTCTGTCTCAGTGGATAAACATTTTTTTTTTTTAAACCCACTCATTTGCACCACCCTGCTAGTGTATATAGCACCTAACTGAGAACTTCTTTTGCTTAACACTTCAATAAATCACAGCTACACTTTGAGAACATCTGCATTTTGGACCACAGAAGCATAATTTAGAGCCACCTTGCTCACACGTTAAAATAGTTGGCCGAGTGCTAACCAAAACTCATGGTAGTAGGATCGACTATGATAGCTCAATGGTAGTGCCTGATGAACAGCACTAAGTTCATCAAGCCCATTATCTAGAATGCAATTTTAAATGTTAGCATCATTACTAGAGACATTTGCATGCACACATAATACTTTGGGTGTATGGGACCTAAACCATTGTGAAAAATGTAATTTGAACCATTTGACCAAAAAATGAATCCTAGAAATTCTCAAATTTTTATATTGTCCTCGGAAGACATGGTTGCATTTCACCACTGACACGGATGAATGATGGTAGTTCATGGGTGGTGTCTGAATAGTTTGGCACCACCCATAAATTTTCATAAAGTTAGATCCATGTGTGTGTGTGTAAGAGCCAAACACGTGGGAGGAGAAAAAAATATCGCTGATATTGGGTGGAGAGGCAAAATTCCAGACACAATCCAAAACAGCATATTTACAGCATTTATAAATAAAATTCCTTGCTGCTCCTCTACATTTTCTAATCTAGCTTTGGGAATATCAAGGTGTAAATATTTGTCATGCTTATTTGTAGAGTTGGAGGCGTATAGGAATCTTCTACATTGATATCAGTCGACAGTACGGTAAACGATACGCTTTGCATCAAAGGTAAATCACAACCTGACAATTGTTCTTTACACATTTGTGTGCCAGATCCACAATGTCCTGCTTGTGGTGCAATGTTTTTGGAGATACATTTAATAAGGAAAACAAGTTACAGCAAGGGCGCCTGTATTAATGTGTAATGGATACATTTTCCTGACTACCTGTATTTGGACAAAAAAATAATTTATATCACCGTGCTGTCGTACTAAACTATGACGGACAGTAACCTTAGAACCTTAAATATCAAGTAAGGCATGCTCACATCTAGCTGGAGACTGGATCGACCATGATAAGCTACACACATGATCATAGTATTGGTATTGATCGACAAGTGTCCTCAACTCATGGTCAATAAGGAAACAACACAATTCATCATAATTATTTGTTTCAGTTCCGGCTTGACAGGGGAGGGGACCTTTTGGGATTCCAGCTCTTCCTAATTTTCTTTTAATCTTTATCCTTTTAGGACTACTTTATTTTCGCCACACTAACCCAAGTGACTGATAAGCGCGGCATCGCCGAGTGATCTTCTACACATACTACGAGCGAATTCGAGTCAAACCAACGCCGACTGGGGATGTGCAGCGGGAGGCCGGAAGGAGTGGGGGTCTGACGCATAGTAGTTTTTATGCCGGTAATGTTTCTCATGAATCAGTTTTGACGAGAGAGCGGACTGAGGTAGCGGCGTCGGGCAGTGGTGTACCCACGATGTTATTGCCAGGCGGTGTGCCGGTACCTTTGCTACAGGCCGGCCACATGCTGTTTGACGTCACGAGCGTACATCTTTCACTCATCCACTCATATCTTCCATCTTCACGAGGCATAGATTCTCATGGGCCCCTGGGGCAGCAGGGCTCGTGAGAATCTATGCCTCTTGCAACCTAAGTCCTGAAATCGACCTATGCTCCTGCCTCTTCATGGCAGATCAGGCTTACCTCTAGTCTCAGCTCCTCAGACAAAGTAAGCCTTTACGAGGTTAGGCCTATGACTGCTTAGCAGAGGGCAGGTAGGAAGCCAAAAGCAGCAGGGCCTAGAGCTGTGTTTCTAAGAATTATGTCGGTTACTATGACGCCCACTCTGGTGCCAGAAGATGATCTGTGGTAAAGTAGCATACCTGTACATATTCACTGTACCATGTATCATACTCACAAAAATGGTCTGTCGTATGCCGGCTCACCCGATTGATCTGGCAATGGTGTATAGGATCATGGCCGTCAGCAATTGATATGACCGTGTTCAAGTTATAATTATAACCTGCAGACCAAGCAAAATCATGCAATCCATAGTCCATGAGCTACATAGCTAAGTGTGAAGGAACCAGTCGCATGAGAGAGCTTGGTCCTGCGCCAGCCACTAAGCACGGTGCTCCGCTATAGCGGAGCACCTTGCTTAGTGGGATGGCGCAGGATTAAGCGAAATGATGCAACTGACAGCAGGTCTGTTACGTTGGTCCTCAGTCAGGCATGGAATTCCGGCGCTGTTGATAGAACGGACAGCAGCAGGCGAACTTGAGTTTAGCACCATCAAGATCCTCCTGCAAGATGAAGAACTACTTCTCATCAACAACTGCTGCAGCCCTCCCACCTCAAGGCTTGACCACCATACTATTCAGCTCTTGCCAAAAAACCACATAATTGTTGGGGACTTCAACGGTCACTCACCCAGCTGGGGGTATGAAGACATGGACCGCAGAGGAGAGGATATAGAGGACTGGCTCATCGACAACCAGCTAGTCCTGATTAACCAGCCTGACGACAGACCAACATACTATTCCAGAGCTTGGAAGAAAACATCAACTCCTGACCTTGCCATGGCCACAAAAGATGTTCAGAAACAAACCACCAGAGTCGTAAATGATCAGCTGGGCGGAAGCGACCACCTCCCTATCATCCTGCACATTGCAAAGAAAAAGACTGCCGGCGAACACCACCGAAAAAGAGCCAGCTGGAACTTCAAGCAAGCTGACCGGACAACATATCAAGCCCATGCTGAGGTATTTTGCTGCATCAACCTAGCAGAGGACATAAAGAAAAATGTCAAAAACTGACGGAAGCCATCATATCAGCAGCTCAGAAATCCATTCCCCGTGGCTTTAGAAAAGACTATAAACCCTACTGGAGCAAAACTCTGGTCGCCCTTCACCAGCAACTCTCAGAAGCCAGAAATGACATGGAGAAGAACCCAACACCAGAAACAACTGCCTGACATAATCAACTGAAGGAGGACTTCAACACGGCAAAGACAAAAGAAATCCGTCAAAGCTGGCACGAAAAATATCATCACTCAGCCTGGACCAAAGCACTGGACAACTATGGCGTCTCACCAAGACTCTGAACGAGGATGCCACAACCACGTCTAGACCCACAGCACTTGCCGAAAATGGCATGCTCCACACAGGGAGGAGAGCTGCAAACATCCTTGCTGATGCCTTTCAGATGGACAGTACTCTAAAAATCCAAGCAAAAAGAAGAAGGGAAGTCGAAACACAGCTGCAGACCAAGCTTAAACACGCCACTGCAGGGATGACTTCAGACCTCACTCTGTCAGAACTCAATGATGCGGTCAGGGGACTCAAGACCAGGAAAGCCCCAGGGAAAGACGGAGTCTGCAACGAAACGATCAAGCAGCTGCCAGAAGGAAACTGCTTGAACCCTTTAACCTTTCAGGGAGAATAGATGATTTTCCATCAGCGTGGAAGGAGGCCACCATTGCACCCATACCCAAGAAATTTAAGGACCCAAACAAGAAGTCCAGCTACAGATATGTTAAGCTGCCTCGGCAAGACTCGAGCGCATGATCAACAAGAGACTTCTGTGGCATCTGGAAACCAACAACCTGATCACCAAAGAAGAGACAGCCTTCAGGAAGAACAAAAGTACTGAAGACCAGCTCATCTACCTTGCACAGTCGATAGAAAATGCCTTCCAGGAAAAGAAGAAAGTAATCGCTACCTTTGTTGACCTCTCCAAAGTGTTTGACAAGGTGTGAAACAACTCAGTGAAGGCAGAAGTTGCCGGGCGAATGTTCAGCTGGATCAGGAGTTTCCTCAGCCACAGAACCGCGAGGGCCAAGCTGGGTGATAGCCTGAGCTACACCATTAAGATCAGGGAAGGTGTTCCCCAAGGAGGTGTGATTTCCCCCACCCTCTTCCTTGTCTTCATTAATGACATCACTGATGGCCTCTCCAGACACATCACAAGAGCCCTGCATGCTGACGACTTTGCCATGTGGAACGCCTCCGAGTCCACTCCAACTGCTACAGTCAGAATGCAAAGGCCCTCAACAACACCTCCAGATGGACGAGGGACTGGTGTGTCACCATCAACAGTCAGAAGACAGTCTCCACTTGCTTCTCCGACTCCAAAGAATCCCTCAAACTAACAGTCAATAACCAAGATGTCCCCCAGGATGAGACTCCCAACTACCTTAGTGTCAAACTAGGCAAGAAACTGACCTGGAATCCACACATCAAAGATGCGGAGAGGAAGGCCACGAGAAGACTGTCTCTCATGAAGAAACTGACAGGCACCAAATGGGGAGCAAACAGCAGCATCCTCAAGCAGGTGTACACAGGAAACATCCGTCCTGTGATGGAGTATGGCTCAGCAGCCTGGGCCACTGCTGCCAAGAGCAACACGAGCAGGCTGGCCAGAGTGCAGAACTCAGGCATGTGCATCATCACAGGCGGGCTAAAAACGACACCCATCCACACCTCAGAAACCACCACTGGTCTTCACTGACTAGACAAAAGACGGGAAGAGAAGGTCCTTGCTCACAGTGAGAAGTTGCAGAGACTGCCCACCAACCAAGTCCATCAGCAACTCTAAGAACAAACAAAGAACAGGCTGAAGAGGACCAGCTTCAACCACCTCACAAAACAACTCACACGAGCTCACCAGGACACCATCTACAATGCCTCAAATGGTCGAGAACCTCTTCAAGCTGCTGAGGACTATAACACCTCCCCGGAAAACGTTTTCTTTGTTACTGATGTCCCAGGAATAGCCAGCAAAGAATCCCAGTCAGAATCCATCCTCAGGTCTCTCACACTGGAAATGCTGGACCGGGATTACAATGCATCAGTCTGGGCACACGTTTTCACATATGGATCCTCAGACGCAGCTGTCAAGAATGGAGGCAGTAGAATTTTCATCCGCCACCCAGATGGACACACCACATCCAAATCCCTGCCTGCGGGAAGACTGTCAACCAACTACCGGGCTGAACTCACTGCTCTACGAGAGGCTGCCAGCCTTGTCGTTGCAGACGATCCCCTGCCCTCACGCGTCGTTTTTCTGACCGACTGCAGATCTACTATCCAAAGCCTGCAGTCCCCCAGTGAGCAGCTGGAGAAAGAAACACTGCACCTGCTGGTCGCCCTCTCACGCCTAACACAAGTGGCTGTTCAGTGGGTACCTGCTCACTGTGGACTATGAGGAAACGAGGAGGCAGACGGACTCGCCAAGTCCGGCAGCAAGCTTGGGCAGCCAAACCAACCGATGCCCTTCCAGGAAGTCAAAACCCTCATTTAAGTCGCACTATCATGCACACTGGCAGACCCAACTCAACCCACCATCTAATGACCAGTTAAAACACATCCAGCGCCACCAACAGATCACCATATTCCGTCTAAGGACTGGTCACTGCCGACTGCGTGCGGCACACTTGTAACGCCTTGGACTGTCACACACTGCAGACTGCTTGTGTGAAACTGGTTTACAGACCCCAGAGCATGTACTGCAGTCCTGTCCCCTGTACCAATACGCCAGGATACAGCACTGGCCACATGGAGCGACGCTGTCAGAGGAACTCTGGGGCTCCATTCAAGACCTGCTGCAGACCACGAACTTTATATCAACAACCAATCTTGACATCTGAGGCAGAAACTCGGGAACGCTGAAGAAGAATGAAGAAGAAGGTCCTCAGTTACGGCCGTAATTTACAAAATCACATATCATCAGTCTTACATTCTGACCTAATCATACCATCTCGGAACGGCATGGTTGGAACAATTTGCCAAACTGAAACATAAGTAAGGACATACTAGTAGGTCTACATGTATTAAAATGTGGCAGTGATGTCTTTGAAAATAAAATGGACAATAACCAACAAATAAATCATTGTATGATGATATGTTATATTTGAACCTTACGGCGTGCAACCGAAGGGCCCCAAATCACAGATCATCAGACTACATGACGACACATAGCTCCGTATTTTTCTCAGCATGCAACAAATTTCCTTGATACGGAGGCTGGCACTGATCCTCTTTAGCACTCCCTCCTGTATGGCATTGGCAGGCTGGACAACCAAGCTCAGCTGAACAGCACGAATATCTCGAGTATCAGCCAAAAATATGCAGGAATAAACTTTATCATACAATGTCTTTGATATTATCAAGAAGAAACAGGGGAAACGTGGCTTCAGTTTTCAAGGATGTACATTAAACAGTTCAAGAAAATCTTTATGAATCGACAGCAATGGTCCCATTAAGCAAAGGTCCTCGGGCCCACGATGGCTGTGCGCGGGTCCACTGCGGTCGTCGTGGGCCCGAAGACGTTTTGCTACAGGGGGTAAGCGCTGATACTGACGAAAGCAAGCCAGGTCTTGTGACAGATAGCACTGTATATTTTGTCGTGGTAGGTTGAATCGGTATCAACATTGACCTTCCGTCTGAAACAGCTGAAGCCGATATTTGGTCAGCAGGAGATATAGATTTACATGAGCCCCTGCACGGGCTCATGTGAATCTATGTCTCTTGCAGATGGAAGGATGGAATGAGACTGACTAAATTGTATATTTTTACACTGATGATTTACCGTACAGGTTGGAGATAATGTAAAGATGCTCATAGACTGTATGATACATTTTGACACATACGACTTACCATACAGGTGAAAAGGTTGTCTGCTGACGTTTATTATATTAGGATGAATGAGGCCAGCACTAAGCGGCATAAATCCTCATGAGCCCCCGCATCTGCGGGGATGCATGAGGATCTATGTCTCTTGTAGTTGTGTGTTGTCAAGTTCACTGTGCCCCGGCAGTAAAAGAGTCAAAAAATATTTTGTACTTCAGTTGCCATGTATGAATGCCGGAGTGGCCTCAACCGATTTGAACCGCGTCCAAGCGCAACAGTAACCAATGGGGAAAGACGACAAACTGTCTGACCAGAAATGTGGATGATTGCTTTCGCTAAACACAGTCCCTCACTCAGCTAAATTCATCTGCAAGAGGCGTAGACTCTCATGTGACCCTACGCCGTTCGCAGGGGGCACATGAGAATCTACGCCTCTTCAACTGCTGGCTGTGATCGGCCTCAATTACAACTGACTTCAGATTGAGAGAGTCATCGGGGTAAGGTGTGTACACACGTAAACGTTGTTTGTTCAAATAAAGCAAGGTTGTTGCCCATGATGTTTCAACGCAGTCAGCACTAACACACCGCTAACACGAACCACTAATTTAGAATTCAGTAAAGTGAGAGATGACACCTGGGGAGGTTACGAAACCGTTCAGTCGGTGGAAGTGACCGTGGTGCATTCAAGTTGAGTGTATGTAAGCGTATAATTAATTTTGTAAATGTGACTTTGGCTGACGTTCCTGTGGCCTCCCTCGGTGCCGCATTCAAGTTACAAACATAGGTCTAATTGTGTGCGACGATATTTACTTAATTGTAAACCAGCGGTCAAAGTTGGCCTACCCATGTCCTCCCTTGTCGCCTCCCCATGTCATTGACTGCAAAAGCCGTCTGGAGCCGTTAGACATAATTCTTAAACTGAACAGTGAAACGACCCGGAAACACAACTAATCTGAAATGAGATCTTCGTCCAGCAGACCGGAGAACGAATTAATCCATTCAGCACTGACACACTACAACAGTGTTTGAAACAACCATGACAGTCAGGGAATAGCTTGGCGTCTTAAAGCCTTGAACTATATTGGTCGTCCTGTAAAGTAGTCTTCTGAAGACATCTCCCAACTTTGGAAACTGCGATCATAGGGCTCAGCTTGTTAACATGATTCGGTTATATGCCGTCTGTAGTGTTTATTTGAAAAAGTTTGAAAATTTAATAAACTAGTACTTGTCCTTTCTAAGCGTGTTTTTTGTTTGTTGTTTTGTTTGTTTGTTGTTGTTGTTGTTTTGTTATGCATTTCTCTGCATTTTACACGTTTGGCGGTGTCGTTTCTGGTCTAGATTTTTTAAATTATCCCAATGGCAATACTGTTGTACGAGACGCAGCCATGCTGCCTGTATATATGTGATGGAACCGCGTTCGTTTCCATGTGAGCGTCGCTTATCTCACATCTACTGAAAATAATGCTCACAGGGCGCTTGTGTCGCTGGCGTTGTTCTGTGATTCTGGACCTTACGGCCAGGGGCCTTAAGGTCCAAAATCACAGAAAAACATACATTTATCCCAAGAAGACGGAGTTACAGCCTGGAAGCATTTGCTTGTCCGTGGCTGGCGTCAGTCTTCTCTCCATCATTATTGCCCGCATAACCAAAATGGTGACTTCGCAGGTGCAGAGATCTTCTTCTTCTTCTTCTTATCGTTCGCAGTGGGCTATACGGTCAATCCAGCACCGGCGGTGAATGACGTCGTTTTCTTCAGATCTTCTCGACTGCCGTAGAGTTTGGTCTGCAGTGGAGTTGGCGACGGCCACACTTCTTTTCTTTCATCGTCCAGTAGGGGGCATCTCTGGACAATATGTTCCGCTGTTTGGTCTTCCTGACTACAGGCACAGGTTGGTGATGGCGCCAGCTTGAACTTTCTGTTCATGTGAGCGTTCAGTCTTTGTGGCCGGTACGCAGTCTGATCAGGACAACTTGCTGCTCTCTGGTCAATGTGTGATAGTCGTCTCTGTTTGACCTCGGCCTCATCAATGCCTTGATGATTGTCTTTTGATCACTATAGCTGACGCTGTTTTCTTGTTGATGTTTTGTGTCTCCTTCGCCAGCTCGTCTGCCCTATCATTTCCTGGTACCCCACAGTTGGCTGGTATCCACTGGAGAACAACTCTTCTGGTTTTTCTGACCTTTTGCAAAGCTCTGGTCAGCTGGGAGAGCTTGTCGTTCTCGAGGGCCTGGAGGACTGAAAGGGCATCGGAGAAGAAAACAACTTGGTAGCATGGATTTGTGGAATTCTGAGCCATGGAGGCGGCCTGCATAAGTGCTTCGGTTTCTGCTTTGTAGTTTGTGCAGTGTTTGCCGGTGGCTACACTGGATGTGGCTGTATGTCCCCCAGGGAACTGGATCAAGATGCCAGCACCTCCATTGGAAACGGCATTTGTTGCTGATCCATCAGTGTAGATGTGGATCCATGCCTCCTTTGGGTACTGTTCGTCGATCAGGGCTAGGGTGAGTGCCCGTCGAACGGTGTCATCCTGACTGTCTCCTGAGGCAACATGTGGGACACTGGTGCAGATCTGGATGTCTGGTTTGTCCATTGCCCAAGGGTTTTCCTCTTCTTCTGTGATCAGAAGTAGAGTGCTCTGTGGAAGGATTTCTCTGTACTGTCGAGAAAGTCGCATGCTCTCATGGACAAAGCTGCTTCTTTTGAGCCGGTTCTTGGTGAGGTTGCTCAGTCTGTGCTTCATGGGGTGGTCGGGCAAGCACTTGAGCTTCTCCGCCTGTACCATGGTTTTGGCTTCTCTCCTCTGACTGAGAGGTAGGATTGTGGTCAGCTTCTCCATTTCCTTAATTGCGGTGGATTTCATTGCACCAGTGATGAGTCGAAGAGCCTGGTTTTGCACTCGGTCGCGGGTCTGCAGGTTCGTCTTGGCTAAGGTTGACCACGCTGTGGAGCCGTACTCGAGGTGGGACCTGACTGTTCCCTGGTATACTGTCTTCAGTATCTTCTCGTTCGCTCCCCAGGTGGTGCCTGCCAGTTTCCTGAGTATGGCCAGCTTGCGCCGGGCCTTCGCCTCTGCCTGTGCAATGTGTGGTTTCCAGGTCTGACGTCTGTGGAAGGTGACACCAAGGTAGGTAGCTTCTTCATCCTCTCTCAGAGGGGTTCCACCAAGCTTGATGGTTCCGGCTTTCTGCTTTGGTGACAATGTGAAGAGGGTGGTGGAGGATTTCTCCTTTTTGACGGAGATGCACCAATCTTCTACCCATGCGTACAGCTTATCTGCCGCTAGCTGCATTCTGTAGGTGGCAGTACTTGCATTCTCCTCCTTGCACCAGATCACAAGGTCGTCTGCGTATAGGGCAGCTTTGATTCCCTTGGGCATCTCAGACACCAGATCGTCGATGAAGAGAAGAAAGAGGGTAGGGGAGAGGACTCCGCCTTGCGGGACGCCATGACGAAGGAGGAATTTCTTGCTTTTGGTCTGGTCGACGCTGACTCTTGCCCTGCGGTTAAAGAGGTAGGAGCGTATCCACTGGAACATGTTGCTGGACACGCCTTTCCTCAGCAGTTTGACAAGCAGCCCATCTTTCCAGACCTTGTCAAAAGCCTTCTGAAGATCAATCCAGGTCACAAAGATCAGCTTCTGCTCCTGGAAGGCATCTTCAACTTCCTACGCCAAGTAAGTGACCTGGTCTTCGGTGCTGCGGAAATGTCGGAAGCAAGCTTGTTCAGGGGCGAGGAGGTTCCTGGATTCCAGGTAACACCTGAGGCGCTCGTTCACAATTCTCTCCAAAGTCTTCACAACACAGGTGTTGAGGCTGATTGGGCGATAGCTGGTGGCCTTCTTTGGATCCTTCCCTTTCATTAGAATGGGGATCATGATCGCTTCTCGCCAGAGTTGTGGTAGCGATCCTTCTTGCCAGCTGCTGTTGAGGACCTCAAGTAGCTTGTTTTCTGCTGCCCTACCAAGGTGGGTTAGCATTTCGTTGGTGATGCCATCTGGACCAGGAGACTTCTTCGCCTTCAACTTTTTGAGAGCTGTATGAAGCTCTTTGTGTGTAAGTGGTTGATTCATGGCGTCCGCTGTTGCTTGTTTGGCAGGTCTCTCTCTTTGCTCTCTTCTTGCTTCTCTCTGCTTTTCGGGGCTAACATGGAGATTGCTCTCAGCTGCATAGCTTTCAGTACATTGGTTGGCAGCATGCTTTCCTGTTAGTATCTTCCCATTTTCTTATAAAGTGATGTTTCCTTTGCTCGTGTTCTGATCGTTCAACTGCTTGGTCAGTTTCCAGAGCTTTCTGCCGTCCTTCTCAAGGTTCAAGGAGCTTGCTTTCTCTTGCCAGCTCCTGCGTCTTGCCTGTAGCTTCTTCTTGAGAAATTTGGCTTTGGCTTCCTGAAGGCGGATGTTGTTTGCCTGTGATGGGTTTTTGACTTCTGCTTCCCATCTGGCATCTGCTAGATCATCATCCAGTTCCTGCAGTAAGGCTTATAGTCTTTTCTAGCACCTCTGGGTATGGACTCACGCGCTGCTCTGAGGATGCTCATGTTGAGGTCCTTCGCCACTATGTTGATGTCTCGACCTGCGATTCGAATGTCTTTGGTGAGTTCGCTGGAGCGGTGTCTAAAGAGAAACCAGTTCGCTCTTTTGTAGTTCCACCGTGGGAAGGCTGCTTCAGCACAGGACTCCCTGCCCAAGGTCAAAAAGACTGGCCGATGATCACTTCCACCCAGCTGTTCTCCGACCTCTCTGCTGGCTTGCTTGTGCATGTCTTCTGTGCAGAAGGCTAGGTCAGGAGTCGATGTAATGTGCCATCTTCTGGAGTAGAACGTGGGGCAGTCAATGGGACTGTTCAACAGAATGAGACCGTTGTCGTCCTGCCAGTTCTCCACCTCTTCTCCTTTCCGATCCAAGTGGCCCTCTCGCCAACTTTGTGAGTGACTGTTGAAGTCGCCCAACACAATGAAGTTGGAGGTCTTAGTGGAGATCGTGTCAAGGGTGAGTGGTCTGTCGTTGGGGCAGTAAAAGTTGACCAGCTGGAAATCTGCTGTCTTCGTCTGGATCCGAATCACTTGGTACTCGGAGTTCTCCATGTGCGTATCAATCAAACATGCGTTGATGTTGCTCTTGATCAGGTTCAGGATTCCTCCCTTGCTTCGATCTGTTCTGTCGGACCTGAAGCACTGGTAGCCTTTCACTTTGAAGGACTTTTGGGGTGTCAAGTGCGTCTCCTGAATACAGCAGATGTTGATGTTCTTCTCATGCAGGATATGCTCCAACTCGGTCTTCTTGTTCAGAATGCTTTCTGCGTTCCAGTGCATGACCTGAAAAGTCGCTTCTGACTGGGATTCTTCCTGGTTTTAGTGGTGCCAGTAGCTCTCCTCCCGCGTCCCCTGGCGCGACACGACGGACGGGAGGAACCTCCAGTAGCTGAGGCTGGGTCCCTTCGAGGCATGGGACCCGACGTGGGCAAGCGCCATTATTATCAATGCTAGTTGGCCGTATAGTCATGATTGTGGGTTTGCGTGGAATCGGTGGTTTATCAGAATGCGCCGTGCGGCCTCGGTCCTCCGTCTTCAGCATTCGAGGTTTCTGTCGGGGTTACCTCACCCTTAGCTCCTGGTATGCGACCTTCCCTGGGAACACAGGGTGGCTAGAGCTTTATGCGGCTCTTGATCGCATGATAAACCCGTCATTGGACACATGGGGAATTTCAGTGGAGGTAGCAGTGCCACCCCGCCCCGCAGGGACGTAGCGGGCATGAGAAAAGTAGTCCGGCGGTTTCGGAAAGTCGGAAACTATTTGAGGGACGATGGCGACCAGACGCTTATTTATTGATACTAAAATGTTAAATCTATTTTACTAAGAAACAACATGCACATCCAAAGACAGATTTACCTATGATATGCTGGCTTGGAATCAAGAATTGGGAAATGTCACAATTGTTTAAATCCTTCATGTCGTCATAGGGAAACCAATCAATTGGTAAACAAACTCGCCTTTCTGTAGTTAGAAGATCACAACATATCAGAGTTGAAGATCGTTTGTTGTAGATGAGACTTGCGAAACAAAATTTAAAAAAGAGATATAATACATGAAGAAATGTTCATCACAAAAGCTTTGCATCTCCTGAATCAACTTTGACAGCAGACGTTTGTGGTGCACGGGATTTTTGAAGCACATTGGTTCTTATTAATAATAATAATGGCTACTTATACAGCGCTTATACTAAACTAAGCTCTTAGCGCCTTACAAATAAAGAGTGGGATTAGAGGGGGTCATAAAGCCAGAGGAACAAAGGATTCTGCAATACACACGCACAGACAAACACACAGGTACATAACGGCCACTGACGAAGAACTGCGCACGAGCTACAGTAATCAATTGCAGTAATCAATGCGGGACAAGACTAAAAAGACGACCAGTTTGGTGGCAGATTCAGTGGTGAGGTAATGACGGATAGAACTGATACGTCTTAATTCCAGAAAAGCAATTTTGCAGACATGATTTACATGGTCCTTCATTTGATGATCTTTATCAAGAAAAACGCCAAGATTGCGAACTGAATCAGAAAATGGAATAGGTGCGTCACAAATGCGCATTGAGTCAGGAGAATTGGGCAGCAATCGAGAGGCACCGATAAGAAGAGCTTCTGTCTTGCCCTCGTTTAACTGGAGTTTATTTTCACACATCCAGGACTTAATATCTGAGATACAGTTCTGAACATCTGAAATATCCCGACTGGAGCTGTTTGGAGGTGCAGATTTCGGAAGTTGTGTATCATCCGCATACATGTGATGATCGGTTGAATGCGATGCGATAACCTGAGAGAGAGGCCGAGTGTACAGCGTAAATAGAATGGGGCCCAGGACAGAGCCCTGGGGGACCCCAAACTCTATCGCAGCAGCTTCAGAAAGAGCGTTCTTGACAGAGACGTTAATCTGACGGGAAGATTGATAAAAGTAGAACTTACCAGAAATACCAAAGTAGTTTTCTAGACGCTGGAGCAAGATGGAGTGGTCAATGGTGTCAAACGCAGCTGATAGGTCTATCAGGACAAGAACTGAGCTCAGGTTTTCATCATAGGCACTTAGGAGGTCATTAACGACACAGAGGAGAGCAGTTTCAGTACTGTGCCCAGCACGTTAAGCAGACTGAAGCGGATGGACGAGATTGTTTGACTGTAGATATTTATTGAGCTATGTCAGAACGACTCTCTCAAGAACTTACTTTGGACAGAAAGAAAGGGTAGGTTTGAAACGGGGCGATAGTTCTTTAGCTGGTTGGGGTCAAGATTCGACTTTTTCAGGAGAGGTTTGACAACGGCTGATTTGAATTCTGACAAAAAGACGCCTCACTCGAGGGATCGATTTATGATTTTATGATTTGTTTCTTGACACATCCAGCTCAGAAAATGTCCTAAAAACTGTTTGCCTGCGTGCTGCAGAAGCCACAATTAAAGTTGTTGGCACCACGAATCAAGTTGAGTGAGTCAGTTTTAGACTTGTGGACGTGGTTCAATCGAGCCTCGTGCATACGTGTTTTATTTATTTATTTATTTTTTTTTGTACATCGCACACCACTGTGTGATGGCTTGATGTGACCAGCCATATGACAATTCACAAATCAGTCACGTTTTGAGTTAGCTGTCAGGTGTATTTCGGGCATGTTTAACTCATTCTACCCCAGATACACCACAGCATGATGAGGATCGACCATGATAGTTCAAGGGTGATGCCAGAATAGCAGTATTTCTCTGTGGGCTGGCGATTGGGTGCCTGATAGGCGGGGGCAGGGGATCTAACTGTTGTCCAGCGCTGAGTAATTCCCCTTGGTTTGTTGTACAATTCTGCCAGCGCTAGCCTCACCTATCTGGTTTGTGAGTATTCTGGCATCGCCCATGAACTATTATGGTTGATCTGTGTCCTGCACTGCAATGCAGTCTTCAGAGGACAACGGCAAAATTTGGGATTTCGGTGATGGGGTAGAATGAGTTAAGCTTTTATTGGCTAAGGGCTGCCTTCATCAGCGTGCTGACCCTTTTGTTTTTGTTGACTGAGTAAACCTTTGTTGTTAGGTTTTATGGTAGTTTGTTTTGTGGTTTATTTTGTATTGTTCAAGAGGATGTACTCTCGCTCACACTATAACTTGGAAAGGCTAGTGGAGAGTGGTGGTGTGTTCTTTTCATGTCGTGTCCTTAGTTTTGATTGTTGGTGGGACAATTCCGTGGTTGTCTATGGTGTTTCGGGGTTCCGTCTAAGTATTCGAGCGCCCGTTGATCAATGATGTCGTAGGCGTACAAAACTTTGCTGTATCTGCCCTCATTAAAATATACGAAGAGGTATTCTAGTTGTTTCCTTGCCCCCTTGTCTCTGCAAAGGCCCATGAAGTCGACCCATTCAAAGAGTATCGTAGGGTTCAGTCCATTGGAGAAGATGAATGCGGCTAGTAGGATTGTTTGAAAGTGTGGGAGTTTTTTTTGTCTTCATGTATTTTCTTTTTTCCCCGCCCATTTGTGTGCTGGTCCTATGATGATTTCATAGTTCAAAAGTCTGGCGGTTTTTCTGTTTCTGGTTCATTCCGTTTTCTTTTCCCCGTTTTTTTTTTTGTTTTGGTTTTTTTGTTTTTGTTTTTGTTTTTGTGGTTTTTTTTTTTTTTTTTTTTTTTTTTTTTTTGGGGGGGGGGGGGGGGGGGGGGAAACCTTGTATTGGTTGCGGTGTGGCGCGTAGGAATAAGATATTTCCAATGCCAGTTGGTTCAAGTTCATATTGGGAGGTCGTTGTGCTTCGTTTAATGTGTCATGACTTGAGGCTGTTACCGTTTGGAGTCGGCGTGCGGCTTTTGCTAGTGGTGCCTCATGTTCTTATTTTTGTTTTTTACCACTGCTAAATTGGTGGAGCTAGTGGTGCAGAAGTCTGTTGTGTTGATGCACTTCAGCCAGTAGCTTTCGTTCTTGGGCCAGCGATTAAATTGACACATGAATACACTTGCAAAGTTTTGACACCACGACAGGTTTACTCTCTCTCTCTCTCTCTCGCTCTTTTTTTTTTTTTTTTTTTTTTTGTTGTCCAAAAAGTACTCCGGCGGTCGCCGGAGCGCCGGAGTGGCCCGCTACGTCCCTGCCCCGTCCTGGTAAGCTCATCACCATTTGGTCCGCGACTGCTTGCGCAGCTAACCTCCATATCTGAAGGCCGTTCCCCTATCCGCCACCCGGGGACGCGCTAGGTTGGGAATGGTCGCCCCACTGAAAATCCAACACTGGGTTAAGGAAGTTCAGCATGTCCTAGAGGTGAAGAGATAAAATGTCTCAGTTTTTTTTTTTTTATTCACTCTAAAACTCCCAGAACTAAATGGCTTCCATTACATAGAATGCCGAAAGTCATTTAGTTTTGTAAGTGTTAGATTTAACCCATTACATCCCGAGCCGGGGCTGAGTTTTTTTTAATATTATTTGCTTTTGTCCTATGCCGGATGACTACATTACAGATTATGAGATAGATCGACCATTTTAGTTTAAGGGTGGTGCCAGAATAACTTGGCGCCTGAGGCGCCACGTTATTCCGGCACTACCCTTGAACTCACACAGTCAAATTTATTTCAAACAGTAGTGTATCAGGATGAAAGGGATTAAGCCGCCACTGGCGGCTTTGGTACTAGGTAGAAAACATTGGATGTGCTACTGAGATGATGCGACATCACCAAAAGGGCACTGCATGAGTAGCGCCTGATTAGTTTGGCACATGGACTGTGTGTTACGTTTGCGGTTGTGTTATTCTTTGACATGTGTGTGTTAATCATGGGAAAGATCCGATATTTATTGAGTTATTTTGGACAAGAAATACGTACCTTTTTAGTAGGATTTATTTTCTTTTGCACGGAGACTTGCGATCTATTTTTTGTTGTGACGCGTAGTTTCGCTACATTAGACTGGAAGGTTCGTGCAGGGTCGCGATCTTCTAGTGACCTCATATATGATGTCAAAGTTGTCGGCAACATTTCGTAACATTGTATTACTTCTCGGGTGTTCTTTTTCATGAATATTAAAGAGTTTTGGTTACTTTTTCTTTTCTGATTGGTTGTGTTGTGCGAATTTGCTGGATTATTCTGGAAATCTGTAATAGTATAAAAGACGGTGTTTGGGAAATATGTGTTAACTCCGCCGTTGCCGGTCCCAAGCCCGGATGAGAAATGAGGAGGGAAAACCTACGCCAAAACAACAACTACAGAACTTCGTCAAAACTGATGAAAATCGGATAACCACGCCAAAACTGCTAGTCCACGATCGGTTAGTGTTCAATAGTTTACAGTGACGGTTAGTTTTCAATGGTTTACTTTTAAAGTTTTAACTTTACTTTTTTTCAAATGAAAAGAAAAGGGGAGACTGCCAGTGCTCATATTTTAGGAAGTTTACAAAGTAAAGTAGGTAAGAGCACTGTCAGGGGAGAGAATTGTGCATGATCGACCAGTGATCATAGATCCACAGTGGCCAAAGCACAAAAAAAAAAAAGATAGGAAAGAGGGGAGCGCTAAGAAAGTGACTGAAAGCAATGCATATGGAAGCCCCCCGAAGGGGGCGTATCACATATCCCACTGTTCCAGCCACTTTGGCCACTGTGGATCTATGATCACTGGTCGATCATGCACACTTCTCTCCCCTGACAGTGCTCTTACCTACTTTACTTTGTAAACTTACTTTTTTTCAGTTTTTAGTTGAAATCTTAGAATTAATATTCTTTCATATAATCTATGATCACTTTTAGGTTTATTTAAATCTAATGTATGCGCACGCGTGCGTATGTGTCGTCTGTATGTGTGGGTGCTTGCGTGATTGTAACGCATCAGTCCTTGTGCTACCTTACATCTGACTGATCGTGTAAGTGTGAGTGTATGTGTGTGTGTGAGTGTGCGCGCGCGCGCGTGCGCGAAATATTTATTATTATTATTATTATTATTATTATTATTATTATTATTATTATCGATTCTTTTTATTTTATTTGTCATGTTACCTTTTCTGCTGTTATAATTATTTAAAATGTTATTAAGGACAGACATGTAAAAAGGCCTGCGTACCTACTGTCTTCATCTTTAGAAAATAAAGTTTCAATTCAATTCAATTCAATTCACTACTATTGCCAGTGGGACAGTAAACTGGAAATGAAGAAGTATGTGTTTACATTGCATGAGAGCGAGACGCAGTGTGTCAAAAGTGTTGATGCATTGTAGAGGAGACAGTGTATCAATGTTGGTGCATATGCATTGTGTGGAGATCGTATCGCTGCAATAAAATATTGTTCGAACTGTTACTCCAGTATGGTCTACAACCTTATGCCACGAGTGACGAGTAGCAGCTGAGTGAAGTTTCTTTACAAGAACCCTACGTGCGTGCGTCTGTTGTGATTGCATCATACTACGACTACGACTACCACGTAACACTGTGACAGGCCCGGCGCGCGGCCTAGCGAAGCCAACACTACCGCCGGTTGATCTGTTACAGTCGATCTGTATTTCAGTCCTGCAGTTTATTCTTGAAGTGAAAGCCATCACCGGTCGCACGTGCACTCCGTATGCCAGGGCACCACGGCGCAGACATCGGTGTAATTCTAAAAGTGACTGCTAATCATGAGTACCAGCTCCTTCAGTCTGCGGAACTCGAGTGCAATGGATTGATCCGCAGTGAGCAAAGGCCATCGGGCCGACGTCGGCCGCCGTTAGCCGTCGCAAGGGATGTGCGCGGCCCCGGCAACGGCGGCCGGACGGCCTTTTTGCGCATTGGGTCTTTGAACTGAAGCAAGAGCTGCGTTACTGATTCATTAGCACCTCGGTGCAGGCTGTAGGTCTCATGGGGATCTGTGGCTCAGCTTCCTGCAGATGAAGTTCGATGGATGAGCCGCCGGTTTTGCCCGCTGTGAAGGACTGAGTTGGCTGATTATGATGCTTAGGGGCACCTGCTCGCTCTAATGCGCTGCCGCCGCTGTTCTTGATGGCAGAAATCAGTCAAGCATACACCCATGGGTCTGACTGAAAGGATGTCTGATGATTTTATATTCGACACTGATATAAATGTGTGCACCATTCATCTGAATCACAACATTGGAAGGGCACTTTGAGCCCAAACCAAGCTGTCAGAGCATCACGATTTTGTTATGACCTTCGGCTGTGATGAAGAGGTGCATTGTTTGCAATTGTTCGGAATTCCGATCACATACACACGCATACATACACATACACATACGCACGCACGCACACACACACACACACACACACACTCACGCATGCACACACGCACGCACGCACACACACACACACACACACACACACACACACACACACACACACACACACACACCGGCACACTGACGCACACGCACACACACACGAGATTGATTCCGGTGTATTTCTATTGCCATTCGAAACTGTTTACCGTTTGAGACGCCAGGGTTTTTTGTCTACTCGCTCGTCAGACAAAAAGTGGAAACACCCTCTGAAGACTGATCTGAAAACAGACTGAGTGATCGTCGTTTGAAAATAGAAGTGCCTGACTGAATCCAATATACGCATAATGAGAAGTCCCAAAATATCTGCTTCACCGCAAGCTTGTCATCCCTCCGACGACAGGTTTTCTGACTGAACAAAGGACTTGAAATCAACCCCAGCTGTTGCCTTCAAGACAGAAACTTTCCCCTTGATAGCAGGTTGTTACCCGCTAAGTTCTCTGTGCCCTCGCCTTTTTTCTGATAGTGTATTTTCGCACTTTTACCTTCTCTCCTAGTCCCTCAGTCGGCCCTTCAATCTACAAGAGGCATATATTTTCATGAGCCCCTGCAACGCAGGGGCTCATGAAAATATATGCCTCGTTTGTAAGGATGGGTCTTATTTACATTTTTGTTTCTAGGCTAAAGGAAATCATCAGAGTTTTCTCGCTCTTTTCTTATCGCAGAACTTTATTTTTCTCCCGGAATGCCTCCTGCCCCCACTGCGAGGCTTGTGCCAGGCAGGTCGATTCTGACGCAATCTATAGAACCTTCATCGATGATTTCCGCTGCTTGAGAAACACAGAGATAAATGTAGGAAAGGGGCGTTGCTGGCGAGAGGCATATACCATACAGAAGCAGATCCCTGTCAGAAAAATGAAGAGCACACTCTCATGAGCCCCTGCTAAAGCCAGAAAAGCTGAGTGATACCGCCAAGACAATATCTTTGCCAGGTAAAAGCGCATTGACTATCACAGGCGAACCCCTTCTTAAGACAAAAAAAAAACAAACATAGACCCTCGATAGGAAAGACCCGTGCAAGCAAGAAGGATGGGTTCTCATGAACCCCTCTATTTTTTAAAGACTCATGAGGATCGATGCTCTTTGCACCAAGTTTCAGATCCAAGGGGGTTTGCTGTTTAATAAAAAATAAAAAAAAATAAAAAAATATTAAAAAAAGCATATACTCTCGTGAAGCAAAGATTTGTGCATCAAGAAGCATAGACTCTCCTGAGCCCTACAATTTGCAGGGGCTTATGAGGGTCTATGCTTCTTGCAGATGGAAGGTATTTACCTTTGGAATATTCCTATGACAGTCTGTGCATTTCGCTGATGGAAGGGGCCTCGCACTATGAATATTCCTATGACGCAAGTGGCTCACCTGTCGGCAGACTGACAGACGACTGCACGGCTGCAATCATTCGATCACAGTTTAAACTGGGCATGCACCGGATTTCTATGCTTTCAGACCCGATCCCATTCCGTGGCATTTATTTACGCGATAATCCACCCATACCCAAACATCCTCCCATGTGCAGTCGCCGAGAGGTTGATTCTGTCCGTGTGCTGGTCTGTGATTTTGGACCTTACGGCCTTTGACCGTAAGGTCCAAAATCACAGACCACCACGCATGTTGTGTACAGCATATCTGGGGGGGGGGTGCGGGGGGGGGGGGGGGGGCATGCGTATAACTGACGTGGCTATCGCCCTGTCCTCGAAATGACCTAGAAATATAGTTTGAACGATCTAAGCCATTTTACAGAGCTCTACAGGTAGATCTTAAGCTCGCATCAAACTCTGAATGAGGGCAAATAAATTCAAATGCAATATGCTATTCTGAACACTTTAAGTACCAGTACGCATAAATCTGAAGACACGTTTCTGCACCATTTGTGTTTGTTATGTCTTGTCGATACACCTAACTTGATGAACTTTAACTGCAGTTTGGACAGGCAGCACAGCCCCGCACATGAGTAATCGCACTTATTTATTCTGTGCAGCCGTTGGCGTTTCAGACTATTTTTAGCTGTTTCTCGTACTGATAGCACTGTATTTATAGAACGGAGTCAGGTCATTGTCATTGTCATTGTCAGGTTACTTGATATTAAGACGACGTGTGCTGAACTGGATTCTCCTGTGTCTAAATGAACCATAACTAGATTTGTGTGTAGCGTTTCGTAACCGTTTGTTACAGAAGTGTATCTTTGAACAGTTACCGAGTGGGCCTTCAACAATAATTATGTGGGCTGGTCTGTTTATGTTGGACTTTGCGGCTGTATGTTGTAAGGTCCAAAATCACAGACCTGAACACAGTCATGTAGATTTCATAAATGTACAGTCTGAAATGTGAAGGACGATAGTTCAACATTTAAATCGAAAATAATTGGACACAGCGATCATTCTGCAAGTCAGATTTTGATGGTCAGCAAAGAAGTACAGCACAGCCTATCTTGAGCGACCACCCTAATGAGAGACCACCTGTCATTAAAGTTCATCATTTAGGTGGCTGTGATCTTTAACCCATGTAGCCACGACGCACTACAACAGGAGATGGTTAGGCCATGATAATTTAAGGGTAGTGTCAGATTAGCTTGGCGCGTGATAGCGCCAAGCTAATCTGGCACCACCCTTGAATTATCATGGTCGACCCACCTCCTGGAACTGGTACATGGTTGTTAAATGACACCTCTAAGACTTGGGAAATGCGGCTACTAGGTTAATGGACGGTGATGCCTTTTGCCCTTCAAGAATTCTCTTGTCCTTTCAACCTTTTCCAACCTGATACACTTCTGCGTGTAATACATTTGGCTACTCTTACTTAACGACTATGTACGACTATGTTGCAGGAGGTGGATTGACCATCATAATTCAAGGGTAATGCCAGATTAGCTTGGCGCCTGAAGGTTCTATCTCCTAATCTGTAACGCAGCCTTCATAGGTCAATACACACATGTGAAACATTTCAGCCTCAGGATTTAATGGGTTAACCCATTTAGCCACAACACCCTACAGCAGGAGATTGATTGACCATGATAATTCAAGGGTAGTGCCAGATTAGCTTGGCGCCTGAAGGTTCTATCTCCTAATCTGTAACGCAGCCTTCATAGGTCAATACACACATGTGAAACATTTCAGCCTCAGGATTTAATGGGTTAACCCATTTAGCCACAACACCCTACAGCAGGAGATTGATTGACCATGATAATTCAAGGGTAGTGCCAGATTAGCTTGGCGCCTGAAGGTTCTATCTCCTAATCTGTAACGCAGCCTTCATAGGTCAAATACACACATGTGAAACATTTCAGCCTCAGGATTTAATGTTTTAACCCATTTAGCCACAACACCCTACAGCAGGAGATTGATTGACCATGATAATTCAAGGGTAGTGCCAGATTAGCTTGGCGCCTGAAGGTTCTATCTCCTAATCTGTAACGCAGCCTTCATAGGTCAAATACACACATGTGAAACATTTCAGCCTCAGGATTTAATGGGTTAACCCATTTAGCCACAACACCCTACAGCAGGAGATTGATTGACCATGATAATTCAAGGGTAGTGCCAGATTAGCTTGGCGCCTGAAGGCGCCAAGCTAATCTGGCACTACCCTTGAATTATCATGGTCAATCCACCTCCTGCAACTGGTACATAGTCGTTAATTAACACTTCCAAAATTTCGGAAATGCACCCTTGGGGCTAAAAGGGTCAAGACCGCTTATTTCTTGCAAGAAAGGTGGTTGCTCAGGAAAAAAAAAAGGTTCTAATGTAAACCCTCCAGAAGGTGACGCCTCTACTAAAGTGTCTCTTTAAGTTTCTCAGCCGGATAAATTATTTGAATGTTTAGCTACACAGACTAATTGGTTACTGATTACTAGTTTATACAGAGGTTACGGAGATTTTTATTGCATCTACTTCTGTTTACAACTGATTTACCTGACTAATTAAACGAGAAGAAATCCACATAATTTCACCGTTGTGAGCGTGGATACTTTAATCTTTCGGGGCGGGAACTGAGGAGGGAAGGGGAAGTGCGGGGTGGTGGTGCGAAAGGGGGTGGGGGGGGGGAGGAGGGCGGGGGTTGTTATGGGCTACCGTAGACCGAGGAGGGTATGCCCTAAAATCGTGATGGGTGATTGGCGTTTTTTCTGTTTTCGTGATTGCAATTTGTTCATCCTTTATCCGTGAAAAAAAAGCCGTGTCGTCGTGAAACGCGAACGCTCAAATAAGGTGTTCGTGATCCATTAAAACGTCCTGGTTATTTCGTGAAATGTGATTTGTTTGTTGTCAGACTGTAAGACTGTAAATTTAGTCGGGAATCTCGTGAAAAGCCCCCCCCCCTCTCCTCACACACACACACACACACACACACACACACACACACACACACACACACACACACACACACACCCCGGCCAGTGTCTTATTGAGTGATTGAGTGGAAGAGCTTATAAGAGCGGTACTGACTTTTTTCTTATCATCGTCTCTTTCCATCGTGAAAAGTGAGTCAGTAATATTTTTGGGTGATTCGTGATTCGTGAATCGCAAAAATAAATAAATAAATCGTCGTGAATCCGTGATGGTTACACCCCCCCCCCCCCCCACCAATAACCACACACACACACACATACACCCCCTCCCCCCCCCCCCCCCACATACCCCATCATCTAGCCCTGCGCGAACATCCTGTGTGTACGCTTACCGTTGGGTTTGCGATAGAGTTAGGTGCGTACTCTTTGCCGCTAAGATATGCAAAGATACTGGCCGGTACACAGTGATCTTCTCCGGTGAAAAGCAGTATGTGTGGGTGCCGCGTAGACGCGTGTTCAGTAAAAAAAAAAAAAAAAAAAAAAAAAAAAACATTGCCCGCTCCTCGTTTCCATGCCGACATTTTTGCGGCTCCCGGTAGCTTCATGGGTAACAAGCCTCTGGAAGATCGCTGATCGCCGTTGGTGCTAGCTGCCAAACACGAAAACACCCAGATGTGTCTAATACTCAGGTAGATCCGCCGCTTCCATCAGTTTCTACTCATTGTTGCCTCAGCGCTTTTTTCTTTCTTTTATATATATATATATATATATATATATATATATATATATATATATATATATATATATATATATATATATATATATATATATATATATATATATATATATATATATATATATTAACCACTTCGCTGATATCCGGCTGACGCATATTTTGCTCAGCTCCGGCTGAAATCTCAGTTCGTTAATTGAACGCCAAAAGGCCTCAGGCGTGCAAGGAAATACTGACAATACAAAATAGTGTCAGCAAGAGGCATAGATCCTCATGAGCCCCCGCAACTGCGGGGGCTCATGAGGATCTATGTCTCTTGCAACGGATCGTGTTCACCTGTTCTCGGCAGTCGGCAAAGGGTTAAAGGCCCCGCTACACGAGCCCGGTTTTGAGGCCGATTCCCGATCAGTTTTCGAATCGGTAGGTGATCGGGCCGGACTAAAAAACGTGTGCACTGCCACACCGCATCGGACTTGTTTAACCGACCGGTTTGAACCGAAGATCAAAGTCGTACCTGTTCTGCAAAATGACTGCTAGTTTTGACAGTGATGATGATGTGCTTGCATTATCAGCAGTTTTGCATCATATTCGGGAAGAGGCGTGCGAAACATCAGCGGCAACGGCGGTGGTTCTGATCACTGACAACAGGCGTGTTCGGCCATTTGCAAACTGTGAAACGACGTGCTTTGCGAGACGCGCTCTGATTGGTTGAAGCTTACAACCGGGGCCGAATCGGATCCGGCGGAAAATAGAGCAGGTTCTAGACACCCGATTCCCAGCCGATTGGGACCGGATCGGATAATTGACGTCATCCGATCGCAATCGGATCGGAATCGGCTTCAAAATCGGGGCACAACCGGCTCGTGTGGCGGGGCCTTAATATGTGTAAAGTTCCCCATCAGTTCTGCGGAACGTCAGCTGCAGTATGTGTTTTATTGGCGGTGCTGTGACGGTTGTAAGCCGCCATTTTTTCCAGTCCCAAAAATGTCACGGGTCGCCGGTTTGTTCGGGGTTTAACGTCCACGGCACCAGAGTGGGTTGTGGTGAACAGGGACAGCTATTGTCTCAGGGTAAGGAATACGACCTGAACGCTGGTCAATTCAGGCGCTCTGCAGCTGTGCCACTTTGATTCACCAGGACCTTTTCAGTAAAGGACATGCTATCTAAACAAGCGCGTCTTTTGGGCCTGGACAAAATGCCACCCGCCGGGTACGCAACGTCGAACGGCACTAAATCAATCGTTTTTTCAGAAAAAAACAGCTCAGGGTATAGCATGGGTTCAGCGGCAAAGACCCTCGGTCCAACTTCAGCCGCAAATGGCCCGCGCACGGCCAGTGCGGCCGATGTCGGCCCGAGGACCTTTGTTTACTAGGAGGCTTCGGCGCTGGACCGTACGTCCAGAGGTCATCAGTTGGAAGCCGGCAGGACATCCATGATATACCCGACATAGCTCTGAAAACATTGTCGTACATCAACTGTACCAACAGCTGCCGCTCCAAAACAAGCAGCGGATATACTTTACACACATAAGGTGGCACAGGTAAAATATTTAATTGCCATCCGAACCGTACCCTATCTCAGGTATAAGTATTCGTACACTTAACTCATTCAGCCCCGACAGACCACAGATTGAACATGATAGTTCAAGGGTAGTGCCAGAATAGCTCGGCGCCCATAGGCTGTGACGGTTGTAAGCCGCCATTTTTTCCAGTCCCAAAAATGTCACGGGTCGCCGGTTTGTTCGGGGTTTAACGTCCACGGCACCAGAGTGGGTTGTGGTGAACAGGGACAGCTATTGTCTCAGGGTAAGGCTATTCTGGCACCAGCCTTGAACTGTCATGCTCGATCTGCCTCTAGAATTGTAATACAGTCCTTCTGAGGGCAACTTCAAAATGTGGGGATTTCGGTCCTGGGGCAGAATATGTTAACCCGAAATAACAACCAGTAGCTGGAGCTAATCTTTGGTCAGCAAGAGGCATAGATTCCCATGAGCCCCGGCAAATGCAGGGGCTCATGAGAATCTATGCCTCTTGCATATGTAGGCCGCGGGCCGTCATGGTAGACGAACTCTGCAGAACCATGACAGGAACAGATTCAAACCCAATGACTTGCGGGTCAGCAAGAGGCATATATTGTCATAAGCCCCTGCAGTGCATGGGCTTATGAGGATCTTTGCCTCGTGCACGTGAAGTGTCGTCTGGATGATAAACCGTAACGGCAAATGGAAAAAAAAATTAACTCAGGCAACTTTCTTCCATTTTAGAAGCATAGATGACACTTGAGCAACACGATGCATAACTGTTGATAAACCCCACTCCCGCTGGGTGCGCGTGAAAAATCTATACATCTTGTAGATAGAAGGGCATGACTGAGGGACTGTCAAGTAAACGTGAAAAGAGCGCCCAGGTGTGGCCTGCAGGTGAACCGGAACCCATCTCCAGCTAGCCAGGGAAAAGAATCCCGACGGTGTTTTTTGAAGGAAGAGATTAGGCGTTCACTTTGTACAGGTATTTTGATCGATTCTGTAGAACAGTACGGGCATAGAATCCTCTCTCTCTCTCTCTCTCCTCTCTCTCTCTCTCTCTCTCTCTCTCTCTCTCTCTCTCTCTCTCTCTCTCTCTCTCTCTCTCTCAGCCAAAACACACCTTGACGCACTAACAAACAAAAACAAAGTTTGCCAGACTGAAAGATCAAGCATACTTTTACGCATATCAGCTGCTTCAAAGTCAACTTTCAAAACAGGTAGCAAATTAACTCTAAATTGTTTCCCATTTTAACGCCAATAAATTAACCCTTAAATGTCTGTTAGCAATCTTCTCTCAATTGTTTTGATTTGACTTTTTTTTTTTTCAAACAATCTTGAACGTAGACGATGCCAGCTAAATCAGTAACAGCTTTCCTGCGCCTTTTTCAGTTACGTAAAAACGGTAAACAAATTACCTGAGATACAAAGAACGCAGTTTTTGAGCGCGGCTTCTTCTATTTTCAGCTCTGCGGTAACTTGTTTGGCCCTTTGACATTCTGAACAGTCGCGTTCTGGCATGTCTTGTGAGAGGGCAACACGTCACATATAGCGAGCTCCGCAGAGGGCAGAGACTCACTGCCGTCTGTGTGCTGGTCTGTGATTTTGGACCTTACGGCCTCCGGCCGTAAGGTTCAAAATCACAGACCAGCACACTTATTGGAACTCGCTGGAAATGTCATTATTGCATGCAAACATGTCCGTACGTATGGGGCGCCGAACGCACATCATGCGGATTGTTGACATTGATTAAGCAGGTTGGTTAAGCGATAATTCAGTTTGTGCCATTGGCACCTGTACGTGTGACGTGACACGAGTTTGTGTCGTGTGATAAAAGTTCTCGCAAAAGCATCATTGTTCTAGCACTATCCTTGAACTTTAATGTCTGACTCATCTTCGGTTGTCAGTGGTGTCCGTAGGGTGAATGTGTGGCCAAGTGTCATCGGTACTGAGTGGAGTGATATGTGTCAAGATGGCCATCTGCTAGTGAAACACATGATTTAAAGGGACCTACTGCAGACAGTAAAAAAAAAAAAAAATGACTCATTCAAGGCGCCCTGCTTAGCCTGCGAAAGTGTTGCATTGCTTTGCCACGCGGCTATAGATTTCCACAACTATTGATGCGGGGCGTCTTGAATGAGTTAACAATTCTCAATATCTTCTTCTTAGTAAATATTCTTAGTACATGTATGTCTTACAATAATGCTGGCCAGAAGCGCCAACTTACTTTTCCTTTGTAGACAGGAGAGTTATCCCATCACACACAAGCTGCAGTAGAAAACCTGTTGCGGGTGCCTACTCACATGTATTGTATTAAGTGCCTGTAGAAAAGTCTTGGTTAGGCAAGACAACACATGCCGGGATTGTGAAAAAAAAAGGGAAGGAAAATCTTATCCGAGGCAAGACAACATTGATAACCCTTTGTGTCGGTAATTTTTAGCAGTCAAAGCCCACCCTGAAGCAGGTCGCTTTAATTATAACCCCCTGATCGACAAATGCCTTTGCTTCAGAGATGCACGCTGCACACTGCATCCGCACGCGGCTTCCATAACAAACATCTTAACTCATTCTGCCCGCGAAACACCACAGCTGAGATATGGCTCGACCATGATAGTTCAAGGGTATAGGCGCCAAGCTATTCTGCCACCACCCTTGAACTATCATGGTTGATATGTCTCTTGAATTGTAATGCAGTCCTCAGAGGATAACTCCAAAATGTGGGTATTTCGTATCAAGTCTCGGGCACAATGAGTTAAATTAATTCTGCAAGCGGCATAGATCTTCATGAGGCCCAGCAAGCCGGGGTGCCCATGAAGATCTGCTCCACTTAGGTTGGTCGCGTCTGTTCACATCTTCGTTCCTCAGGCACGCGGCAGGGGTCAAATATATGACGGTCCCACCCACACGGGCGCGTGCACAGCACGTGCACCCGGTACTTTTTAACTGCTGCCTCCGTCTGAGGCATATATTCACATGGGCCCTTACAGCCATAATGAACCATCAGAATGTTTGCCTCTGGTTGGTACTTACATCTGCGCGAGTGAGATGGGCATTGGGATTTCCCACTTGTGGACGTGTCCGTCGATCCTGCAATGAATGCAGTCATTACAGCGGCAGAGGCCGGGACTAAAAAATTGAAGAGGAGTAAAACCAACGTCTATCCGATGCTCGCATCGCATAAACATTGTTTTGCTCCTTGTCTGTGTTCCTCAGTCTCTACTCTGTCTCTGTAATGGCTCATGTCCAACGCCCAAGCAGTGCTGCAAAAGGCATGTGCCGTAGTCAGTTGGATCCTACAGTTATCTTCACAAATACCGTGTGGCCTTTTTCTCTTTACAAGTCACAGAGTGAGAGTGACTCAACCACTTTCTACCGGCCGGCCAGGCACTAGTTGCAGCGTGGGAGATGGATTGGCCGGTTTGGATTTAAAAAAAACAAAAACAAACAGGCTTTAGAATAACCAGCGGGGCAAAACAGTTTTTTAAAACTCCTTCACTTGCCGTTAGTAGCATACAGTTGTGTTTCTGAACTTGTTAATTCAACGCCAAAGTCCAAGCCGTCCAAGAAACATGGATACAAAGTGGCTTCAGCAAGAGGCATAGATCCTCATGAGCCCCCGCAGAGGAGCTCATGAGGATCTATGCCTCTTGCAGTTGGATCGTGTTAAACTTTTTTCTGGTTATTCAACTAATAATTTGTTCAGGCTATTGCGTTTTACTCGCTTTTATTATATGGATTTCTAAATAAGTACGGCTCGGAAGTAGGCCTACGTATGACTATCGTCGGGAATTGCCACATTCCTTCTGCCAATGAAGATAAGTAGCGGCTAATCTCTCTGTTTGTTTGTTTGTCTATTTTGACAAAGGGTATTTACCCGCCGAAATATTAATAAATTGTGTTGTACCCGGCTTTTCTAAGCGTGTTTCTTCTCCGTTGGGTACTTCTTTTATCGTCGGGAAGACGTAACCTCTGTTTTTTCACACGGCCAGCTCGATTTTATCTGTCGTGCGTGCCTAGTGTTGCAGAAAATGCCTCATCACGTTGTCTTCCAGCACATAGTGTGCAGTCAGGACAACACAGCAAAAATCTGTAGACTGTTTCAGTAATCATCTAGATGGCGGCTGGATACCCGCCAACCAAAGCAGTCTGAATCTGAAACAGTATCACTGACACACTTAAATCTGGAGCGGACCTGCACTGTCTTAATTCATCTAGTAGTATATGGTTTCTGACCTTTATACACAAGTGAAAAATACGCACGACTGATTTGTTATAATCGTTGAAGATATCGCATGTGTGTCCGTTCTTTGAACCCATTTAGCCCCGAAGCATTACAGCAGGAGATGGAATGACATGATAATTCAAGCTTAGTGCCGGAGTAGCTTGGCGCCTGAAGGCGCCAAGCTAATCTGGCACTACCTTTTAATTATCATGGTCAATTCTTCCCCTGCAATTGGTACACAGTCGTTAACACCTCCAAAATTTGTGAAATGCGTCCATGGGGTTAAATAGGTTAATTCAATAATCGTAATAAATTAGTCCCGTTATTTGTTTGCTTACTTGTCATTTACGAAACAAATCTCTATTTCGACCTGCATTAACAAAGATATGATGGCTGTCCTTAAACGGATGTATCCAAGCAGAAATATATCAAATGAAACTGTATTTTGAAAGTAGACCCACACGTAGCAAACAGCAGAACATTATGCATGGTGACAGATACTGATAGCACAGAAACTTTGATCGTGTGGATGTTTGTTTTTTCAGTAGGGAAGCTGAGTAGCTCAGGCGATAGAGCGTTAGACTGCCATCCAAAAGGTCGCAGGTTCGAATTCAGCTGAGGTCAAACTATGTTCAGATCATTTTTTCGGCGGTGCTCCGTCTTTGAAATCATCTTCGTGGTGGACCGTAAAAGACGTTAAGACCTAGCGCTAGCGGCGTTTAACCCCTTAACTGCCATGAAAAAGTGAATATGATCCAACTGTAAAAGACATAGATCCTCATGACCCCCCCCCCCCCCCGCCTTCAATGGGAAGGCTGATGCCACGCAGCCGAGACTCACCCACTTCACGGGTGCGACTTTAGGGGTGCTACCCGAGTTATGACGCATCGCAAGGTGTGAATGATTACACGGCTGGCACCGCAGTTGCCGGGCGTGGTTAACCTGGTTAACACCAGGATATTTATGACAGAAAAGCGTGGAATGCGGCCGTCACGCAGTCCCCAGCCACATGGACCACCATGGCATCATCATATCATCATCCTCATCCTCATGCAAAATGAAAAAAACGCTGTTCCAAGTCTCTGATCCCTCATGTCTCCGTCTCATGGTGACCTCAGCCCAGTCCTCCAGGAGCCCTAGGTGCGCGGTTGTCTTCGGCCAGACCCTGCTGCTGTGCGTGGAAGCACGTAGTGGTTGACTTGCCACCTCTGGGGGGAGCTCCCACTCGTCGACTCCGCGACTCGCAAACAATGTCTAAGTAGGGGGAATAGTAGGTGAAGGCCACACTGAACACCACCGAAGTGACTCGGCAGCAGCGCGAAGTTTCCTCCGGAGGGAGTCCCCTACTACCTGACATAGCAGCAGGGCCGGGAGTCTGGCTGGAACAACTGAATGGTGGGCCTGGATGAGCACTGGGGTTGATGGGGATGAGCGGCGTGAGAGGACGAACTCTGAGGTCGACAATGGAAACTTGGAGCAGCAGAAAAAAAAAAGGGGGGGGGGGTAACATGTTGCAGTTTAGATCTGCTGGACTGCTGGAAGCCTTTAAGCAGCTTTGTTTTATTATTACTGAGGTTTATCCCGTTTGGCAGGGACTGAGAGTAAGTAAGGTTGCGGGGAAGATGGTTCTCGTTGTGTTCGCCAGCTGTTAGCAATTTGCACAACCCTTCTTACCTTGCCTGCACTCAAACATTGCCTCCTCCTTTCACTGACCCCCTCATCTCCCCCACCCCACCCCCTCACCCCCCTTTTCCTCCGGAGGCCCTCCAGCGAATTTCTGTCTGCAAAACTGCGGCATAGATTCGTATAAACCTTTGCAGTTGTAGGGTCTCATGAGAATAGATGTCTCTTGTTGATACATGTGTAGGATTAAAAACTTCACTGTCGAGAAAAAGTGAACACGATCCAGCTGCAAGAGATATGGATATTCACGAGTCCCCGCGATTGCGGGGGCTCATGATGATCAATGCCTCTTTCTGAGACCAGTCTGTATCCATGTGTCTTTGATGGTTGTGGCTTTTGGTTGCTGGACGAAGAAATATTTCAGAGACAAAAATGTACGTACCGGCGGCTGTGGCAGGGAAAGTTAAATTAACCACCAGTTTGAGTATCGGGGTGGTTCTCATGGTAGATTTTGGACACCTCATTATAAAAGGTTTCAAGATCGGAGAGTGTGGGATAAACAAGTATTCTGTCTCTTTATCAATGAACTGTCCATGGAATCCTTTTTTTTTTTTTTTTTTTTTTTTTTGAGGGGTGACAAAATGTGCCACGGTTAGCGTGATTAGTACCATTTTTTTGGTATCTGATCCTGCAGTGTCTCCTTCAGCGCTGTCAATTGTATGCTGCCACTGACATTACAGCTCAGCATTCCTCCGGTGCACATGGTCTGGAGTTCAGTCTGCAACAAAACCGCCCTTTTCCACCTGTGACTTTTACCTGCCGCGATGCTTCCTCCATCTGTCTCTGTCCTCCCAGCAAGCTGAAATCCTTCGGGCTGACTGTCGGCCTTAGTTGGTCTGTGTCCAGGCGCCCCAGAACCGTTCGCTTACTGGGCAGGTCTGCTCTGCCGTCGCCCATCAATAGGTCGTGCTGACCAAAATCTTTGATGCCAGACGTTTTGAGAGACACGGATTTAATTGTGTGCAAGTGAACAAGCAGAATCGTAGCCATCGACATTGTGTGCTGGTCTGTGATTTTGAACTTTAGGGCTACGCCCTCAGATCTTAAATCACAGACCAGCGCATCTATGTAAGCATCTACCACATGCGTGCCGTGCCAGTCCCACTCCGCCTACGTGCTGCTTGGATAACTTTCGCAGGGGTCAAGTCTGTAATATTTCACGTTTCCTTTCTTTGCGTGTTTGCACATGATCTCCCAATGCGCAAAAGGCCATCGGGCCGACGTCGGCCGATGTCCTTTGCGCATTGGGCTATGCATGTAGTTTAGCCCCCCGGGCACCAGGCTATGACTTTGTCATTGGTCAGTTCACGGCCTTTCTTCCAGTGAAGCTAAGCTTCACTATACTTTATGTAGAGATCAACTGGGTGACCTAATTATCCTTGCGCTATTTTCCACGAGCAGTGCTTGATTACCTTTGGCGCTACGCCAAAAGCCGAGTTTGCCACCTGAGCAAAGCGACAAGCACCGGGTACCAGGTTTGATCCATAGCGGCCGGCCGAGCACTACGTGGCAACCGCCGGCAAAGTAACCTCAGCCAAATGCCAACATAATCGTAAATCCCCCAAATAACTTTCTCCATCTTTGCAGCAGAGATGTAAGTATCTTCAGACGGAACCGACGCCTACTGACCAGCAAGATACACAGAATTTATCGTCAGTGAGTCCCTGTGAGAATCTACGCCTAGTGCAGAAGGGAAGGGTTCCGCTCTGGCCTGTAAATGCAAAAGACAGTAAACCATTTTTGTGAAAAGCGAGATTTTCATTGTGTTTCAATGACAATCTCGCTTTTCACAAAGATGGACTTACTGTCTTTTGCCTTCATAGGGTAGAACGCCAGCCACTGCTAAATGCCACTGCTGTTTGGTGAAAGATCACCACTGACGCTTTGGCAAGTTCTACACGAGGAACAATCGCTCACCTGAGGAAAAAAGGAAAAATGTTGAAAAGCTATGTATGCTGGTCCGTAAAATTGGATATTTCGGTTTGGAGTCGTAAAATTCAAAATCATAAATAAGTGGTTCACGAGCATTGCTAAATGACGCACTATACAACTGAAATCATCACAGAAGGACGAGGAAACCTGTGAGTTATGTTCCTTGACGGCGACTGCCGTTTAATATGTAAATTGGCACACACTGAAGCTGATGACCTTGACCGAGTTTTTATTCATAACGTTGATTGGTGGGAGGAAACCAAAGTATTTTATCAGGACTGACTTCAAGCTCTTTTGCACTGACATATCTTAGCAATATGGATGTCTATGCAATGGATATCAAGTATAGAGCCACACTGGTTGTCTCCTCGATTCGCTACCGCTGATCAGCGGTAGCGAATCGAGGGAGACAACCAGTGTAGTGGCGGGCTAGACATTTAGATTTTACCTTGTGCACAGGGGGAGGGAATCGAAGAATTTTCTGCCAAGAATTCTGAGCCCATGACCGACTCCGCGACCGTCACTGAGCTGAACAGTCACGCTCGGAGCCGGTCAGGTGCACGAAACTCTTCGCAGAAAAATCTTTGAGTGATTACGTCCCTCTGTACCCTGTATCCATACAAAGGGACGGATGAGGGTTTTTAGCCTTGGTACAACAAAACTACTGTTTTCTGTTCCGTCGACTATTGAACGAACGGCCCTGACCTGTCTGCCACAGGCACAGATCCGCCGTCTGCAAATACCTCTACACTGACTCGGCAACTGAGTGGCCCAGGGATGATCGTGAATTCTGTAGTCGAGTCTTATATTCAATTAAAAACTGCAATCCCAGTCTCCGATTAAAAGGCACGTTCATTTCGAAACGAAGAATATGATGCCGCGGCGATAACATTAAAAGAGCCAGGCGGAAATGCGAATGTCTGGCATCGCGCCCCGCGACGAAATCAGTTTATTTGAAGTCGAAGTAAACCTACCACCGAGGTAATTGCAGTCGGCCCGCGCACGTCCCTGCGCGGACCGACTTGCGGCCGACGTCGGCCCAAGGACGTTTTGAGCACTGGGAACTTGATAAAATCCAGCACCACAGAGTCGCGATAACCCGGCAGACCCAGATTATCTGCGGTTGCCACGCCAGCTTCTTGGGAGAAAGCAGTTTTCAAGCGAACTACTGTAAACTTCGGTTATAACAAATCGACAAGGCACCCAATTTTTCTCGTTGTTATCAGTATCCTAACTGAGTTTGTTATAAGCCGCGAAGTAATTTACATAGAAAAAGTGTTGTCGAGACTTCTGAAAAAGTGTTGGTATATCTGACTTAGTTGTGTTATCCGACCTTGCTATAAGCGAAGCCCTAAGCCCCGTTATCTATACACTGATGTACGCCAATAATATAGATAATAGACTTATGGCGAAGGAGATCGTATTGTCTATAGAAGCATCTTGTAAAGCATAGATCAAAATCACATTTTTAGTGGATTTCACTGACTGACTCAGCCAGTTTATAACCAGTGAGCAAAGGGTGAATGAGCCGTCGTCGGCCGTAGTCGGCCCGTGCACCACCGCGGCCGTAGACCTATTGCTAACAAACTCTATTATGACTGAAAAGTCGGAGTTGAGTTTACCTTTCAGTTCGTTCTCAGACTTTAAAAGATCAGAGCAGTCTTTGTTTTAAGTGTATTCCCCAGCCACTACGAGGGCTTACATCAGTCGCCAAAAAATGTAATTACCCAGTGGCAATAAATATTACTGCTGGGTGTAGACGCACGGGCACAGACCCAACTTTCTAGACCAAAACAAACCGTCATTTTTTTCAAGACAGTCTTATGCTGAAAACTGAATAAACTCCAGCCTATGAAAAACACAGACGGAAAGAGGACATAACTTGCCGCATAAGGCTTACATTTTCTGCCTGCAGAGGTCTACGAAGTTCTACGTTTCTTGCAAATGGAAGAAATTTGGTGTTAATTTGGGTGAGCTTTCGAAAGTTTTGCAGCCAGAAAATGGCGGTAAACACGTTATTGAACTCCTTAAAATAAAGGTGCGATGATAAAACTGGTAGCTTGGAACATACCCATTTGTCTGTCGTTAAACTTCTGCAAGCTTTTGGCTCAAAGGGACGGAGATCGGAGACTTATTTTAGAGCTGATGGCAGGCGCGCTATGTACAGTACTTGTCATCTGTACGAGAATTGCGCATGCATTGCATACCTGCAAGAAAATTGTAGATACATGTATGCACTTATATGTGTGCTGGTCTGTGATTTTGGACCTTACAGCTGAAAACCGTAAGGTCCAAACTCACAGACCAGCATGTATTTTGTTTTACCCATCATCGATCAGACAACGAACTTGACTGACTACCCTGCACTGCTGAAATCAACTAAAAAAAATAATTAAAAAAAAATAAATAAAAAATAAAAATTAAGCTTTAAAGACACATGCTCAATGCACTAGATCTTCGACTATGAAAATGTGAAAGATTTAAGATTCGGTACTGCTATAAACAAGAAATAAATTTCGAAAAAGTCAAAGACACAACAGTTTATCTTCTTCTTCTTCTCGAACGCCGTCACACTTGGAGTTTGGTTCTCAAAATGAAATCTGTGGTCTTCTGTAGCGCCTCCACAACAGTTTATCAAATTCTTTCTCGTTTTTTATCTTTTCTTCTTCTTCTTCTTCTTTATATTTTTAAGTTTCACTCTATTATTGTAACTTTACGAGGGATTCTGATATTCCTCCGAGTTTGTAGACTGTCACGCACACAGCCCTTTTTATCGGCTGTTTCGTTTCGTGGCAGATTTAGGTGTGCCATTATTTGGATTTTAATTGCCGTACAACTTGAGGTGAACGTCCTGTGGGAGTCTTTACGATGAGTGTTCTGGTCTGTGATTTCGGGTGTTTCGGCTCTGAGTCGTAAGGTCCAAATGGGAACTATTCCCAAATCAGAGCCAGGCCAAAGACACTTGGTTGCGTTCTTTTATAGTATGGACTGAAGGTAGTAACGTTTGTTTGGACCGCCCCGACCGATATATATATATATATATATATATATATATATATATATATATATATATATATATATATATATATATAAATTTATTTATTTATCAAATTCTTTCTCGTTTTTTATCTTTTCTTCTTCTTCTTCTTCTTTATATTTTTAAGTTTCACTCTATTATTGTAACTTTACGAGGGATTCTGATATTCCTCCGAGTTTGTAGACTGTCACGCACACAGCCCTTTTTATCGGCTGTTTCGTTTCAAACTCGGAGGAATATCAGAATCCCTCGTAAAGTTACAATAATAGAGTGAAACTTAAAAATATAAAGAAGAAGAAGAAGAAGAAAAGATAAAAAACGAGAAAGAATTTGATAAACTGTTTCAGCTGTAAGGTCCAAAATCACAGACCAGCACACATATAAGTGCATACATGTATCTACAATTTTCTTGCAGGTATGCAATGCATGCGCAATATATATATATATATATATATATATATATATATATATATATATATATATATATATATATATATATATATATATATATATATATATACCGATATATATATATATATATATATATATATATATATATATATATATATATATATATATATATATATATATATATATATATATATATATATATCCTCTATTTACAGACTGTCACACCTCAGTATGGAAAATGTGAGCTTTTAGGCTTTGTAAGTGGAAGGGTTGATTCTTTCGAAATTCTCCGTGCCAGCGAGTGTGAAAAAAGACACCTCCCTCCTAGGAATCTATTGCTCTTGAATTCTGACACCATTCCTTCAACCTCATCCTGACTTACTTACTTACGCCTCTCACCCGTCCCCGGGTATATGCCGTTGACGAGAGACCTCCAGCGACTCCTGTCCTGTGCTTCTCCTTCGATTTTACTCCAGGTGGTTCCCAGTCTCTTGATGTCTACTTGGAGGTCTCGACGCCAGGTGCTTCTCGGCCTGCCTCTTTTCCTCTTTCCCTGGGGGTTCCATGACAATGCCTGCCTAGTGATACTGGAAGCTGGCTTTCTCAGACTGTGACCAATCCATCCCCATCTTCTTCGCCCAATTTCATTCTCTGCTGTTATCTGCTCTGTTCTCTCCCAGAGTCTGACGTTGCTGATCTTCTCTGGCCAGTGGATTTTCAACATTCTTCTAAGGCAACTGTTTATGAAGATCTGTACTCTGTTGACTGTGGTTTTTGTCAATCTCCAAGTCTCTGCTCCATATAGGAGAACTGCTTTTACGTTGGAGTTGAAAATCCGGACTTTGGTGTGTTGTGACAGCTCTCTGGAACTCCACACTTTTTTCAACAGGAGAAAGGCTGCTCTGGCTTTACCGATTCGTGCTCTGACATCTGCATCAGTGCCGCCTTTTTTGTCTATGATGCTCCCGAGATAGGTGAAGGACTCCACCTCCTCCAACGGGGTGCCAGCAAGCAAGACTGGTTCTTCCCTGGTTGCGTTCAGCCTCATTGTCTTTGTTTTCTGTTTTTGGATGATGAGGCCTACTTGGGACGAGATGTCAGCAAGCCTCGTGGTCTTGTCCTGCATTTGTTGACGAGTGTGGGACAGTAAAGCCAAGTTGTCTGCAAAATCGAGGTCGTCAAGCTGTGTCCACAGTGTCCACTGTATTCCACTTCGTCTCTGCTCTGTGGTCCTCTTCATGACCCAGTCTATGGCCAGTAGGAAGAGGAACGGAGACAGCAAACACCCCTGCCTGACACCGGTTCTGACCTGGAGCTCCCTGGTGAACTGCCCTTCGTGGGTCACGCGACATGTCATGCCATCGTAGCTGCTCTTGATCAGGCGGACGAGCTTTGTGGGTACCCCGTAGTGTCGTAGGAGTTTCCACAGAGTCTCTCGGTCCACGCTGTCAAATGCTTTCTCGTAATCCACAAAGTTGACGTACAGCGGGGAGCTCCACTCCAGAGACTGTTCCACGATGATGCGGAGAGTGGCGATCTGGTCTGTACATGATCGGTTTTTCCTGAATCCTGCTTGCTGGTCTCTCAGTTGGGGGTCAACGGAGCTCTTCATTCTCTCCAGGATGATCCTGTTGAAGACCTTTCCTGGTACTGACAGCAAGGTGATTCCTCTGTAGTTGGAACACTTGCTGAGGTCGCCTTTCTTGGGAAGCTTGATTAGATACCCCTCCTTCCAGTCAGCCGGCATCACCTCCTCTTCCCAGATCTTTCCAAACAGTGGGTACAGCATCTCTACTCTTGTCTCTAGGTCTGTTTTCAGAGACTCCGCTCGGATGCCATCTGGCCCTGCTGCTTTGCCGTTCTTCAAAAATGCCACTGCTCTTCTGATCTCTTCCCGGCTGGGTCTGTCACAGCTGATGGGTAGGTCGGTCTCTGCTGGCTGGATGTCTGGGGGGTCGGGTGGGCTGGGTCTGTTCAGTAATTCTTCAAAATACTCGGCCCATCTGTCGAGTTGGTCCGCTCTGTCTGCAATAGGCTTGCCTTCTTTGTCTTTTACTGGTCTTTCTGTATGGCCATACTTGCCCGACAATTTTCTGGTAATGTCGTAGAGCTGTTTCATGTTGCCGCTGCCTGCTGCCTTTTCTGCCTCCGCTGCCAGGCTGTCTGTGTAGGCCCTCTTGTGTGCCCTGATACTCCTCTTCACCTCGCGGTTGGCTTCCGAGTATTCCTCCTGTGCCCTTGCTTTTGGCTGCTCTCGTGCGACTGTTGTTGACAACTGCTTTCTTCTGCTTCCTCACTTCTATCTCACTTCTCACAGCCAGTCCTTGTGGTGGTGTTTCCTGAACCTTACAGTGTCTTTGCAGGTTGAGTTCAGCGCCTCTCTAACTGCCTTCCACTGCTGCTCAGTGGTGACCGCCTCCTCTTCATTTACTAGCTCCTGTAGCGCTTGAAACCGGTTGGACAGCACCAGTTTGAACTCTTCTCTCACTCCAGTCTCTCTCAGGAGGCCTACATGATAGCGCGTCTTCTTGTTGTCTCTGTGCGGCTTTTCTTTAACTTGAGCTTTATTCTTAAGGTAAGCAGATGGTGGTCTGAGGCGACATCTGCTCCCCTCCTCACTCAAACATCTTGAAGGGATTTTCTAAATTTCTTGCTAATGCAGATATGGTCTATTTGGTTCTCTGTAGTATGGTCATGTGAGACCCAAGTTGCTTTGTGTATTTTTCTGTGTGGGAAGATGCTGCCTCCAATGACAAGTCTGTTTAGAGCACAAAAGTCTACAAACCTCTCCCCGTTCTCACTCATCTCCCCTAGTCCCTGTCTCCCCATCACCTCTTCGTATCCGGTGTTGTCCTCCCCTATTTTGGCATTAAAATCGCCCATGACGATGGTGATGTCTCGCTCCGCACATTTGTCCACAGCACTCTGGAGTCGGTCATAGAACTCTTGTTTCTCTTCCTCGTCACTGTCATTAGTGGGCGCATAACACTGGATGACGTTCAGCTTGATCTTTTTCTTGGTTCTAAAGGCTGCTGTGATAATTCTTGGCCCAAGAGGTTCCCAGCCCATCAGCGCTCTCTGTGCCACTGGTGACAGCATGAATGCTACTCCTTCTGTATTCTCCTTCTCCTTCTGTATTCTCCTCTTCATGACCTGAATACAGAATCATCTCCCCACTTAACAGCCTTTTCTGGCCAGACTGCGTCCATCTGGCTTCACTGATACCTAGTAGGGAAATGTTGTACTTTTGCATTTCCGCTGCTATCTGGGCGGCCTTGCCGCTCTGGTACATGGTCTTGACATTCCATGTGCCCATGGTTGTGTCCCTGGATAGAGAGAGGCGGCTCGGTCCTGTGGCTTCCGAAGACTTCCGGCTTTCACCACAGGACGTCATAAATCTTCTGGTAGAATAACCTTCCTCCTCCAGGAAAGGAATTGCTGTTTGTCTTTTCGTCTGCGTTTTTGTAGCTATTTCGTTATTTGCAGGGTGGGGAAGCTACCGCCCCCTTACTAGGAGGACCAGGGGGTTTCTGTCAGGGTCACCTTCCCTTAGACCATGTTGGTTCACGGCACATTATTTCATTCGGTGCACCCCTCTCGCGAGGGACCCCCTATCCACCACCCAGGGGATGCGCCTCAACGCCATATGGTCCCAGCGCGAGGAACCTCATCCTGAAGTTGTGCAAAAAATTTTAGCAGGCAGTACAAACATTTAATGTTTGTACTGCCTGCTGTTCGCATTGACAGTCTTCGCATCTAAAGTTAGCTCATACCCAATGCGCAAAGGCCATCGGGCCTACGCCGGCCGCCCTTGGCCCGCGCACAGGCGTGCGCGGGCCAACGGCGGCCGATGTCGGCCCGATGGCCTTTTGCGCATTGCTTTAGATTTTTTTGGCATACACTGAAAACATGATGAAGCGGCCATTGCGACCGTGTCTGATATTGAAACCCAAAAAGTGTGTGAGATTTGGTGAACTACCAAGTGTGTAAGATTAGCTACTAAACCAGTACGCAAAAGGTTATCGGGCCGAAGTCGACGCGGTGGGCCCGTACACAGACGGACTCGATGTCCTTTGCGTATTGCGGTGGCCTTCGTTTTCTTGTAGTTTGCTCTCATATGCAATTTACTTACTTACTTACGCCTGTCACCCCTCCCCGGGTATAGGCCGTCGACGAGAGACCTCCAGCGACTCCTGTCCTGTGCTTCTCCTTCGATTTTACTCCAGGTGGTTCCCAGTCTCTTGATGTCTGCTTGGAGGTCTCGACGCCAGGTGTTTCTCGGCCTGCCTCTTTTTTATGCAATTTGCACAGTACATTTTTCCTTAACCTTTATTTTGTTTTATTTTTTCGTATTCGTGTTTGATTTGTGTGTATGGTTTATGTTTGTTTGTCAGTTCGTTCGTTCGTTGTTTTGGTTCGTTTTGGTTTATTTTGTTTTTCGTCTCAGTGCCGTTGTGTCAAGTTTATGCGGGCCGCGTTTATACGTGCTAAAAAGTAGAGTTTCACTAATCTGCGTTTATGCGTGCTAAAAAGTCGAGTTTCACTAATCAGGTTTACACGTACAGCCAGAAGACTTGCTTGCAATTTTAACTGCTACCTTACTGTTGCTTTAGCCACCAGGGAAGTGTAGGCAGCATTCCGACATGCAGGTAATCACGGTCAGTCCCGCCGTCTGAAAGTAAAACTGAAGCGGCACCGCCGTTCAGTAGTTCTTGCTAGCGGGAGAAAGGACCAACTGCTGTTTACTCACTAGGTACCTGTATGATTTAAGAGGGTGGCGAAACCAGGCGTGATGAAACAGACACCAGGTGGAAGCTCTTGAAGGAACTTCAGGTGATTGACTCGGCATCAAAGCCCGTTGGGTTTTTCCTGGGCCGGTACTGGGACATACTCAGGTAGTTTGCCTTTGACTGCGTCCACGCGGCTGCATCATTTCAAAACGCCGGCTTGGCAACCTCACTGCATGACGAACTGCTAAACGAAATTCCAGCACTGCCCATCTGCAAGAGGCATAGATCCTCATGAGCTCCCGCATCTGCAGGGGCCCATGAGGATCCATGCCTCTTGTTGGGTAAATTACTATCGTCAGTGTTGCTCATGGAATCGTGATACGTTGGGTTTACTATGCTGGAATTCCACCACAAGTTGGTAGCCGGACATTATCCAGCAGCAAGGGGCATACATCCTCATGAGCCCCCGCAAATCTCATGAGGATCTACGCCTCTTGCTGGTGACACTTTCATCACGTAACTCATAAAGAGAAAGGTTTACTATGCGCTGTGCCCACGATTGATGCCATCCACAACAAAAGTTAGTGGTTCTGGCTTGGTTGGCCGTCTGACGGTCAGTTTGAGCTTGATTGCATTTCCAGGTGTTAAGTAGGTACATGACCTTGAGCCTCCTCCCGTTAGAAAGATCAGCAAAATACACGCGAGGCTTCATCTTCAGTGAGTCCAATTTACACCATCTTCAGTGAGTCCAATTTACACCATCTTCAGTGAGTCCAATTTCGAGCACAAGCATTATGGTGAATGACGATAGTCAGCTAATCCACAAGAGCAAACGGCCAAGCTAGAGTGGAAGGGCTGGGGTGGGATGGGCATGCATGTCTCGTATGGGTTAAAATAATAATAATAATAATAATAATAATAATAATAATAATAATAATAATAATGTACATTTATATAGCGCTTAACCTCCAAATGAATGATGCTCTAAGCACTTTACAAGATCAAAATCACAGAACAAAATGTACGCCTCGAACGAGTAACACTAACAAACGAATGCCATCATTTTCAAGTTATAGTTAGTAATAGTTTTATATTTTATATATATTATAGTTTTATATATTCAGTTTTGTGGCTCATGAAAGACCGTAAGTCGGGTAGCGTCATTTCATGATTCGTGAAAATTCATTGTGAAAAGATGGTGATAGCTTGTGTCTTTCGTGATTCGTTATTGACAAAACAAAGTCAACATGAAGCCGTGACTGACTTAGCCCTCTACGGATATACCATTTCGACGATAATAGTATATGACGCAGCTGCTAACGAACACAAGGCTTATAACACTGTTAACTCATTCAGTCCCGACACACCACATCCAGATATGGCACGACCATGATAGTTCAAGGGTGGTGCCAGAATAGCTTGGCGCCTATAGGCGCCAAGCTATTCTGGCACCACCCTTGAACTATCATGGTCGGTCTGTCTCCTGAATTGTAATGCAGCCCTCAGAGGACAAATCCAAAATTTGGGGATTTGAAACCTGGGACGTGATGAGTTAAAGGCTGTGACAAACTCAATAAAGTCAACGTGAAGCCGCCGTGACTGGCTATTGAAGCCCTCTATTGAGATACCACTTGGGCCGATGGTGTATATGACGCAGCAGCTAACGGACACACGAGGCCGACAGCATTGTTACATACCGTCGGCGTCATAATAATGACAATGACGATGATGGTGGTGGTGTATTTGCCATGATTCCTGAAACATGTACCCTGCCCCAAATTGGTCTTACTCCAGCTCAGGACAGGTGCTGTGTTTTTTGGGTAGAAACACTGAAGTGGGTAAACGAGATACAAGAATGTCGTTAACCTACTGCTGAACGTAGATCTGTTGGACACTGACTGAGCATAGAACTGCCCTGTAAAGACAAAAGACAAGTCCGTTTTTTGTGAAAAGCGAGATTTTCATTGTAACACAATGAAAATCTCGCTTTTCACAAAATGGACTTGCTGTCTTTTGCCTTCACGGGGCAAAGAATCCCCTATTGTTACTATCCCCTGGTTTTATTACTAAAACTGACGTCAGCTCTTTGTGTTCTCGTCAGGTACTAACTGCTCCAGTGTGGGCCTGTGGCGCTTACATCTTGTTCGTTAAACGTTTCCTGCAGTAGGCGACACTCATCGCCTGCGAGAAACATAGATCTTCACAACCCCTGTAGTCTATCAGTGCGGTCTCATCAGAATCTCTGATGTCAGTGGCTACCACAATTCGTGTGCTGGTCTGTGATTTTGGACTTTACGGCTTTCAGGTCCAAAATCACAGATCAGCTCATTTTCAAATTTCGGTCAATTCGGCATGAAAAACCATCCCAACGGCGGCAAAGTTAATTGGCCCATAAAGCTACTCCGCATTAGTTTGTTTGGTTACCTCTGGATTATCCTGTAAGACGTGAGACCCAAAACGGCACAGGCAAACACACATTTATAACTATGCTGCTCGAAAGGAGGGTTATAATGAGCGTTCAAAGTAGAGTGGTATAAGTGCCTGACACGAGAGAGAGATAGTTCTGGTTTCACAACAGGACTTGCTCGCCACTTAGTCGGCACTGAAGTTGTTCAGTGGACCAGATGCCAGCTTGCTACTTAACTTAACGCAACGGCAACATATTTCTTCTACGTACAAAAAGCTGGCCTGTAAACACAACTGACTGGAAAGTCAGTGAAGAACAAGGAAGATAATCTTTACAGTAACCCTTGGTTGATGAAGTGGCTGTGTATTGAAAAGACATTTCCAAGACTGACAAAAACTGCTCATGACTTGAGTAGTTGTCAAAAGTGAACGGCATAGCAACTCCTAATGAAGAAACTGAACGGAAGGAGAAGAAGCGGGATGGTGGTAATTATGTTAGCTGACTGAAAGATGAAGTCGCCCTGAGTTGCAACGGCGTTTCAAGACAGACTAAGAAACTACTCCCCAATGCGCAGAAGACCATCGAGCCGAGTCGGCCGCCGCTGGTCCGCGCACGAACGGCGGCCGACGTCGGCCCGATGGCCTTTGCGCTCTGGATCGATCTCAACTCAAGTGGTTGTCAAAAAAGAAAATCTGCAAGCCGCCTCTGGAAAAAAGTAGACAGCATACAACGATTACAACCACGAAAACTAGACATCCAGCTGTCCAATATATATGACCAGTTAGCGCACATGTGTTGGTGGATAGGATGTGACAACCGCGGCAACAACGGTTTAAAAAAAAGAGAGAAAAAAAAAGAACACCACTCTCCACACTTATTAAATCAGCACTAAGAGGGTTACGAGAGTCGAGACGTGATCACTGCAAAAGATTTTTGATAATTAACACCTTGACTGACGAGAAAATCTGAAAACCACCCAATTGCAAGAGGCATAGATCCTCATGAGCCCCCGCAGTTGCGGGGGCTCATGAGGATCTATGCCTCTTGCTCACTGAAACCACTTTGTATCCCACGTTCCTTTGACGCTGAATTTATAACTGATGATTGTAAAACAAAAACTGTCAACAACGGTTTAAAAACGAGAGAAAAAGATGAGTCGTACTCGTAGCTGTTGGATGACAGAGTGGTTCTTGACACTGACAAATCGTCTCCAAGACAGACAGAACACTGGACGTTGGCTGTCAAGAAGATACTTCTTATTACCTTACCAGAAGGAAAACATCAGGTGTAAAAAAAAAATAATCATCAATTGTCTGCACGTACGAAGGTTTTAACTCATTTAGCCCAGACGTACTACAGCAGGCGATGGATCGACCATGATATTTCTAGCGTAGTGCCAGATTAGCTCGGCGCCTGGTGTTGCCGAGCTAATCTTGGACTACCCTTAAACTATCATGGTTGATCCAGCTTCTGCAACTGGTACATGTCCGTTAGGTGACAGCTCCAAAAATTGGGAAATGAGTGCTAAATGGGTTAACCTCTTCCGTGCTTACCCAGGGGCAGATCTGGGGTCGGATCTCCAGACCCGAAAATGTTCATGACATCCCACAAACCCATCCACCACCACCACCACAACCACCCCCCTCCCCCACCCCCACCCCCGCGTTGCTTTTTCTTCTCCTCAGATGTCAAGATTGGTTGTTGAGATGAAGTTCGTGGTTTGCAGTGGGTCTAGAATGGAGCCCAGAGTTTCTCTGACAGCGTCGCTCCCCATGTGGCCAATGCTGTATTCTGGCGTCTTGGTACAGGAGACAGGACTGCAGTACATGCTCTGGGGTCTGTAAACCAGTTTCACACAAGCAGTCTGCAGTGTGTGTGGCAGTCCAAGGCGGTACAAGTGTGCACGCAGTCGGCAGTGACAAGTCCTTAGACGGAATATGGTGATCTGTCGGTGGCGCTGGAGATGTTTTAACTGGTCATCAGATGGTGGGTTGTGTTGGGTCTGCCAGTCTGCATGATAGTGCCGCTTAATGAGGGTTTTGACTTCCTGGAAGGACATAGGTTGGTTTGGCTGCTCAAGCTTGCTGCCGGACTTGGCGAGTCTGTCTGCCTCCTCGTTTCCTGATAGTCCACAGTGAGCAGGTACCCACTGAACAGCCACTTGTGTTAGGCGTGAGAAGGCGACCAGCAAGTGCAGTGTTTCTTTCTCCAGCTGCTCACTAGAGGACTGCAGGCTTTGGATGGTGGATCTGCAGTCGGTCAGGAAAACGACGTGTGAGGGCAGGGGATCGTCTGCACCGACAAGGCTGACAGCCTCTCGTAGAGCAGTGAGTTCAGCCCGGTAGTTGGTTGACAGACTTCCAGCAGGCAGGGATTTGGATGTGGTGTGTCCATTTGGGTAGCGGATGAAAATTCCACTGCCTCCATTCTTGACAGCTACGTCTGAGGATCCATCTGTGAAAACGTGTGCCCAGACTGATGCATTGTAATCTTCCTCCATCAATTGCAGGATCTGAGACCTGCAAATGGCTTCTGACTGGGATTCTCTGCTGGCTATTCCTGGGACATCAGTAACAAACAGCACGTTTTCCAGGGAGGTGTTTCAGTCCTCAGTAGCTTGAAGAGGTTCTCGACCATTTGAGGCATTGTAGATGGTGTCCTGGTGAGCTCTTGTGAGTTGTTTTGTGAGGTGGTTGAAGCTGGTCCTCTTCAGCCTGTTCTTTGTTTGTTCTTGGAGTTGCTGATGGACTGGGTTGGTGGACAGTCTCTGCAACTTTTCACTGTGAGCAAGGACCTTCTCTTCCCGTCTTTTGTCTAGGCAATGAAGACCAGTGGTGGTTTCTAAGGTGTGGATGGGTGTCGTTTTCCGCCCGCCTGTGATGACGCGCATGCCTGAGTTCTGCACTCTGGCCAGCCTGCTCGTGTTGCTCTTGGCAGCAGTGGCCCAGGCTGCTGAGCCATACTCCATCACAGGACGGATGTTTTCTGTGTGTACCTGCTTGAGGATGCTACTGTTTGCTCCCGATTTGGTGCCTGCTTATTTTCTTCATGAGAGACAGTCTTCTCATGGCCTTCTTCTCCGCTTCTTTGATGTGTGGATTCCAGGTCAGTTTCTTGTCTAGTTTGACACCAAGGTAGGTGGGAGTGTCATCCTGGGGGACATCTTGGTTATTGACTGTTAGTTTGAGGGATTCTTTGGAGTTAGAGAGGGAGAAGCAAGTGGAGACTGTCTTCTGACTGTTGATGGTGACACACTAGTCGCTCGCCCATCTGGAGGTGTTGTTGTGGGCCTCTTGCATTCTGACTGTAGAAGTTGGAGTGGACTCTGAGGCGTTCCACATGGCAAAGTCGTCAGCATGCAGGGCTCTCGTGATGTGTCTGGAGAAGCCATCAGTCATGTCATTAACGAAGACGAGGAAGAAGGTGGGGGAAATCACACCTTCTGAGAGAACACCTTCCCTGATCTTGACGGTCCCGTTTTCTTGATTTTTCGGCCACTGGAAGAAGGTCTAGCGTTGGGGAGGCCTTTTGTGTCAGGTTGAAGGTCCCAAACAAAAAGTTGGAACCACGCCCCCCCCCCCCCCCCAAACCCCGCAAGGGGGTTAAACCTTATAAAGAAAGTTAACAGCTTCCCTGTCAGCGTTCCTGAATTATGCGTCTGAAACCTCTGCAGACTAATCACATGAGGAACACTCGATTACCCGATGAGTCCTGCAAGAGGCATAGATCCTCATGAGCCCCCGCGTCTGCTGGAGCTCACGAGGATCTGTGCCTCTTGCAAAATGTATTCTGGCAGTGAAGGTGCTAATTAGGAATAGTGTTTTTTTCTCACTCTTTTTGTTGTTGTTTATGCAAAGATTCTTGTTTCAATTACTTATTGTGACATGGAGCTGGATTCTGCAGTCAGCTGTGTCGAGTCGAAGAAATGGTTGGGCTACATTATATGGATGGTGTGTGTGTGTGTGTGTGTGTGTGTGCGTGCGTGCGTGCGTGCGTGCTTGCGTGCGTGTGTGCGTGCGTGTGTGCGTGCGTGCCTGCGTGTGTTCATTTGCATATCCTCGCTAATTCTTGACACGATTAACTTAATCAGTTTATAGTTTGACTGTTAAAATCTTGATAACTGCTCACACGACTATAGCGCATGACAGCTTTGTTCTGCAATAACACACACACATACACACACACACACACACACACGCGCGCGCGCGCGCACGCACGTACGCAAGCGCGTATATACAAACTCACTAACACACACTGTCCCCTCCCCTGACAAAAAACGAACAAATAAACACTCTTTCATAATCCGTGCTATAGTTGAGCCCTCATAGCTCTTGATTAGAAGTTAGTAGCGAACTAATCGAGCAGGTGTACACTTGAGCTATCGCAATAGATTCATTCCCTCGACCCCTCCGACCCCCCCCCCCCCCCCCCTCGTCGACGCCGGCCATGACAGGAGTCTAAATATGTGCTGGTCTGTGATTTTAGACCTACGGCTGAAGTCGTAGAGTCTATAATCACAGTCCAACACGCCATAACAACTTTACAGCAGTTTTTGGACCAACTATCACTCTGCTCATCTTTCATTTGCAAGAGGACTTTCTGAACCAGACAGGCTCTAACCGGCAGAACTGACCCCACAGCACTTTTTGGACTATGGGAACTGAGTATATAAAAAAACATTTAAAAAAAGAGTACCACTTCTTGGCACTGTGTCAGTCTCATAAGCCGCAAGATGTGTGCTAATTGCGTATGACTTAGCATTGGCAGAGCAAATCATACTTTGGCACAGAAAGTGCGCCACCTCAAGGGTGGAATGCTGGTACTCGTAATGTCGGGATGCAGACTAGACAGTTCATGGCCAGGTGATTTAATTTTGCTGTACTGACAAAAATGTTGATCATGTTTGAAACATTTAACTCATTCTGCCCGCGACACACCACTGAAGATATGGCTCGGCCATGATAGTTCAAGGGTGGTGGCAGAATAGCTTGGCGCCTATGGGCGCAAACTTCTGCCACCACCGTTGACTGAACTATCATGGTCGCTCTGTCTCCTGAATTGTAATGCAGTCCTCAGAGGATAACTCCAAAATGTGGGTATTTCTTACGGCCTCAGGCACAATGACTTAGAGGCTCTTAGTCCTACGATTGAAAAATCTAAATTTGGAGTTTTCACCTAAAATAGAAGTCAGTTTATGAAACAGAATTAAACCATAGCAAAATATCGAAGTGCACAATGCAACTTTCTCAGGGGCAGATCAGCTACCTTCGAAGGGAGTTGGCGGGGGAGGGGGGGGGGGTCCAGCTTTTCAGTTGTTTGCGACCTCATTTACCTGACACAAAAGGCCTCCCGACCTTGCTTCCCAGTGGCCGGCGGAGGGGAGGCGGGTGGGGGGGGGGGGGGAGGGAGGAGGATAGGCACACCAAACGTATGTGAGAACCCTCTCACCACCAGTCGAAATATAAAAAGCGGAAAGGAAGGGGGGGGGGGGGAGAGGGGGCAACTCCCAAAAAGGGACTTTAATATAGCATTTTAACATTTTAAAGGTTTTTTGTTTTTGTTTTTGTTTGGTTTTTTTGGGGGGTGGTCCTGGGGAAGGTCTTCCTGAACCCCTGGAACCCCCACCCCCACCCCCCAACCCCAGATCCGCCCATGTATCTGTGTAAACCAAACACAAAAGTTGATAATAATGGTACATATTAAATTACGAAGACGACTGATCACGATGATGATGGTGTATGTTGGTATCAGTTGATGACGACTATTGTGGTGGTGATGATAATGCTTCTAACAGTTATCGCACTTTAAAACTTGGCTAATTCATGAACATTGTCATTATCACTTTTCTAATGCCATTTCAGCGCTGATTTTCATGCAAAAGGCATTTTGCAAGTTATCGAAGTTACGGTTGACTCACTATGACGCAAGTTGTTGCACGTGCAATGTATACTTCACCACAACACTTCGCTTCAGAAAAGGTGTTATCTATCCGATGTACCGCCTTCCCAATGCGCAAAAGGCCATTGGGCCGATGTCGGCTGCCGGTCCAACGTCGGCGGACGTCGGCCCGATGGCCTTGTGCGTATTGGACCCTGGTCTGGTCGTCATCATCACAGTTCAGACGCGATACAGTTAATTAACAATGATCAGAGCAGAAACTTTTTTATCTTGCAGTTTATCTGGCCGCATTTTGTGTGTGTGTGTGTGTGTGTGTGTTTCGCCTAACGACTATGTATCAGTTGCAGAAGATGGATCGACCTGATAATTCAAGAGTAGTGCCCGATTAGCTTGGCCGGCCTGACGGCGCCAAGCTAATCGGGCACTACCCTTAAATTATCATGATCGATCCATCTCCTACTGTAGTACGTCGGGGCTAAACTGGTTACGATGCTGCTGCTGCAACATTTGTTTTCGTCCAGACGGCTCATTAGCACCTTCGAGATCATCGAGTCAAAAACAGGGCAATCATTCCTTCGTCGAAGCTGGGGCTGAGTCATGGTCTGTTCTAATACGATGATGATTTTAGAGTCTAGCTGCATCTGGATACGCGGCTTTATGCCGCGTATCCGGATGCGGCACGCCTCGAATGAGTCGCAAGAGGACGATTTAGGATAATCTGCTGTGGCCTGTGCGAAGAAGCTCATCACATTTTGACTACAGGCGAGGCAGTATGCATTCAGTTGATGATTCGAGACGTGTCAAGTTGCCGCGTATCCGGATGTGGCATGTCTCGAATGCGCCTCAAGAGGACGGTTTAGGATATTTCGCTCTGCGGAAGACGCTCGTCAAAGCTACACGTAAGGTAGAATGCATTTTGACAATGGAGAAAACACCTGGACGTGGGCTAATATAACCAACACGTGAAAACTGATGCCATCCGAATAGTGCCCCGTCTGCTGAAAGCTGTGGATTGATCGGAAAACCATTACCTTTTCATCGTCACCTGGGGGATAGGGTGCAGTGATAATAATACTAATAATAATAAAATGATAATAATAATAATAATAATAATACATTTTGGTGTCAAGAGGGAAATTCATCATTATCACAGGGGCAGCTTCTTTTTAAAGTGAAACAGGTTATATCAGTATAATAATAAATAAACTACATTCAGCTCCAGAGTCATTGCTTAAAGGTAGTGCCTGATCAGCTTGGCGCCTGTAAAGACGCCAGACACAGGCTAATCGGGTACAATCCTTAAACTCCTTCACTGCGAGTGCTCGCAGGTTATGTTTCTGAGTGTGAGAAATCAGTTCAAAGCCGAAGCCCCAGCAGTCCAAAGAACACAAACAAATTGATGTCAGCAAGAGGCATAGATCCTCATGAGCCCCGCACCAGCGCGGGCTCATGAGGAGCTGTGCCTCTCGTAGTTGGATTGCGTCATTACTTTTTCTCGGCAGCCCGGCGAAGGGGTTCAGCATTCACGGTCAAATTATCTTCCCCGACTTGTACAAAATGCTCAAAATGTGAACACATTTGGAGCTGAAAGTGTAAAAGTGAATTTGTTACACAGAAACCCCTTAGGCATAAGGGAATGTCTGCAGTATGTACAGGTAAGATGACATCACTTCTGAAACTTTAGTATGATGAGTCTTGAAACATCTGAACAGACACGTTGGCTTGTTGCATGCCAGATGTCCCAAACCAAAGCCGGCACGTAGAGAAAATAAGAAAGCCATGTAACATCAGTTGAGATAATTCTTTGTTGTGTATTCAGGCCTATTCACATCAATACAGAAAGGTGAGGTGCACGATTTATGTCATGTAGTGTTACCACATTTTCTTTTGCTGTACGTCAGTGTGGATTCATTCGGTATAGGTCAGTGTGTGTGTGTGTGTGTGTGTGTGTGTGTGTGTGTGTGTGTGTGTGTGTGTGTGTGTGTGTCAGTGTGTGCAAGCGGTGCGGCGTGTGCTTGAGCGTGCGTGCCGCATATGTGTGTGGATTTAGCAGGTATAGGTCATTGTGTGTGTGTGTGTGTGGTTGTGCGTGCGTGCGTGTGTGTGTGCGCGCGCGCGCGTATTCAATGTGCACTGCGCCGGTGTGCTCGGGTGTGTTCGACGTGCGTGCATCCGTACAGTACGGCGCCGGGTCGCGTGTCAGTGTATGTGTGTTTGACTATCTCGTGAGTCTGTGTGCGCCGCTTACATGTCAAGTTCCACCCAACTTAACCGACTCATACGAACAGAGGTTTTGAGAGAGAGAGAGAGAGAGAGAGAGAGAGAGAGAGAGAGAGAGAGAGAGAGAGAGAGAGAGAGAGAGAGAGAGAGAGAGAGAGAGAGAGATTCCCAGTGTGTGTGTGTAGCAATATAGCGCCACCATACACTGACACTCAGAATTCTCATCCCTAGACAAAAACCCTCCGTATGTGCTCAAAGAGACATACCGCCACCAAATGAAGCCGGCTGACGGACTCAGTCCTTCACTGCAAGACTAGCATAGATTTGCATGAGACCCTGCGCAAGCAGGGGCTCATGCGAATCTAAGCCTCTTGCAGATGGAAGGACTAAGCAACTGATCACCGCCAGAGAGGGTCTAGCGATCAAGCCTGAGGTGATGTAGATGCAAGAGGTACGTACCTGCCCCTTCTCCATATAAGGGCATACGGCTAGTCGAGGCACATCGTCACTGAGGCTCTCCGCGCGCAGCGGCCCGTAGTGCCAGCCTCCCATCCCATCCCCTCACCTGTGCTTCTCTCTCTTGGACCACGCATGAGCTGGTCTGTGATTTTGGAAGTTACGAATGGAGTCAAGCAATCTCTCTCTCTCTCTCTCTCTCTCTCTCTCTCTCTCTCTCTCTCTCTCTCTCTAGTGTTGCCGGCCGAATCCGAGTCTTTTCTGCCGCTTTGCTCGCCGCGGCTCTCTCGGCTTTAGCTTTTATTGCCGGTTCTCAAAGTGAGAGTGAGTAGGTACTCCGTGTGCGTGGTACTTCAGGCCGGTGTATAGTGATCTTTAGTGTACACAGTGCGGGGGTGGGTCGGTACTGACGTAGCGGTGACGTAGGTATTTGCACAATTTTACTCACACAGCAAAAACAAAGCTATAGGTGCGCAACAGAAACGAAAACAAGTCAGTTTTGGGAATGTCCGTGTTCAACGGATATATGACACCTGAGTATCACAGTAAAACATAATAAACACAAATTTGACAATACAAAAAAAGTTATAATTGAACAAACGATGATGTAGTTTCTTTCTTCGCTGGGTTATTCTCTGCATTTTACACGCTTGGCAATCATCTTTTGGGTCTGACGTATTTAATCATGTGCACATCATAATATCTCTGTAACTTGACCGTCAATGCGAGTTTGTCTTCAGAGCATTCATATCACCGAGTGCTGTGCCAAAATAACATTACGTTTAAGACGTTGCGCAGCTGTCCGATACGCGGCATAGAGGCGCGTATCCAAATCAGTGCACACCTCGAATGTAATGCTACCGCCCCCCCCCCCCCCCAATTGCCCCCCCCCCTCCCTCACCCCCCCTCCAATATATATATATATATATATATATATATATATATATATATATATATATATATATATATATATATATATATATATATATATATATATATATATATATATATATACTTAAAATGTGAAGAAAGGATCCACATACACCACGTAGTTTAGGAGGAGTTGCACTTTTATTCTTTGCACAGATTTTCGCCCTGTCATCGAGGGCTTCTTCAGGGGAATGAAGAGGGCGAAAATTTGTGCAAAGAATAAAAGTGTAACTCCTCCTAAACTACGTGGTGTATGTGGATCCTTTCTTCACATTTTAAGTATTTCACTGCTGCTTGGATCCATATTTGGAGTGTGTGGTGCCAGCTTTCTTGGACTGGTTTTATTTATTCATATATATATATATATATATATATATATATATATATATATATATATATATATATATATATATATATATATATATATATATATATATATATATATATATATATATATATATATATGTAAATAAATAATAAGAATAAGAATAATAATAATAACGATAAAATCAAAATAGAGATCCAACCCTCTTGAAATGGGCTATAAATCAAAGGGCAATATGAACGTCTCCTTTTAAAGACCAGTCAGATAATTTTATTCTGAACATGTCACGACCGAAAGTTAAACGCCACTATAAACTGTTTGGAGATGATTGGCGTTTATCTTTTGTTTTTATTCCATGACGTGCATAATTATCCGATAGTCTGTCTCTATATATCAAGGACATAAACTATAATGATTATAGATTACCTGTTCTTGCTGGCGTTACTGTATTTATTACACAGTAACTTTCAGGTACCTCTATTAAATATAAACGAGTCACAGTCAGTTTCTAGATGTGTAGTATTTTTTTCTGAACCCTCACTCAGCCCAGGGCTTACTGTGACCACAGTGTTCCCATTTCCTTCTCTTTTCACCTGCTTGTGAAAGTGACTCGCCTACGCTATTAACTTTTATCTTATTTTTCCTCTATTGCTTACCTATCTGTTTTTCTTTGCTCCAATCAAAAATGACACGGCAGATGTACAGGGCCTCCATGATAGAACAAGAGGGGTATCCTTTTCGCTTCTAATCGCCAACGTACTGCAGGTCAGTGATGCATCAGCCATGAAGGCTCAAGGGTATTGACAGATTAGCTTGGCGCCTGAGGCGCCAAGCTAATCTAGTGTCAATACCCGTGAGCTTTTTATGGTCGATCTGTATCACGGCCGGCAATTTGGATAAAGCTGAGCAACTGAGGGGCCCGAGTTGCGGCGTGATCGGGCTTAAATCCTGCGCACGCATCTAAGCAATGTGCTCCTTAAAGGAGCACCTTGCTTAGTGGCGCACGCAGGATTTGAGCCTATTCACGGAACTGTCATCTGACGCCGATGCCTAAAAGTTACTGAAAGGCGTGCTAAAAAAAAAATCAAAAAATCTCTACCGTGGAAGTGAAACTAGTAAGTACGCTGTAGCCTTTCACCGGAGTCAACCCGCGAAATACTAGTCTGCACACGGAGACACAGACCAGCACGAACTAGTCTTTAACTACTAGCAACCAGATCAATTTACATCAGAGGTGCCAGGCCCGATCTTGACTAAGTTTCAGCGTGTAAGTGGTGCCAAATCCCGGCTGAAGAAGCCGGCTGAACCTCATGCCCCGTTGCCATGGCAATTCATGATACCTTCCCCCCATTGAAAACTGCTCTCCGCGGCACGGCCCGGCAGAGATAAACAGAAATTCTTATGGCTTTTACCTGCTGAGAATTAAGGATGTGAACTGTTCAAACGCTACCGGCCTAGTAAATCGTGTTGGATTTTATCGTGAGATCCGCTACAGACTGCCGCAGAGGCTTATGAGTACGTCCATTGTAGATAGGAGGAGTTTCATTATAAAACGTCAGTGGGTGCTCCAGGTGATACCGCTTTTGATTCTACTGAACGGCAAACGCAGGAGATGGATCGACCATGGTGATTCAAGGGCAGTGCCTGATTAGCTTGACGCCCTGAAGGCGCCAAGCTAATCAAGCACTGCCCTTGAACCATTAGTCGATCTGTCTCCCGCGACCCTACACTGCGGGCTAAGCCGTACTGAGATAATTGCATAATGGCAGTTTCTTGCAACTGGCAAGGAATGGCGTGCGAATTTTAAGTTGATCTAGAGTGGGGTAGCTGATTTACTAACAAGCTTCCATTAGCTCGGGGAATAACCGAAGGTGTACGATGTATCCTGCATGGTTAGCGGCACAAAAAAAAAAAAATCACTTTTTATACTTCATACGGTATGCTGAAACATCGTTCCCGCACACCGACACATCGCACTGCACCCCGAAACATCGTATCGCATGTTAAACTGTTATTGTTGTTGTTTTGTGTTGTTGGTTGGTTTGTTTTTTTTTGGTTGTTTTGTTGTTGTTGTTGTTGTTGTTGTTTTGTGGGGGTTTTTTTTGTTTGTTTTTTGTTTGTTTGTTTTTTGTTTGTTTGTTGTTGTTGTTGTTTTTTTTTTGTTTGTTTGTTTTTTTTTTTTTTTGGGGGGGGGGCGGGTGGTGGGATGATTCAGATCGCACACCTTCGAATGTAAAATTAAGTTCACTCAAACCAAACTTTGGTAACTATGTTTTTCGATCGGAATGGACAGAATTTGACGGGGACTATCAGTATATCTCCTCCTTCAGGAGTTTTATGCAAGCCTCAAACTTGACCGACTCCTTTCACGATACTTAGCATCGCTCGAAATTCATGCTTCTAGTACACGGATATCCCCTGTGATGAACTCTACGATCAGGGGAAATTTTGGGCGGCGGGAGAAGGGGAGGGAAGGGGTGGAGGTCCTAGTTTAAAAAAAAAAAAAAAAAAGACTCGGCTCTGGCCGACATCGGCCACAGCCGCGTGTGCCCGCGCACGAACGTGCGCGGGCCCATTGCGGCCTTCGTCGGTCAGAGAGTCTGCGAGTTTTGCTGACTGGGGTGTTAGGGACTTCAGGTATTTGTAAAACTGTTTACATTTTCTTCAGAAGCTTTGTCTATATGGAAGCTCTTCACCTTTCTCGCTTATCTGGCGCTGAGTGTAAATCGGAATTTGTCTCAAGTTACATCAAAACGTGAGCTCATTTCTTTTGGGCCCATCGGTGCAGAAAAATTGAAATGATCATTTTGAAATGCGACTTGCACAAATGCGTGTACATTTCGGCGTTCTAGTAAAGATTCAAGATACGATTTCTTTATAATATTGACGATGTCCATTAGGACTGTCCTGGTCAGTGCTGAACACGCACACTCACAACAAAAATGCATGCATTAAATAATTAAATTTTATAACAAACGATTAAAGAAGTCTTTGGATATGTATTAATATCACGAATTTGCTATGTATTGGATTGTTGTCCGTCTTCGCTACATGTTGTTTACTATGTGAACGTATTAAGTTTTAAGTTTAACGGTAGTAAATGGAGCAACCAACAGATTCTAATACCACACTGTTAGAACAAACAATTGTATTCAGCATAACAAGAAGCTTCATTACTGATCAGTGAACACTATAACTGATCGACCATAATATGATCGGTTGTACTGTGCACAGACTTGGGGTGATCGTTGCGGAATTCGACCACCTTTATAACACGGGTGGTAGGAAATGCGGCCGGTATGTTTGTGCTACAGTGTACTTCCTACAACCCGTATTATGTGATTGATGACGCAACGATCATCTCATGCCTGTGGTACTGTGAAAAAACTCGTAGCGATGCCACTGTTTCTGCATGAGCTAACGAACTGAATTGGCAACAAACGCCCGAAATCGTTAAACATTTAAAAATTCAGTGCTTTTTTGTCCTTTGTATTCTTCCTGTACATAAGTGTTAGATCTGCGTACAGCTGTTGACTAAGGCGATGACAATGCAGTGCCGGTCCCGATCTGTGTCTATGGTCCAACACCAAACACGCAACAATTTCCTCCTCGGTGCTAAGTCGTGCACAACTGAAAATACTATTCAAAGCAAGGTGCACGTCTCAGGACTGAATTATAACGATCATGAAAGTTCATAGTGGTGCTTGATTAGCTTGGCGCCTGAAAAGGCGCCAAGCTAATCAGGCACGATCTTGAGCTTTCATGATTGATTGATCTATCTTTTCTCGCGGATGGCACTAGAGGTGAAATACGTGGGAAGGTTATAGGTGAAATTCTTGTATGTTTGCTCTTTTGCTCAGATGACGCAAACTACACAGGCTGCAGCGTTACAGCTGACCGTCTGTTTAAATGATGGGGGTTGAGCAACTATAGACAAAGACCCCCTTCCCCTCTCCCTCCTCTCGTCCCTACTACCATCCGGAGGCGTACTCCCGGAGTGAAGATCTAAATCTAGATCTTCAGTCTCGAGCATAGCAAGAGGCAATACACTCATGAGCTCCTGCTTTTACAAGAGACATGAGAGTCGGTGCCCGCTTGCACATGGAAGGAATTGGTTGCATGGGGCTCTTTAACTAACCCCTCCCCCTACACACACACACCCTCCCCACCCCCCCCAAAAAAAAAAAAAAAAAAAAAGCTCTGTCATGTCACGCCAGGATGTGGATCGACCATGATATTTCAAAGGCGGTGTCAGAATAGACAAACAGTTAGATACCCTGCCCCCGCCTATCAGGCACCCAATCGCCAGCCCACAGAGAAATACGCAGGTATAGAACAAGACGATCATTTCCATCCTCGTCTTCATTAGAGGATGGAAATGATCGTCTTGTTCTATACCTGCGTATTTCTCTGTGGGCTGGCGACACAATTGGGTGCCTGATAGGCGGGGGCAGGGGATCTAACTGTCTGTCCAGCGCTGTGATTCCCCTTGGTTTGTATACAATTCTGCCAGCGCTAGCCTCACCTATCTGGTTTGTGGGTGTCAGAATAGCTTGGCGCCTATAGGCGCCAAGCTATTCTGACACCACCTTTGAACTATCATGGTCGATCTGTCCCCAGAACTGTGATGTAGACCTCAAAGGATATCGCACAAAAAAATGAAAATTGCATTCTCTGGATGTAAGGACTTCACTTACTTACACCTGTCACCCCTACCAGGGTATAGGCCGTCGACGAGAGACCTCCAGCGACTCCTGCCCTGTGCTTCTCCTTCGATTTTACTCCAGGTCCCAGTCTCTTGATCTGCTTGGAGGTCTCGACGCCAGGTGTTTCTCGGCCTGCCTCTTTTCCTCTTCCCTGGGGGTTCCATGACAACTGGATGTAAGGAATTAAAGTCAATTTACAGTACACCTTTCTGACTTTGCAAAGGTGGCTAGTCTGTAGACATCATTGCTTTCAGACTATCAGAGCTCCTGAACGATTACTGTACCCGTTTGTACTCCTGCCATGCGAAGGCAAAAATAAGGCAGAAAGTCCATTTTTTGTGATATGCGAGATTGACTCATTGTACAATAAAGAAAATTTCGCTTTTCACAACAACGGACTGCGATGTCTTTTCTCTTGACAGAGGTTAGTTCAGAGGTAAATCAGTAGTTTACGTGTGTGTGTCGGTCTGTGATTTGGACTTTACGGCTCTAGGTCGCAACGTCCGGAATCATAGATTAGCACATGTATTAGAGTTGTTCTCCTTTTGAACACTGATATCAGATCCGCTCAGGAAGTGTGCGGACAATTGAAGTTCAAAGCTTGATTTGTGTGCTTTCAGACGGTGTACTCATCCATACAACTACATGCCGCATAAATATGCAAATTTACAGACATGCACATATGTAGCTTAATACCGACGAGCAAAAGAAATGCGCCATTACTGGAAACATCAGAACCATATTTATGTTTCCGATTGTTCCAGTGATATAAGTTGCATTTCTTTTTCAGTATAGTTTGACGTCTTGAGGGGTGGTGCCGCTTGTCGCATCAGTCTAATTAAGATACTGCGTTCGGAACTGTCGTAGTCATGTCTGTCTCCAGCTACCACCCACCATAAAACACTGTTTCTTACGCGGCAATAAAATCATCCCTGTGCCGGTCTGTGCCGGATTTTTTGTAACTCATTCGCGTATCCGGATGCCGTTCGGCTCGAATAAGTTAACCTCAATCGCACAGACCAGCACACAATCAATTTGGCAGTGGAAACGTGAGCAAAACACTGTGTGGAGCTTACGAAGTGAAAACGTACTTGCATTCAGTGTGGTAGCGGTGTACCAGAAATAAAATTTGCACGCTAGATATGTTTTGGAATGTTAAGTTCACAGCCTGCGGTTTCCCACAGGGTCTGGATATCGTCTGTACGAGATACATCCCCTGCAGTTCTGAGCGTCAATAGATGCAACCGGCTGTTTCCCAGACCCTGTGGTCTAGCTATTCCAAAACTGTTCAGTGATGCATGATACCTCTAAAGAGTCTATTCTTGCTAACAAACCAGATAGGTGAGGCTAGCGCTGGCAGAATTGTACACAAACCAAGAGGAATCACTCAGGAATCACTATTCTTGCTAAGAACCTGGCGCCAATTAAGCAAAAGGTCCTCGACGCGACGGCAGCCGTAGTTGGACCGCGCACAGCACAGCCTTGCGCTGGCCAACTACGGCTGCCGTCGCCTCGAAGACCTCACACTGTAGAACAGGACCGGATCACTTACATGTTGGGGGGGGGGGGGGTTCCAAAAAAATTTGGAGAAAATAACCACCTGAAACAGACACCTACTGAGCAGAGTTTTGACTGTTTTGAGTATGGCTTTATTTTGTTTTTTCACCAAGGTGAGCAAAGATCAGCCTTCAGTGTATCAAAGTTTTATGTTGTAGTTTTTATGGGGGAAGGGGGGCCATGGACCCCGCCCCCCACCCCCCCACCCCCTGGATCCGGCCCTGTAGAAGGTGTTGCTAGATCATGATAACAGCAAAGTAACCCTCAGATTAAAAGCAAATACCTCTTTTTTTGGCAGAAAAAAAGGAAAAAACACCGCATGCCAAAGCTTAAAGTGTCTGTGTAGACGGGTTGAGCACATCGGTTATCTCTTTCGATCCCGGCGCTGAATAACGCTCGGTGGCAGCGAATCGAGGGAGACAACCAGTGGCCGGGAGTGACCGTGAGGAGGGAGCGAGAGAGGGAGGTGAGGAGATGAAGGCAAGCGTATAAAAGAAACTTCACGGGTAAAAACGATGGTTCAACACGGAGACGCAGACTGAACATGCATAACATATTAGAGCGTGTTTCTCTTGATTGTCTTCATCCAGTGCACAAGTATTTCGACTCCTTGACTTCCAGAGCACAGCGAACTGACATTTGCAAGAGGCATTGATCCTCATACGCTCCCTCAAATGCGGGTGATCATGAGGCTCTATGACTCTTGCTGGCCCCACTCGGCGGCGTATCCGTGTGCGTCACGCAGACAGGGTTATCCGTCAGTGAACCTGTGATGACTGCAAAGACATCAGCCATTTCCGCCAGTGCTAGCAGGGGTTAACGATGAAATTTGCTGAAAACTGAGAGTATTAACCCATTTAATCCCACGGCCGCATTTTGTAAGTGTTACCTAACAACTAAGTACCAGTTGCAGGTGATGAATTGAGCGTGATAATTCAAGGGTAGTGCCAGATTAGCTTGGCGCCTTCAGGCGCCAAGCTAATCTGGCACTACCCTGAATTACCATGCTCAATCCATCACCTGCTGTAGGGCATCGCGGTCGGGGTTAAAGTTAAAGGGTAGCTATCTAGTAAAATGGAGGTCCCGGCGATGGGTCGCCTACCATTCACTGATTAAGGCATGGTACTTATACTTATTGCGATCAATCAGCCACAAAATAAACATATAAAATTCACTTTCAGTCCACAAAGTGTACTTACTTGTGTACAGCTCAAGCAGAAAAACACATAAGATTTCACAAATCCTCTCTAAATCACGATACCTGGTTCCGAAGACTGCAGAGCAAATTTTCAGATTTGCCCCTCGGCGGAAGTGACGCGACGTCACAACCCTGCCTCGGTTTGTTTACGTCTTTAGACAGCGTGCTAACTTGTGACAGAGCAAATGAGCTCATCAGCTGAAAGTTCTGATTCGGACTCTTACGTGGATTCACCGGATTCGACGGAAAATGGGTGTTTTGAAGCAGATGCACCGCGAGGCGCCTCTTGCACAGACAAATAGAAAAGAGCATACGGAAAGACCAGCCATGCCGGTGAGGCCAGTGCGCAGCGAAAACCCCACGGGCTGGTAAGCATACATAGTACAATACATTCATCGTACTAGATTACGTTTCCATGTGCGCTTGTGTTTTATTATAGTCGTTATTAATGTCGTAGTTAATGATGTGACCTTGCTAAAGTTTACCGTATCCTCAGAGGCTGGCCTAAGACTGCCTCAAGTTTCTCACAGCATGTTCACTGTGCTGACTAGACCAATGCTACATGTAAACTAAAATTGCATGGTTATCTCAATCTTATTACTGTTTTGTTGGTTGTTTTTTTTGGGTTTTTTTTTTTTTAAATAAAGGTATCATCTCTGAATTGCCACTAGTTTGACATATATAGCAAAATGCACCAATTGATCCACAAGTTTATTTGTTCTTCAAGAATGTGTACTTTAAGTAAAACACTTGAAAGGTTTGATCTGCTATGTTTATAGGGTGTTTGAATGTGTGCACACACACTTATGAGATAATTATATACTCAGGTGCAAGAATGGATTGGTTCACAAGCTGTAAACTAATACTAATAGCTGGTATCTGAATATTTAAAATGCAATTTTGACCTGAAAACTGTCTTTCCCTTGTCTTCAGGTGCAAGTGTGGGTGCTGTGTGCATGGTTCTGCTCCGGTCAGCAGATTTTGTTGCCTTGAGGATGACCGTTTTCATGAACGGATTAAAGATGGCAAGATGGAGGCTGACACTGAATTTTCCTGCATCACTAGACACCCCTCTTTCGAGTTAGTTATTTGGGTTTGCCCTCTTTCGAAGCAGTATGCCTAAACATGGATGTGCTGCGCGTGGCTTACTATCAAATGCGACAGAACAACGAATTAGAAAGGCAACATACTGAAGATGAGCGAGTTACTTTTGGTGTTTGTATGTGGGACTGTATCTACAGGAAAAAATGTCCGCAGCATTTTAAAGAAATTAAAGATCTAAGTGAAGTGATAAAGGGCAAGAAAAATGGAAGGGAGGTGGCAGGGGTCTGAATCTGATTAATAGTTTATGGTACTTTTCCTCTGGATTAATGCATGCACTAAAAATCACGATGACAGCGATTAATGAAAAAAGTGCGGCCAAGTCGGGGGGGGGGGGGGGGGCGGGGGGGGGGGGGCGGGGGGGGGGGGGGGGGGTGTGCGCTGTGAAAAACGGTTTTTCATTTGTACTACTATACATACCTGTACGAGTCCAATCATGATAAAGTTGCAGTGGTCACTGTTTCAGTGTTGGTACTAGTCTGCTGCTAGTACTATATGTTAGTACATAATTTATTACTGTAGTCATTATGTTATCACTTTACCACGCAATACTCTGTCGCATGAGACAGTGTACATACATGAGACTGTGTTCCAGTGGAGCCTGTTACCCACCTCGCTTATGGCTGTGAAAATTAAGTGGGATACAGGACGAGACCATACCCTAGGTACACCATCACCTAGTTTATGGTGTCAGTTTTCAGTGACCACACCTGCGACATTGAGAACATACGTGTTTGTGAAAATGGCATGTGAATGGTAGTGATATTTTGCTATTAGCAGTACTTCGAGCAATGCTTACTTTGAATCCGTCATTATGTTACAGGACCATGAATACACAGCATACAGGCAAGTCATCCGCTGGTGTATGGATGGCTTGGAAAACACAACCGAAAGCCTTTGCCATCATCTGCCATGCACAAGATTCGTGAAAGATTCCAGCAGGGCCAAAAGGCTACAAGGGCTTTACATTTGTGGACAGAAACTGACAAAGTGACTTTCCACAAGGACTTGTGCAATTAATACAGTAAAAGACAGCAATTGCATATGATGACTGCCTTTAGCTCATTAATAAATATGTGCATGCAGGCACAGGTCTTGTAAATCGCACCAATGTCTGCATGCACAAAGGGGTGAATTATGCTGTGTGTGCATGTAGATGAAATAAACATTTGTAGAGATACCTATTTTGGCTTGCTTATGTAACCCAGATTCTTCAGAAAAAGATGATCCTTAATTAACACCCATTCCCTCTCTCTCAGAAAGTAATACCAAAAGGTTTTCCCAAACAGTTTTCAAATATATTTATTTTCACTATAACATCAATAATAGGGTCAATTAACCGGTTGTATGGCGACACAAACACATCAGTGACTCAGAGACAAAATAAAGCATGGGAGAGCAGACTGACGGCAACCCGATCCGTGGACACTGTCATAAACAACAAAAGAAATATAGGTGCCATAATATAAAACAAAGGCAATGGTTTTTTCCCATTACAAATATTCATACTAGAACATATAATTAAGCACACCGTGGGACCTAATACAAAATAGATCCTTCGATTTAACTGCAAAACCCCTCACAGCAAAAACACAGTATATTAGGGCTATGTTATGCCTGTTTGATCTGGCCCGAGCAGCTCAAGCGCAACAAAGCTATACAAATCACCCTGTTTAAACTTATTCCATAAGTTTAATACATGTCGGTTAATACAACAGCCCTACTCGTGATTGTATCATCCCAACACCAAGAAATCTACCCGGCTTTAAGCCCCATTTAAGACTGCAGGTGAAAATCCAATTACAAACACGAATCAATATATGGCTCAAAGCCAAAACACCCAAGATATTACCAATTCCACAGATACATGTTGAGGCAAAGGTACACATGGTTCTTGTACTATTACAATCCAAGAATATCCCCTGCATCACAATATAATTTGCATAAAAAGAAACTCATCCTATACATTTAATGCAATCCCTAAATGAAGTCTACAATATTTCTTAATTAAAACACTTCACCAACCTGAATTAGCATCCGAGAAGTCAGTGCATGCTCTCTGTCCCCGCTCAAACAATGAAATGGCAGAGGAAGAGGAATTATCAAAGAGGAAATTGCCACAACAGGAAGTAAAAAATCAGAATCAAAATATTTACTAAAATATTACAAACTACACCAAAAAGTATTGTGGCAATATTATTACATTGTCATTTCCAAAACCAAAACTAAAAAATATGCTTGAGGACTAAAGGAAAATTTATTGGTCTCTGTCTAAAAAAGGGAAAACAACTGACAAGAACAATTCTAATGTCAATCCACTAAGCTTACTCAAAATGAAATACAACTTATTAACCTATCACAGAGGTGATATAGGTTACACTTATTACTTAGACTTGTGCTCTGTACGCATTCTGTCTGAAAGGTAACATTGGTGACTACTTGTGAGCAAAAGAAATGCTGCAAAGGGTGTGCATGTTATTTGTGTCAAAAGTGTGCACACACAAAAAAATACATTTAAAATTGATACCGCGTACCATGCCTGAAATTTCTGCATCTGGTAGGTCACATTTCTTATGCTGAAATAATAATAATAATAATAATAATAATAATAATAATAATAATAATAATAATAATAATAATAATAATAATAATAATAATATAGGAGATTTGTTAAGCGCATACTCTAAAAGTAGCTCAAAGCGCTGATACAACGAAAAGGCCGGCTAGCAGCTAACACACACGCACACACACAACTTACGCGCGCACACAAATACACACACACACACACACACACACACACACACACACACACACACACACACACACACACACGTGACAGTGGTGATGAATTGTGCATGGCTGGGGAAATGATCTAGTAAGGCAGAGTTGTAGACTTGGTTGGTAGGTTAGTTCGGGGTTTAACGTCCACGGCACCGAAGTGATAATGGACGGCCCTGACGGGCGGATTTATGGGGGACACGGTAATCTATTTCCTATGGAGTACGACCTGAACACTGATCAATTCAGGCGCACTGCAATTTACCAGGACCTTTCAACGGACGTTGTAGCCGTGGGTTTTGAGAAGTGATTTGAATGAGGAGAGCGTTTGACAGTTACGGACAGGGGCGGGGAGGCTGTTCCAAGTGGCGGAGCCAAGATGGGAGAAGGCACAACCGCCACGTGTTTTACTTTTGAAATTGGGACGGCGAAATGTACGTGTGTCAGAGGAAGAACGGACGGTGCGAAATGGAGTATACAGATGGAGTAAGTCAGAGATATAGGCAGGAGAAGTCAGGCTGAGAGAGTTAAAGCACATGCAGGACAATTTATGGGTGCAAGTTGGCAGATGAAAAGACAAAAATCAGTACATTATAACTCTTTTTGTATGAAGCTTACATATTTACAAAATTCAACCCTACTCTACACTAAAAGGAAAAGTAGGAATGTCACACCTATGTTGAAGACAAAGCAACACAAATGGAAAGTGCAAAGTGGTCATCATTCTGAACCTATATTTCATTTTGCCAACTTCACTCACTTCACTCACGAGTATGTATTTTATATATATAGAGGTTATCATTTTAATCAACAGGTCACACACTCAGATGAACAGGAATGAAAGAAAGCCACCAGTCATGTTCACTGATTAAAGAAAATCTAATGTTCATGTTTCATCATTTAAGAAACATTGCATTATTTACTACAGTGCATCCAGCAACAAGCATTCAGTTTTCTGTTTCGAGTTTTCCAAATGCATACTCATTGTGATCAAGCTGGTTGCTGTTGAGATGTGAACTCATTACATGCTGAGGATAATATTATACATTATTTTCTTTCGAGATCCATGTCAAGGTATGGACAGATTGACCATTATAATTCAAGGATAGTGTCAGAATAGCGTTGCCATATTATTGTCATAATAGCTTGGTGCTTTCAGACGCCAAACTATTCTGCCTCCAGCCTTTAGCAATCATGGTCAATCCACAACCTGTCCTAGCATGTCCAAGTGTTATGGGCTAAGCATCGGTCAACAAACTACTGAAGTATTAAATATCTATAAACAGCATACAACCATACTCATCTGACAGAATACAATTTGGAAAAAAAGAAATGCATATATGCAACTTACGATGCCACAGTTCTAAGCATGCATCTGTACATGTTTGAAAATGGACTCTGAAGGAAAAAAAAAAAATAGCGCTGACAGTGTGCTGCTTGCATGCTGACAGCGAAGACAAAAACACCGTGCTGGCCTGCATGTGGTTAATACATGTGAAAGCTTATGCTTTGATCCCCCTGCGCATTGCAACGGCCAGCGCAGTAAACTACTGGTAACTGCATGGGGGAGGGGTGGTGGTGGTTAGATTGGAATGTGAAACTGGTCTGTATGCAGACACACACATGGCAACCAGCACAACCTACTACAACTAACAAAAGTCACTCTGATAGATAACTGTCATTATTTGCAAACCCATCCAGATCATCCTCAGGGACATCACTGGCATCGCACATGGTCTGTCTGGGGCGGAAACTGTAGATGGTTGGCTACCGCCTCAACTCTAGGCATATGGTCCGCCTTCTCAGTCAGGTAGCCTGGCTTTTCCTCTCGGATGTGGTCGATGCTTTTGCTGAGGGTCCTAGGACCCTCTCCGCCTTCACACCCCCCGCACCAAACGCAGCACTTTCGGCCCCCGCACTTTCTCTGTCTGCGGACCATCCATCTAGAACACTCTCCCACTCTTCCTCCGTCAGAAACCCTCTCCCTCTTCCGTTCCACTCCGCCCTCAAAACACCCCCACCCGGGTCTGCCCTGGGGGACTTGGGTGGGGTTAACTACTTTTTAGTTCCCATGGTTCAGCCCCACAGGGTGGGTTTTCCCCTCTATTCTGGGGCATGTGTTTCTGTCTACCCTGGTCCATTCACTTGTACTTTCCTTTTTTAAACTCTCCCTACTGTCTGCGCTGTCTGTAGCTCTTGATATTGGATGTGTGTTGCTAAATGGTCTTAGCCCATTTTGCGTATTAGACCGACTGGCAACATACATTCAATATTCTGTTTAAGCTTTTGTTTCACAAGCAGTGCAGGCAGGTCCTGGGAAAGTCAAGTTGTTGCTGTCGGGACGTTAAGCAATGTACAACCAACCAACCAACAAACCGCCCTCAAAACTCACCTCTTTCAACAGTTCTAGCACTCTAACGCCACCACACATCCCACCCCCAGCTGACTGTCGTAACGTATTTGTGGTATGCGAGTCATTGTTAAAAGCGTGCACATGCGTGCGTGAGTTGTGAGTGCGCGCTTAGAGTTATAATTATTATAAGATAAGCGCATTATAAATACAGTAATAATAATAATTATTATTATTATTAGTAGTATTCACTGTCCCTCTGGAACAATAACAAATGTCTTCAGTATCCGCACAAAGGATTTCAAAAGGAAAAGCTGGCAGACTTTCCCTGCGGAACATCACCATGCATCATTATGCATGCACGTATACAAACTGCAGTTTATGGTTTGAATTCAAACTGAATCAGCAGCAGTAGTCGGTGTCAGTAACACTACCAGCTGGTTGATGAGAGTCATGCCCCCTTCGCGACGACCCCCCCCCCCCCCCCCCCCCCCCGCCCAACCCCTAACAAGTACACACAAATCACACTAAATTTGTATCTTCATCTATCTAAAATATTCAGAATATGATACTGTGGCTTACCTCTCTCGCCAGCTGCAGCTTCATTTCTGTTCTTCTCTGCTGTCGGTGCTGGCGAAGTGCTGATCGGTCGGATGCTCGGAATGGCTCCGGGTCAGTTTGATTAGCAGCTTCTTTGCAAATTTCATTCTAAATTTCATGAAAAAATCGTGATCCTCTAAATGTGCAGAGCACACTAACGTCCTTCCATTTCCTTTCTGAAAAGCTCTGCGACTGAGTGGAGCGGACGAAGCGGTCCCACGGCGGCCACAAAGCCTGATCTGTGGGCTATGTGTGAAGCGATGTTTCTTTGGTTGATCTGTTGTTGTACCCACCAGCAACACAAACTTGCCCCGGCATATTTCTAAATCACCACGCAAAGAGTCCGTGTAAAACTGAAAACGATACAGCTATCACACAGCGTGCAACGGCGTTGATGCTTCGAACAAAGACAGTGAAACGAACGGATTTGAACGATCGCGTCATGTTTGTGACGTCATGTCAGGTGCCTTTTCCGAAGATTGCCGAAGATTTTCTTTTTCGAAGGCCAGGTTTTATTTTTGCTAATATCAAAGTATCTACGCAAAGGCAAAATAAAGCGTGCACATATTTGCATTCCTCGTGTTTTTTTCAGTTGGATATATATTTTTTATATCACAAAATGACTGTATTTCATGGTTTGATGAAATGTAGATGGGCACCCACCAGCTTCACTTTAAATGGGTTAAAAGCACACTACCGCCGCAACTGTTCAAAGATGAACTTCTGTACTGTTACGAAACGCTACACACAGGTCTAGCTATGGGTTCTTTTAGACACAGAAGAATCCAGTTCAGCACACGTCGTCTTTATATCAAGTAATCTGACAATGACTCCACTCCGTTCTATAACTACTACAATAACAGTACGAGAAATAGCTAAAATTAGATTGACACGCTAACTGCAGCGCAGAATAAATAAGTGCTTTTACGCGTGTGCTTTTGCTGCGTGTCCCAACCGCTGTAAAGTTCATTAGGTGTGTCGACAAGGCATAACAAATGCAAATGGTGCTGAAATGTGTCTTGAAAATTTACGCATTATGGCTTATAATGTCTTGACTGTTGCTGACGATACCGGCACCCGGCGGCTTAGACGCAACAACGATACCGTTCGGACAAAAAGACGCGTATTTTACGCGTCTTTTCCGCCGAGCGGTATCGTCAGTAGACGTCAAGTGATTGCGGTCAGAACTCAGCATTGTAAAATTTCAAAGTGACCCCCAATTAAACCCAGCACCGGATCAATCAGTTTTCAAGGGAGAGGGGGGGGGGTTGGGGGGGGGGGCGGGTGCTCAACTTTTATTTTTTCTATTGCCAGGGTCTAGTATATATCAAAACACCATAACCGATTCTGTTCTTTTGACGTTTTTGAAAGTTTCTAACTGGTGTTACGTACGGCACTGAGCACAAGCGTTACAACTCAATTTTAAACACAATTATTTATAGTTTGATGCCAGGTTTTCGGGGGGGGGGGGGTGCTGTAGTACCAACCCCCCCCCCTTCCTGGATCCGGCCCCGAAACCCTGTTGTTTTCATCCCTACGTCACAGGAACAATCCCTTTAGCACAAACTGTACCACATGATCAAGCTACAAAACCCTTGTTTTCATCTCTACGTCACACGACCAGTCTCTTTAGCGCAAACCGTACCATGTGACCGGGATACAAAAACCCTTGTAGCGACAAATGGCTGACTTGTAGCCCTCTTTGTGGCGCGTCTTGGATGCAAGTTTTGTTCTATAAAAGATCACCAAACCGTTCTAAAGTACAAAGTTACTTAGTGTTGTTCGAAACAACAAGCACAGTACTGGAGACGGCAACGGGGAGTCATGAAAGATTTTTAAATTACGTCATATGTCTATTATGTATAAATGTATATTCCTTTGTCGTCAGTCATGTCTAGGGTGATCCAGGTCAGAAGATTTCTTCTTAATTTCTTTTGCGAAAACATTGGAGGAATGAAACCAAATACGTTATTGGTAGCAGGGGCTTGCTGCACGGACCCTTGTAGGCCTTCGGGAGGTCAAAGGAACCATTGTAGCCCTCAGGCCTTCGCTGTACAATGGTTCCTTTCACCTCCCTCAGGCCTACAAGGGTCCGTGTAGCAAACCCCTGTTAACAATAACTTATATTGTAGCGACAAATGGCGGACTTCTTGTAGCCCTCTTTGTGATTTTTAAATTACGTCATATGTCTATTACGTATAAATGTATATCCTTTGATGTCTGGCGTGATCCAAGTCGGAAGATGTCTTCTTGATTTCTTTTACGAAAATAGTGGAGGAATGAAAACAAATACGTTATTGGTAGCAGGGGTTTGATGCTCGGACCCCTGCGACCAATACTCATTGTGTGACACTTATAGTCGGAATTTCGAGTTTTAACTCATTCGCGGCCAGCCGCATCCGATGCCGCGCATCCGGATGCGGCTGGCCGCGAATGAGTTAAGCGGCTGTACCGCCACTTTTCTTCTGGTTTGTGTCACACTGACATTCAGTAACGGCCGCTTCTTTGTGCAGATAACCGTCACATCCTGGTGCGCAGTGCCTTCAGCCAAGACTGGAGCAAGGGCGAAAACAGGGGTGTAGACTGATTAGTCTGACGATATTACCAGCGCATGTGCTGCGGAAATTCTAGAGCTTTTTTTCCCAAAGGTGCGTGCTTACACAGTAAAGCAAAGCTGCAACAGACGATTTGCGTGAATAATCTTCTTGTTCTAATTCGTGAAGTTCTGGTGGAGTGTGTGTGTGTGTGTGTGTGTGTGTGTGTGTGTGTGTGTGTGTGTGTGTGTGTGTGTGTGTGTGTGTGTGTGTGTGTGTGTGCGTGGGTACGTTTGAACGTTCGTTCGTTCGGCCAGACGTTCATTTGTCTGTGGGTTTTTTTGTTGTTTTTTTTTTTTGTTATTAGTATTTATTTATTTATTTATTTATTTATTTATTTATTTATTTATTTAGCATTTACTGAGAGATCAGGCTATAAAACAATGCCCGATGTAGAGAGAGGGAGATGGAGGGTGTGTGTGTGTGTGTGGGGGGGGGGGGGTATGGTGTTCTGAGGTTGATAACCTGACTCAAAACAGAAGAACATGATATGACGAAGTTGACCCACTGTGCCTAAACACTCGACGGCGCCATGACAGAGTTCCGACTGTCTGCCCGTAGACAACACATAGAATGTTCCTGTTCACAATGCCACTTCAAGAGCCAAGTATTCTAGATCCGCTGAGCACTATGTACATGTCGAGAGATCGATCGTCCATGCAAGCTGAAGGGCAGTTACTAAGGCGCCAAGCTGCCGATCAGTAACGGTATACCCTTCAGCTTTCATGATCGATCCGATTCCTCGCTGCTCAGCCTGACACTAGAGGTAAAAGCGGCTGTGAAGAAATGAACTGCCGTATCCCTCCTGCTGCCAGTGCACCTGTTTCTGTTTACAAAGCAGACAAAAAATTGAAACAATAAGTTAGTATTTGGGGTTTCCAACGAAGCCTTTGTCGGGTTCGGCGCCAAGCTGATCAGTCGATACCCTCGAGCTTTCATGGTTGATCCTTCCCCAATGCTGACACTGGAAGCAAAAGTGGATAACTGCATATCCTTCCTGCCGCCGTTGCATCTGTTTCTGTTACAAAGCAACAAAACATAAACCTGAAACAAGAAGTTAGTATTTGCTGATTGTAAAGAAGCCTTTGTAGAGGTTCCAGTGAAACACTCCCCGGTCCCAGGAGTCCCTTAGCATGCCAACCTAGCTCCTGCCGTGATTTAACCCATTACATCTTGAGGCTGGTTGTGATTAATTTGCTTTTTGTCCTATGAAGGCTACTTTACAGATTACAAGAAAGATAGACTGTCATAGTTCAAGGGTGGTGCCAGAATAGCTTGGCGCCTCAGGCGCCAAGCTATTCTGGCACCACCTTGAACTATCATAGTCAAATTTATTTCAAGCAACAGTGTATCAGGATGAAGAGGGTTAAACAATGGAAACCACGCTTTTCTCAGAAATGGACAACATGGCTTTTGCGAAATCACGGCAGGCTCCCCTGCTCCACCTTCAAGAGGCATAAATTCTCACGAGCTCCTGCGGCCGCAGGACCTCATGAGATTCTATGCCTCTTGCTGTTAATTATCATCCTCAACTGACGCACATTCATTTATCTTTGAAGGAGGAGGTTATTAGCTGTTTACAAATAGAAAGGTTTTTGTTTGGGTTTTTTCCCCTCCCAGTTGGAGCCTCGGTAGTAATTTTAATTTTTGTTCTCTTCTATTTTAGGAGCATTCAACACACAACTTAGTTTTCAGTTCTAAAAGATAAATATTCAAGATGAGATGAACCATAACCCACAAAGTCCCTTCTATATGAGAGCCAAACCCACAAAGTCCCTTTTATCGGAGCTGTCCTCGCTGTCAAGGATCTCTCTACCTGTTGTCTTTGACCCGATTCTGCTGTTGAAATAGTCTTCTATTATCGTGCAGTCACTCCATTTTCCGACACTGTGATTGGTCAGCATCTAAAAATCGCAGGGGGGCTCAATTATCCATTGCCTACCTGCTAGAACCATTCCGGCCATACCTGTAATTTCTAACCAGCTGGCCAATCCGCAATTCTAGTATTGCGCACGAATCTGTCCTAGGTCTTTCGTCTGAGCGCTTAGATCAGGGCTGACCGGCACCTTACATCATAAATAAACGGAAAACACAAAGAGCAAATGGTGGCAGACGACAGGGATTTTTTTTTTATGCCTTATTTTGAGATGACTCAAGCGGTGAGCAGTACACAAGTGCTACACAAATGTGTCGCAATTCAAACTGAACTGAGAGCTCGAAACTTTCTATTGTGCGTGTCAACAAGTATGCTGTTTAAAAAGCAAAGTCTGTTGCCACTCGCGCAGTAAGAGAGAAAGAGAAATAAAAACTTCAAGTGAATACAGTGGAGAAAAGTACTTCCTTACTACAGGTTCTGGAATTGTCAAGGTCTGCTTGGAAGCAGCACCGCTGGTAAACGTTTGAAATTCCAGCAGCAAAAAATCAAGCACTCTAGTTTACGTAACCGGGCATGGTAGCCTATACATAAAGAGTTGCGTCCCCTGTGTATTTCCCAGAAAAATCAGTCTGACGTCAGAAGAGAGAGAGAGAGAGAGAGAGAGAGAGAGAGTGCGTCGATGTCTGCGTCGTGACGAAATTTCTGCTTTTACGTACTACACCGTCACTGTCTGATTTTCTCAAGAAGTCGAGATTTTTTACTTTTTTTTTTTTTTAAGGGTAGAACTATTTATTACTGAAAAAGTTCAAAAGATACAAAGCTGGCTAACGAACTCATCCAATGTCTTTCAATCCGGCTATATCCAAAACCACAAGTGAATATAATGAAAATAGCGGAATCTAATGTGAGTCAACCGACTTCCTATAATTCTTCAATGATACATCCAATTGAAAATGCTCGGAGGGGCTCATAGGCACCCACTGAATGAAGCACCTCCCCTAATTTCAAGCTTGTACGTACGCAAACTTCGCAGATTGCGTTGTTACATACATACACACATACGCACATACGCGCACGCACACACACATACACACACACACACACACACTGACACACACACACACTGACACACACACTGACACACACACATTCACACACACACACACACACACACACACACACACATACATACACGCGGCCTTTCGGGCCAAAAGTACGTTCTACAACGAGGTTTGCATGACTCAGACATGACGTAATTTTTATCTTGTTACTTCACTGTCAGAGTTTTAGTCTAGCCGGCCTATGATGTCGAGTGTGTTCTTTTGAAATCGCTCCACCGCGTCCCGTCCTAAAAAGTATCTTCTATAAATAGAAGATACTTAAAAAGCAGTACAGGAAAGTCACACACATCTTTTATCAGCAGACTTCTCCACAAGTTCAAAAGTTGAAATATGCCACCAATTCCTGATAACTGACATGCAGCAGACTGCATCGTTCTGTTAATGCGTAACATATCTCCGTGCCCTGCACATTTTTTCAAAAGTTTTCATCCCAGGAGAGAACTCAAGATACAAATAACATGATAAACAGGATTTTGACGGGTACGTCAGTGATAAATTGTGGCGTCAGTATCTGCTACCTCACTTACTAGTGCAGGCAAGGATAAAAAGTAAAACTTTGTGTAACTCATTATATCAGCCCTGACGCACTACAGCAGGAGATGGGTCGACCATGATAATTCAAGGGTAGTGCCAGATTAGCTTGCGTCGGCGTCAAGCTAATCTGGCACTGCCCTTAAATTATCATGGTCGATCCATCTCTTGCAACAGGTGCATAGTCGTTAGATGACAACTCCAAAATTTGGGAAATACGTGCGTCGGGCTGAATGAGTTAATAGTACTGAAGAAAAGACAAACAAATATGACAAGAATAACTTGAACTATAGCCGTTTCTTCCACCCTACACTGAGGAGAGGAGCTCTCTTTAAAGCTGGCAGAAACAGCTCGCTTGCGTCGTTTTTATACCCCTTCTTCTTCGCCTTCTTCAGAGCAAAATACTCGAGCAATCGAATTAGACCGAGCCAGTGTTTTTTCAACCCCGCGTTTCATTAACGCGGCTCATTATGTTGACAAGTTTCATGGCCTGGCGCGACTGGAAGTTGCGGGTTTATCAGTTACACACATCTTCCAATCGTTCCCGTGCCCTACTTTTGCTCAGACGTGACAGTCTAAAAAAAAAACTAAAAAAAAACAACATCTGCAAGAGGCGCAGATCCTCACGAATCCTGCAGTCGCTGGGGCTCATAACTGAGGATCTAAGTCTCTTATCTATACGAAAAAAAATGGATTGCATCTCAGTGTATATTTCAAGAAGTTGCCGATGTTTTAACATGCAGCTGATAAGCACGGTACAGGGTAAGCACGTGCAGTGCCGGCCGGCTTGTCAGTGCCGGTATGCCGGTGTCACTGTTTCTATTCTCACCTCCAAGAAATCAAGTAATTCATTATGTATGTAAAAGGGTCAGTAAATACTGACGCGGATGACAGACCATGAGTGTAGCGAGAGCACGAGCACATGCACTCAATCCTTGACATATGTAAGAAACACAGATTCAAATCAGTCAGTGACACTACAAACACGCAGCAATAAGAATAGCCGGGATTGCCATGACACCAATTCAGCCAGCAGAGTTTCATGAAAGGTAAGACTGTTGCACTGAAAAATGGATTGGGTCCTAGTTTCTGACATCTACTCACGTTAAAAAGACGAAATGTTCGGGCCATTTCATTTAAACATGTAGGCGCCTAAAACTGTATGATACAGCCGACAAATGACCGAGTCAGTTCATCAAAAGTAGAGTCTACCGACCGCGACATTTGCTGGATCGGCGCCGCCGGATCCCAATTTCTGACAGCGCCGCCGGTCTATACAGTCCTCGAACGGAGGAAATATAGGCGTTTGTCACTACACGTGTATACCTGTAGATGTGCCTTGTAACGATTGTAGCATTGGGAACAGAGCGAGAGAATGCCCACGTGCCTGTCATCCCTGATGATCGGTAATGTAAAAGGCCGACCCCTATCAAATGTCTGCTGACGTCGCGTCTTCTTACTCTTCCCTCTGTAACTTGTTCTCTTTATAGATCCTCCAGTCAGTCAACCCATCTACAAGAGGCATAGATCCTCATGAGCCCCCGCATTTGCGGGAACTCATGAGGATCTACGCCTCTTGCTGGTCCCATTTTCACCCGTGTTTTCAGGTAGTGGGTTTGTCTCCGGGTTCAAGCCGAAGATAGTTGTGTTGCCATTGCTCCTGTTCGTCTTGGTCCTTCTCCAAGACGAGGGCCGGGCTGCCTTCCAGGCTCCCTGCCTAGCAACGTATACAGTCTGTACAGTGTACACTCTAGGTCGAGAATCACCGATTTATGAACAACAGACATAGATCTATAAGATGGCCCGGCGGATACCTCGTGGGCTTCATTAGGGACTGGGCTTTTTGCCGGCTACATTTATGTCAGAGTTTCTCCGGCATCGAGTATGCAGGTAGATGGAGTGCGCAGTCCAAGGTGGAGAAAGTCAGTCTGGCACTGAGATCCATCGGTATCTGACATTAGCTTGTCAGTCGCTAGCCCAGGCTCTTGCTTCTGCAAGAGGCCATAGATTCTCACGAGTCCCTGCATTCGCAGGGACTCATAAGAATCTGTGCATCTTGCTTGCGAAGATCTGCCTTCATATTCCTTACATCTCCTTATCTCAGACGAGAACTGAAAGTCATGCGGAGTTTAAGCCTGAGAGTGGATGCACGCTGTACCTCCACATACCGAACAGGGCATAGGCGCATCCTGCTCATGCATTCAGCTTCCCGCACGCGCGCGCGTTCGTCCCTTCCATATAGAGCACGCAGGAGGGGTAGGGTTTCAGTCCGGTCCTCCGAGCCCGCCCCCTGGTCCCGACCAATGGTCGGCCCGTTTGCATAATCCGTAGGCAGGTAATTAGTGGCTGAGGTATATAGAGCCCGGGTCTGTCTGTATCTCCTCAGAACAGCTTGCGATCGTAAGTATTGCTGGAGTGTTGTGTGCAGTGCCTCGCCTGTATCTCTCACCTTACCTGTGAACCTAACCGGTTGCCGGTACTATAGTACACTACTAGCACCCTCCAATCTCAACCTTTAATTTGTATTTAACCCGTGTGTCTCCTCTCAAACCTTGCCTTTCATTTTCGCACTCGACTTTCCGTTTCTTGTTTATTTATTTTTTTTACCCACCATCTTTCAAGAAAAAATGGTAATCAGTTATAATTGTATGCGGCTCCGAAATCCGGTGCAAGCATAATGAGTGTGACCCCTAGCTTGAATTACCTGTTTGGTGGAGGCCGAGCATCCTCCATTGACTTGCGCCTGATTAGTTGTTCTCAATCTGTGTGGCTGCCCGCTCCTCAGTGCGGATTTCAATATGGGTAGGCGTTTTCAGTAGCTGATTGAATGTGTGTGCATGCGATTGTGTTGATCCGATTACAAGAGCCATTCCGATCCTGTAAATACTTGGTGCGGATTAACCCTGTTCAGAAGTGGAGTAATTACATGGCCAGCTCCGCTCAGTGCTGCCGTGCCCACAGACTCAGTGCCGGTGTGGAGGTCGCGGCATTCTCTCCGCTCTACATGAAATCTTTCCTTCTTCTTTTTCCTGCAACTTTGTGTGTGCCCCAACAGACAAACTCAGCTTCAACTTGGAACGTCTTTGCTTGACCTTCAGGCGTGTGATTGACTGACATTGAACACAAATGATGTGAATATACTGACTGCTTAACCCGGTGTGTGAGTGTACTTGTCACTGACTCGCCATTCAACGTCACTGATTTTCACGTACCCTGGAGTGTATTTTACCTATTTTCATCGGCCACTTTGACCCAAACCTTGGTGTGTGGTACTTGTACCTGAGCTGCTCGGGTGTACCGATGGCGACTGACCGGCTGTGTGTGTAACCGCTACTTGATTTGTTTATGCCGATGAAAAAACTGAGTACTGAATCTTCCGGTCATGAGCCCCGCTGTTTCAGGCCTGTGTGGAATTCGGAACTTCCTGCCTGCGGTGTGTGGATTACCTTACACAGCCTCGCTCCGTATTTGTGTCTACCTGTCTGCTGCCCTCCGGATATCCCAAATAAGGATATATCCTACAACAGTGATTGACCCGGCTGTGACTGCATGTTGTTTCGTTACTTATTTTTTTGCATGTCGCAAACTGTTCTAGTTTATTGCTTATTTAATTTTGATACAATTATGCATAGGATACGACAGCAAGTAGCCTACTTGTTCCGCTTTGACTCACGTAGCCCACCTGCCCAGGTGAGTTACGAGTCACTTTGCACTGAAGGCCAATCGGCTTTAGTACTGAATACACACTGGTTGTATAATCCACTCTGTGTTTATTTTGCATTCTTTGCTTGAGCAATTTCTATCGTACTTGTAAAAGAGAATGACATTGCGTATTTCCGATACTACACGTATCCGAAACTAATATTATCAGTTTATTTTAAAATGTTTAGGGTTTTAAACGCATTGTAGATTGTTCTACATTACTACAGAATAAAACTGAAAGCGTCTATTTGTTATTGTTATTTTGGCTACTAAACCCTGCTATTTTCGAAATGAAAATGTTCATTATGCAATGCATTTCAGGTTATAATAAGATGAAAACAGATAAGCAATCATCCCTTTTTTTGTAAATCATTGTAATTCGCTTCTAAAATAGACGCCTCATCATTTTTGGTACATAATTGCTACTAGTTCCTAAAACAGATTTCTATTAAAAGGCAGAAATATCGGAAATAAATACGACAACGCCGTAGGGTCCTGAAGAACAGACCTGCACAGTGATACTGATATAACTGGGCCAAGTTCGAGCAAGCAAAGACATCGGTCCGATGTCGGCCGCAGTTGGCCCGCGCACGGCCGTGCGCGGGCCAACTACGACCGACGTCGGACCGATGATCTTTTGTGCACTGGCTACACGATATTGACAAAAAGGCCGTCCGCGTCTGTCAAGCTGTTATTGGTTCTGTAACATTTTCTTGTATTCTGTTTGTCCGTCACAGAGCTGTTCTGTCGTTGGCCTTGGGGTGTCCTCAGTCTTCTGACCGCGGCTGTCTCACACCTTTTGAGATTTCGATTCTGAAGAGGAGACCACCGGTCTACTGCTTCATCCGCAATAATGGCGTCGTTCGATCCAAATGATCCCGACTTTCTGTACCTTGCGGTCGACCGCAAGAAGTTGATGAAGGAACAGACCCAGACCTTCGACGGCAAGAAGAACTGCTGGGTGCCCGATCCCAAAGAAGGCTTTGCCGCTGCTGAGATCGTCAGCACCAAGGGTGATGAGATAACCGTTCAATTAATCAAGAACGCCGAGGTGAGTTGTCTTTTCTTGTCTTATTAGTGATGAAGTGAATCTCTACTACTCAAAATACGTTACGGGCCAAACTCGAAGAAATGGGCATAGCGTCAAATTGGCACAATTTTGTCAAATCAGATTTTAAGTGTTTGCCTTCCAATTTGTGGATACGGCTGTAGACTACAGTCAACAGTCGTATGAAAGAAAATTCCACGACAAAATCGTTACACTTTGCGTGTTGGTAGCGGTTTTAGTCGCGATGATTCCTGTCGGAATCATCGCGACTAAAACCGCTACCAACAAGCAAATGGTTAGAATTTGACATAGCCGACCATTTTTTCACAGTAGAGATTCATTCAATGAAAGCAGTTATGCTTTGTGAAGTCAAAGACAGTAAGTCTATTTTTTATACAAAGCAATTTTTTTTAATTGAATGTGAAAATCTCGCTTTTCGCAAAAAAATGGACTTACTCTCTTTTGCCCTGTTGTTTTTTGTTTGTGTGTGTGTGTGTGTGTGTGTGTGTGTGTGTGTGTGTGTGTGTGTGTGTGTGTGTGTGTGTGTGTGTGTGTGTGTGTTTTGTTTGTTTTGTTTTTTTACTTTTCTAAGTGAATCTGTAATCATTCGATGAATATATTATGCTTCAAACTAATGTTTATCTATTTCTGCTGTCATGATCTTCACAGATATGTTTGAGCGGGGGATCCCCGGTATCACGATTGTCAGTGCTTTCGGTTAATGATTTAGAAATTTTACGACTGACACAATAAAAAGTTGTAATACACTTTTATGAAACGCCTTTTTATTTTCCTGTTCGATTATGTTTCTTTGAGCATTACACAATGGCCTCCATACCTTTTGAAATTGCTACTCCCATAGTAAAATGACGAAAGTACTTGTTGGCCAAAAGAAGGCAATGAACGATACCCATGTTTTGGACCGGTTTTGTTTTTGACCTTGCAGTCGAAGACGTTCAAGAAGGATGACATCCAGCAGATGAACCCTCCCAAGTTCGAGAAGATCGAGGACATGGCTAACATGACCTACTTGAACGAGGCCTCTGTCTTGTACAACTTGAAGAGCCGTTACAGCGCTGGCATGATTTACGTGAGTGATTTCTTTTTCTTCCGATTTGTGACGTTCACCCACTTTTTATTAATATTTCGGGTAAATACCCTTTGTCAAAATAGACAAACAAACAAACATAGAGATTAGCCGCTACTTATCTTCAATGGCAGAAGATTCCTTCTGCCATTGAAGATAAGTAGCGGCTAATCTCTATGTTTGTTTGTTTGTCTATTTTGACAAAGGGTATTTACCCGAAATATTAATAAATTGTGTTGTACCCGTCTTTTCTAAGCGTGTTTCTTTCTCCGTTGGGTACTTCTTTGCATATTACACGCTTGGCAGTCACCTTTTTGGTCTGGATTGTTCACCCACTTTGACTTGTTTCCGGCCTTGGTGGCTGCATGCACAAGGGAGACAACTTGAAAGTCAATGACCTTTGTATGTTTGTGGCCACACGGGGCAATTGCTTCCGGTGCATGTAGTAACTTTTACGCCAGAATGAATAGTTTTAAAAAATATTCCTCCCTTTTTGCAATTGTTTTAGGATTTAAAACTTCCATTTTTTGCCTTTTTTTGGTGTTTTGAGCAACAAAAGGCATGACAGGTGGTGTGAAAAAGAGCAAAATCTGGATAATTTTAGTCGACCTAGTGTGTTCATAGGAGCCTTATTGGGGCATGTGCACGGTTGTATGCAGGCTTGCAGACGACAGTTTTGTCATGGGGTATTTAGAGCATTAGAGTGTTGTGAAAAACGCTAACTCTTAATTTTTTAAAGAATTTCTGAAAATGTTTCTCCTGTGATGTGCTCCGCGTGGAAGTTGTTTTGGCAGAAAGGTTCTTCGTTCATAGTTTTATGCTGCAAGAGGCTAATAGAGAACAGTACTGTGTGAAAAGGGGGCGTAACCTAATTGCCCGGTGTGGCGGAAGTTTAGGACCTCTAACGTAATAAGACTTTTACAGCTGTTTGCGATATTCCTTCACGTCACGCCCCTGGGGGTGACAGGGGTGGGAGGGGGGGGGGAGGAGGGGGTGTTAACGATGGAAGTCCACTGAAAAGGTAACTTTAAAATACTACTTAATTTACATTGCGGCGAAGGCCAAATGTTTCAGGAGCATTGTTCGTCTCTTTCTCCCTTAATAAATAAATAAATAATAAATAAATAAACTTCCTCTCTCTCCCTCCCTCTCTCTCTCTCTCTCTCTCTCTCTCTCTCTCTCTCTCTCTCTCTCTCTCTCTCTCTCTCTCTCTCTCTCTCTCTCTCTCTCTCTCACTGCGCTACTGCCACATTTTCAACAACAAAAAATGCGTTAAACACCTGCCGTCTCCAAGAGGCATAGATTCTCATGAGTCCCTGCAAATGCAGGTGCTCATGAGAATCTGTCTGATGTTTTCAGGGTCCTCGGAAGGAGAAAGTCGTTGGGTTTTAAGCCTACCACTCAACAGAAGCACAAACATGTAGCTGTTTACGAGGCCAAACTGGGTGTAGGAGATAAGGGACGCTTGGAGAAAAATATCTTAGCCCCCGTTTGCGTTATCAGTCCATGTAATCACTTGCAGTTCCCTGGCAAAGCAGGATGATATGGGTTGCCACGTATTCTGCCTCCTGAAGCGGGCAAAAGACAGTAAGTTCATTTTTGCGAAAAGCAAGATTTTTTATTGTAGTACGATGAAAATCTCTCTTTTCACAAAAGTGGGCTTTACTGTCTATTCCCTCACAGGGCAGGATTAACGCCGGTGACTGATGCGGGTCTTTGAATAATTAAAGTTTTTGTATATGGCTTGCCATGCACTTTTTATTTCCAGGCGAAACATCTTTCACGACTTCAAATTCATGTTTTAAAAATGGGGACGACAGAAACAAATAATCCTCTGTTTTACAGTTCATGTATTTATATGTTTAACTCATTGTGTCCACATTTTGGAGTTATCCTATGAGGACCGCATTACATTCCCGGAGACAGATTGACGATGATAGTTCAAGGGTGGTGGCAGAATAGCTTGGCGCCTATAGGCGCCAAGCTTTCCACCACCACCCTTGAACTATCATGGTCGAGTTATACCTTGCTGTGGTGTGTCGCGGACAGAATGAGTCACGTATGTATTTATTGATCTTGTCCCCCACAGACCTACTCCGGCCTGTTCTGTGTGGCCATCAACCCCTACCGTCGTCTGCCCATCTACACTACCAGCTTGATCGACAAGTACCGAGGCAAGAGGAAGACTGAGATGCCGCCCCATCTCTTCTCCATCGCTGACAACGCCTACCAGTACATGTTGCAAGGTACGTGTTCCATGCGCCATTAGGATTCCACCAGTCTCAGTTCTTCCCCTTTGTTGTTGTGGGTGTGTCGCGTTTGTGTTCGTGTTCATTTATCAATTATTTATTACTTTATTTACTTTGTTGTTCCTTCATTTTTTTTTTTTTCTTTTATTCTATATTTTGTTAGAATTTTTTTTTTTAATTTTCAAGGGTAGTCTGTGTCTGTGGACACTTATATTTGTGTGTGGATGTCGATGGGAGTCTTTGACATGTTGACAGCAACTGGGTCTCCTGTATAAGTTGTTAGGAAATGGCACTACACAATTCACCTAGTTAATGTGCAGAGGATGTTTAAATAAGATGATGGTGATGATAATGACGGCGTCGATGGTACACAAAATCTAGAACAAGGTGACTGCCAAGCGTGAAAAAAATGCAATAACCATGAGAGAAAGAAACACGTTTAAGCCTTTAACTGTCCAGAAAAAGTGAACGCCACCCATCTGCAAGAAGTAATAATAATAATAATAATGCATAGCATTTATATGGCGCATTTATCATATTTATAATATAACTCAATGCGCAGAATGTAGCCGCGAACTGAACCCAACAAGCACGCTCACGTGAATCACACGCATTCACTCACACACTGTACGTAAACACAGAACATTCACGTGGTGCTAAGGGCAAGCTCAAGCGAGCTACTGACGGTATTTGGAAATCGTTTTGTATTTGAATTTTTATTATTAAGTTGGCTGAAACTGATACCAAAGTGGAGGGGGAGGAAGAGCCGGAGTACCCGGAGAAAGAACCCCCGACGGTCCGCCCGAATTAACGGTGACACTTAATAGAGGAGAAACTTGAAATCCGACGCCGGAACCCGGAATCGAACCTCGCACCTTTAGCATTGGTGGCAGGCGCCTTAACCACTGCGCCACGGACCGCCCCGCATTGCGGGGGCTCATGAGGATCTATGCCTTTTGCTGAAATCGCTTTGTATCCATTTCCCTCGACGGGACGTTGAAGTTTACAATGATTTAAGAAATACAGCCTGCGTCCACTGGCAGTGAAGGTGTAAAAATAGACTGATATTTAACTACATGTTTTGTATCAGTCTGTTTGTCTTCCTCTTTCTTATTAAATGTGTTTCTTTCTGCCTTGGTTAGTATTTGACGATGGTTATATTGAAATTGCAAATATACTATTCCCGATGCTAACAGTACAGAATCGCACCAGTAAAGACGGAGTTGAGAAGGGCCAGGTGAAACAGCGTACCTTACTGATGACCAGTCGTAACATGTTGGTACCTGAGAACAAACATTCAACCTAAATGTTCAATCTGAAATTTGTTTCATAACGTGGGCTTAACAGTTTTAAGAGACAATTTTATAACTCCACCACTTATAAACATGAGCATAGTTCAAAGAGCTAGTCAGTTTATCACTCCAGCAAGCAGCTAGTTCTTATGTGGTGTAAACTGAATCAATTTTGTTTACTAGCAGTGTAGTGAGGGGGGTACAGCGAGTACACAAAGTTGTTTACTCAGCAGAATCACAGACGGCATGTTTGTGTGCCAGTGATTACGTCCAGTAATGTAAACAATGAAAGGTACCGTGCTTACTCGTTATGAACTGACATAACACGGCCAACACAGCTCCATAGACTCTTATGAGCCTCCGCAGTCGCGAGGGCTCATACTGAAGGATCAATGCCTCTTGCTGGCTCCAATCACAATTGCGCTGCTCTCGGTCATCGTCGGGCTTTCTCGGCTTTCAGACTGTTCAGTCGTGACTTCATTTACTGCCACTGTAAGAGGGTTATCCCCTTCCGGCCCTGCCACTGTACATACAATTTTGTTTCTGAAATCTTGGTTCATTCAACGACCACTTGAAAAGCCAACACCGTCCGGCAAGAAACATGGAAACAAATTGGTGTCAGCAAGAGGCATAGATCCTCATGAGCCCCCGCAGTCGCAGGGGCTCATGAGGATCTATGTCTCTTGCACTGAGCTGGATCGTCATTCGTATTCACTTTTTTCTCGTCAGTGAAAGGGTTAACACTGAGCAACACTCTAGGGCGAGGAGAGCAGGGGGAGTCAGTGCGAGATACACACACACGCACGAGAATGGGGTCAGAGTAAGAAAGGTATGTAGCTGTAGTGTAAAAGGGGCGTATGGCTTACCGTGGCAGCGCCTTTTGCCGAGTCGAGCACTAGCAGTATCCCATGACAGCTGCCTCAGTCAGTGCCAGGCCATGCACGTGCGCCCCATATATGGCGCAGGCACGCGCTCGCCACGCGTTAGCGATGGGTCCTGTCAGGGTCGTGTAGATGTGTAACGGTACTGCCGTATTTATGGCGGTGTGTAACGCATCGTCTCCATCCGCCCCCCGTCTGGCCCACCTGAAACTCATAGACGGCGGTGACATTGATGATAAATGTACCGTGAGGAACTACTGACTTGGCATTCGTTCATTTGTGCATGTATCAGCGACTGAGAAGCGGCATAGATTCTCATGAGCCCCTGCGACTAAAGGGGCTCATGCGGAGACTGATCCATACCGCTTGTGAATGGAATGGGTTGTAGCACTGATGATAATTACCGTGTGAGCTGCCACTTATCAGTCAATCGTAGACTTAACACAACGGCTGCTTTCTGTCACGGAGTCAAACCAGACTGATGACTGATCTCACAGTGCCGCCAGCCGAGCAAGAGGCACAGATTCTCTTGAACCCCTTTGGTGAGAGGCTTATGAGAATCAGTGCCTCTTCAGTGAGGATGGAGGCACACTTAACTCATTCTACCCCAACACCGAAATCCTTAAATTTTGCCCCTGTCCTCTGAAGACTGCATTGCAGTGCAGGACACAGCTCGGCCATGATAGTTCAAGGGTGACGCGCCTATGGGCGCCAAGCTATTCTGGCATCACCCTTGAACTGTCATGGTCGATCCTTATTTTCCTGTGTGTGTCTGGGGTAGAATGAGTTATGCCTAGTTATGTCCCTCAGTCACCCGACAACACCATTTAGCCTTGGACCATATTTCTGCCTATAGGCCTATCTGCCGCGCGGTGCCGGTTTGGCAGCTACGGTCCCGCCTTTTTAGGCCGATAGGTTAGCCCGTTTTAGTCTGAAATTCCTAGTCACAATAATCATGTGCCCGAGGAGAAAATCATCAGCGCAAATCGGATAATATTCCAGTCCAGCGTATCTTAGCTCGACTTGACACAAAGTCTGAACACTTGCTAAGCTTATTTATTAAATCAGTTTTATTTTTGGACCTCTGACATGTTCAACCGTACGTCTATAGCCGCTATGAATAACCTATAGATAATAATTAAGACTTAGTCGGTCGCCAAGCCAAACTTTCCATCTGCCGCTCAGCCGCCATTTCCTTTGAAATCATGACGATATAACAAGAGAGAGAAATATATCAGGTTAATTAAATCATGGTAAAAATGAAGTTTAGGCCAAAACTTGAGACTTTGTCTAATGTCACTTTGTTAACCCATTCAACCCTGACGCACTACAGCAGGAGATGGGTCTAGCATGATAATTCAAGGGTAGTGTCAGACTAGCTTGGCGCCGACTGACAGGCGCCAAGCTAATCTGGCACTACCCTTGAATTAATATGGTCGATCCATCTCCTGCAACAGGTGCATAGTCAGTCCGCCTTTAGATGACGCCTCCAAAATTTGGGAAATACGTGCGTCGGGCTGCGGAATGAGTTAAAACAATAGGCACAGGTCAGTAGCCTGATTCCTTTGCATTCACCTTTTTTCGGTCAAATATGCTGGCAGATTTAAATCAGCGTACGCCCGGACAGCCATACCTGGCGAAACACTGAAAGGCTACTTCTATGTCACTGAGCCCAGCAGTCAGCACACCTGGAACCAGTTGCATAAACGAGCTTAGTTCTGCACCAGCCACACAACTGGCCCCAGTTCCGGCCATATTACCTGCAATCTGAGCGGCCAGGCAGCAGTAGGCCTATCTGACAAGAATAGCGCACTAGTGTATTCGCAAGAAGGTTTACTACTATATCCACGTCCGGCTCTTTTTTTTTGCACGTGTGCTGCTCTGTCAGTGATTTTGGACCTCGCGGCTGCAGCCGTAAGGTCCAAAATCACAGACCAGCACACTTTCGTAGCACACCGCCTAGGTGAGGCACAGCCTTCGTCGTGAATCCCTTTTCGTCTCCGGCCGAAAGGCATAGATTCTCATGACGCCCGCAGCTACTGAAGGATATGAGAATGTATGCTAGCTAGTTCAGCGTCACTTATGTATCTTCTGATAGCACGGAGGAAATAACAAGACGTTCAAGTCTGTGACTTGACAGGCTTGGCACCGCTCCAAGACAAGATCCTGGCATTTCAACCCCACCTCAGCACGTGCAACACAACTCCGGCGCGTGCCGTGCAAGGCGGAAAGCCGAGCGCGTGGTGTGCGCGCGCCGGCCCGCGGTGACTGAAATCAGTGCCGGCCGCGCCGGTTAGCTGCCTCAGCTAGCCATTTTACGTAATGTCCGGTCAAAGTCGACTAATGAGAAATGTCACTCACTAAACATTTTCTGAAGCATGTAAGCATGCACGTTAATAGGTAAACAATAGTTTCAAGCATGACAAAGACGAGCTCAGTGATAACATTGAGTTACACGCCACTCAGTCAGTACACTGACGCCGCTCCGGCAATAAAAGTGGCACACGCGAAGCATACGCATTACTGAACCCATTATATCGTGAGGCTCATTTAAGTATTAAAATTTGAGTATTGTCCTACTGTGACATTATAGATTTGGAGATATATCAGGCGCCAAGCTATTCTGGCACCACCGGCCTTTGAACTATCATAGTCAAATTAATTACAGTTCAAGCAGTAGTGTATCAGAATGAACACAGTTAATACGGCCTGGTGATAACATTCTTATATCATGTAGCCGGCCACACCATGAAGTTATTGGCAATATATGTGGCTCAGTATGATAACACTATTGCTTCTGAGTCACACGCATTCCCGGCCGTCGGCACCACTAAAAACAGGCAGTCACCATAGTCCTTCACCCACCCACCGTTTTAAAGCCGGGAAAAAGATGCCTTACTATTATAACAGGCGTGTTTTGAGACAACCTGATAGTAACCTGATTCGTCACCGACCCCCCCCCCCCTCGCCCCCCCCCCCCCACCACCCTTTAACAGATTCGAGACGTGCTGCATTCGGATACGCGGCTTCATCAGTTGTAATCGCCGTCATACACCACCCCTGCGTTGTTGATCTCAGTTTTATAGTTATTGTATGAATCATTGACCATGCCACCCACCAGCAGAATATGAAATTTCAGCCCGGCAGTACTGACCGTTGGCATCTTTTCTGTTTCTGTTTCAGATCGTGAGAACCAGTCCATGTTGATCACGTAAGTCGTTGAATCGTGAATAAGTCTGCCCATCCATACCACAACTTTCTTAAGCCCTTCAGTCACTGCCCACCCCGCCCCACCCCCACCCCACCCTCCCACCCTCCCCACCCCCCCCCACCCCCTCCCCACCCCCACAAGAAAACAACAACTGATCACCCAACTGCAAGAGGTATAGATCCTCGCGAGCCCCCGCAGTTGCGGAGGCTCGTGAGGATCTATGCCTCTTGTGGCACCACTTTGCACCCGTGTTTCTTGGGATTTCTGAAGTTAAATTTATGATGATTCGAAAACATGCTCTGCGTCCACTGGCAGTAAAGGGTTAAGCCCTTTGTGCGGGCAGCCACCGGTAGCATTTAACTCATTGTGCCAGAGGTACGAAATGCCCACATTTCGGAGTTATCCTCTAAGGACTGCCGCATTACAATTCAGGAGACATATCGACCATGATAGTTCAAGGGTGGAGGCAGAAGCTATCACGATCGAGCCATGTCTTGCTGTAGGCTCGGTGTGTAGCGGGGCAGAATGAGTGAAAGTGCCACTGGTTGCTTGCGCGGCAAGGGGCTTCGTATCGACGGCACGCCATCCCTACCTTTCCCACCGCCTGGTTTGATCATCGCCGCTTCCTAACATCCTTGCAAAGCCCTTGCAAAGTCGTCCAGTATCCACCTTTCCGTTAGTTTCCATTCCCAGTTTGATCGACAAAGACCCCGGAGACAATGTAATGCATTTAACCTCTTCACTGCCGGTGAATGTGCTTCTGAGATTAGCGTAAACTCAACGCATCTGTCCAAGGAACAAAGATAAACAGTACCTTCCGCCGGCAAGACGCGTAGATCCTCATGAACCCCCGCAGTTGCGGGGGTTCATGAGGATCTATGCCTCTTGTAGTTGGATTGTGTTCACTTTTTTCTCTGCAGTGAAGGGGTTAAGGCATACCCCTTCTCTTGATTTTTTGTTTCAACCTCAGTATTGGCTTGAGTCGTTTTAGTCTTTTTTGTTTTACTTCCCAAGAAATATGTTTCATTTACGGCCATGATTTTTGTCATGGACAGCATGCAAGGTTTTGTATTGAATATTTACCATCGTCTTTTAGTTGTCACTTTCGCATTTGATTTAGATAATGTATACGTTACAACTTTAGACAGTTTAACCTGCACACTCTACTGGTTTATATTTTATATGATAACCAAAATATATAAAAACCGTCAAGGTCACTTAGCCTAATGACTGTAACTTGACAGTATCATACTTTCCATTTTGAACAATGTCATATTGTAAATGTGAGTACCGTCGATACGATTACAGAGAAAAACATTTTAAAAAAACTTTACAGCCTGTTTACAGTCTTTTCAACACGATGCCAATGACCAGTGAAAGTATTTTTGTTTCTGCCACTGAGTCGGAACCAGTACAGTGTGCATTCACCCAAGAAATAACAAAACTGTTTAAAGTGTACAAATAGATATACTCAGTGAGTGGTGGCTTACATTTGCTACCGAGAGTGGGAGGAGGGCTGAGTAAATAACTAGTCTGCCCAAAACAGAGGCGAATCTGGCGCAGGGAAGACGGAGAGCACGAAGAAAGTCATAATGTACTTCGCCCATGTGGCGGCCAATCAGCACCTGCGAGACTCCAAATACCAACAAAAGCAGGAGCAGGAACAATTCACGCAAAAGCCAGTCGTAAGTCACGTTAGTGATCATTGGTTACATGCAGTCATGTGACCGGTGAATACATGTTATTGGTCAGTAGGTCTGCTGGTCATATTCCTGATGCACGCAAAACACCACTGTGCGACTACCAAAAATGCACTTGTAGTCTGTTCAGCGACAAACTAAGAGCGCATTTACGTTGCGGCTCATTTTCCTTTCGAATCTGCAGTGTCATGCAGGCGTGCCGGCTGAGCATGATCACGATATACTGGCCAGACTATTATCATTTTGACACGAGCGTTTTTGCGTGCTTGGGGACATTGGTCGGGTTGTTCGCAAAGGTTACAAGCAGAATGATTTAGATGAAACATTGCAGGTGGTAAACGGAGGTGTGTGATTTTTCCCACAGTGGTGAGTCCGGAGCCGGTAAGACTGAAAACACGAAAAAGGTTATCCAGTACTTTGCCCTCGTTGCCGCCCAACAAACACAGAAAAAAGAAGAAGACGCCCCACCTGACTCCAAAAAGGTAGAACGGCGTGTTCCCGTAGTCAGAGTGCGACCCCCCTGCGTGACAACCCTTCCCTTGGACATGATCCTGGCATGACGGAGTTTCACCCTTCACCGTTCTTGTCATTTCCTCCCCCTGTTGAGATCAACGAGATAAAGCTAGCCCGTGTCGTTTGCGGGAGCGGTACTCCCAGATAGCTGAGACCCGCTCCAGGAGTACGTCACAAGTACACTTCTATTCAAATGAGATGCTTCGCATCTCATTTGAATAGAAGTGTACTTGTGGCGTACTCCCCGACTGGGCCTATCTGTCACAGTGGAGCACTCCCGCCAGCGGTACGGGAAGCTGGCAGCACCTTACTTCTTTGGTGCGAACATTGTGACTCAGTGAAACCCGGCAACGAGACGGCTTTGCCCGCGGTTACTCCGATACATGTAGTGCCTATCTGTTCACATCCTGTGAAGGAAAGATATAACTTAAATTGCATGCAAAAAGACCGATTATTTTGTAGGTCAAGTAGCCTCGGTCAAATCAGTAACAACCGATTTAGAGAAAAAAAAAAGGTTGAACCTTTCCCACCAAGTAAAACCTAACCTCGTTCTCCAACCTACTTACCTGAGTGATCCCCCTTTTAACCTTGACTTTTAGCGCCGAAGGACGATTAGGCATCAGCCTGAGGTCCACGTAGCAACTTGAAACTATATCGTGTGTTTCCCGAGTGTGACCCAGCCTTCTCTACCCTCGTGTGATAAGTATTGTAGTCAGAACATAACACATTTTCCCGTTGTGTGAGTAAACAAATGTAAATTTAACACGTGTGAATTCCTGCCTCAGGGCCGCACGGTCCGCAGAGGCCGGATTAAACAGAGCCAGTCTCTGTCGACAAGAGGAGTAGATTCTTATGAGCCCCTGCAGCCTGCAGGTGCCTGTGAGAATCAGTGCCTCGTGTAGATGGATTTGGCTGGATGAGTGACGCCGAAAGCGCGACTAGTCAATCCTGTGTGAAAAAGGAGTAGTAGTCAACACGGCGATTGCTCCACTGATGTTCACACCCACACCGTGCACGTTCACCGTAATTCTGTGGGAAGGAAAACACCTGCATGGTTTGGGTTTAGGTTGTTCATGCATGCATTCTTGAATGTTTCCCTTAATCTGTTGACCAAAATGTTTCTATTTGCAGAGGAAACAGGTAACGCTTATATTACCTTTATTCACACGTTTCTATTTTTATGATGCTGAAGTTTAAAAAAATGCAATTACATGCATATTTCTATCAATTTTGCTCTGTGAGATAAATATATCATGGCGTTTATGGTGCTTTTTACTTTGGTTTTGGTTTGATTTGGTTTGTTGTTGTTTTTAGCTTTGATCTATAAACTGTTTGGATCGGTTTAGTTTTAACGTTTCTGATCACTTCAGCCCTAAGCACAATAATCACATTGATAAAATGTTTGAAAGTTAATATGCATCTGACAGTTACTTTTTTAATTGAAAATTACATACACGTGTAAAAACGTTTAAATACATAGTATTGAGAGCTGTAGTGAGTGAAACATTGAAACTAAATTGCATACTTGTACTGTTTTATTCAATTTTGAAACATTTGAATTGGGTAAATAAAATGTTAACTTTATTCATGTTTTTATAAACATGCATTTATGCATCATTTTCTAATGCAGATATTCTGTTCTTTTTCCTCTCTTTCTTCTCTATCCTGTTCTTACCTGTTCTTTCCCTTCAACCATCCTGTTATCACATAAACCATACACTCCGTTCGACACCCCTCCCGCCGAAAAAAATACATCCCTTTCTGAACTATCCGTCATCTTCTTCCACCTAATCCGACCCCTCCCTCCTCCACACTTCCCCCTGGATTCCCGACTTCCCACCCAACAGGGCACACTGGAAGACCAGATCGTGCAGTGTAACCCCGTACTGGAGGCCTACGGTAACGCTAAGACCACGCGTAACAACAACTCCTCCAGATTCGTAAGTATACTGACGTCAAGCCGGATCACGTGAATCCACCACCAGTTTCCCGGATGATCTACTCACCGCAACAAACCCCAGGAGTTCCTCAAACTAAAACCGACGTTGTAACCCTCCTGTATATAGCTCGCACCCAGAGTTTCACTTTCCTTGGTCAGTCCCGTCGGCGATCATTCCGAAAACCGACCGGCCGACGTCCTGCCCGGATCACCTTTCTACCACCGAATCTTCCTCCCCAGTCAGCAAAAGGTCCACGGGCCGACGTCGGCCGCGGTTGGCCCGCGCATAGCTGTGCGCGGGCCAACGGCGGTCGACGTCGACCCGAAGACTTTGCGCGTACTGGATTTCTCCCTCTCCTCGCCCCTCAGCCACACGAGGATGCTTCCATCTTCCAACAAGAAGTACCTTCTACTAAAATTTCCTTGGAGTGATCCCTACTACAATTTGTCGTGTCCGGCCGATCCACGTCATCGGCGATCCCACTCTGTATTCCGTCCCTGGAACCATGGACCTCCGAGAACAACTTGTAGCTAGTTGATCTCGATTTCTCGTGTTCCTGCGCCGCAGCCAATCCTAGTTTGATACCCATTAACATTCCCCGTTTTCCATAAAATTTTCTTTCCGCGCAGATCCCCAAACCCGACCTTTGCCAACTTATAACGTTACCAAGTGTACCTCCAAAGCCCGCCTTGATTCAATACCCAGTCTTCGCAGATATACACTGCTCCTACACCCGATACCCATCCTCCCCCACCCCTTTAACAATACGTTTATTGTCACCTGTCCACCCTTGTCATCTTCGACCAATACCCTGCCCTCCCTACACCTCTGTTCATCGTTCTCCTAACATTCCCCAGTTATCTCCACAGGACACAGCTGTCTAACCCGGAATGTCGATCTTCACAAGACTACCACGTCCGCCTTTCCACTACTCACATTTTTCCTGTTTGTTTTTATTCCTTACTGTCCTTATGGAAACAAGGGTTCCCTTGAGGATCAGATTGTCCAAGCTAACCCTGTTCTGGAAGCATACGGTAATGCTAAGACCACCCGTAACAACAACTCCTCCAGATTCGTGAGTATACGCGCCAACAACTCCCCCTGGAGACGGTACAGTAGAAACCGGTCCTAGCGAGGCCATAACAAAACCTCTTCCGGTTGTTACCTCCACCCTTATTCCTCATCCTTCCCGAATCCTCCAAATGTATCCTGATTCACCCGCCATGTTTTCCACACAAAAATGCGACGCCTTCGTTCCACCCTTCCTCCTGCTTTGTTACAGAATATTTTTGTTTTTTGAAAATCCATTAGAACAGTTGTTCGTTTGTCCATTCCGCCTTCCACGTCGAAAGCACGAGACCCTACACTACTCTTCTGAGTGATATTAATTTCAGTCACCCCTTCAGGCTGAAAACGTGAACTTCCTACCTGAGTTTTCCCTTCACTGACGAACACCTTCTGACACTTTTCTAGATCCCTTGGTGTAACTCCCATCGTCATCATTGAAAAAGGATGCGTAGAAGACCTCATGATTCCTTACCACGATTTCAGGATTCACATCTTCGGAACTAACACTGAGTGCAGAACGTAATGTGAACACGAAGCCCGAGTCCCATGTTTCGAGGATTCCTCCCAACAAGCCTGCACCACCCAGCTCCCTGTGTAATGTCAACCTCAAACACCTTTAACCGTCTAAACACGCAGGCGTATCCTCCGCCAGCGAAACCGTGTGACGCTCCCGAGTGGCGCGAAATGCGCAACCCAGTAAGCAAAGGTCCTCGGGCCCACGATGGCCGCAGTGGGCCCGCGCACGGCTGTGCGCGGGCCCACTGCGGCCGTCGTGAGGCCGAAGACGCTCTGCTACGGGGGAATATTGACATTTACTCCAACCAGAAACTCCCTAACTCACAATTACCACTCCTACTTCTACAACACACCACCTTTCCTCCCATCCAACGTAACTCAGAACACCCGCCCTTCCATTAAAGAGAAGCACGAAGACATCCACCGCACCGCCAGTCCGTGAAGGCGATTCCTGGACAGACTTGCCTTCATCCATCCACCACCTCCTCCTTCCTGTTTTCTAACCTTACCACACCCGTTCTCTCCACAGGCTCACGTCTGACCGTGGAATGGGGAAGACCTTTCCTCCAGTCCACGTGTTTTCCTTTTGCTCATTTTCCGTGTTTTTGTTCGGTTTTTTTCCTGCCCATATTAAAAGGGATCCTTGGAAGACCAAATTGTGCAAGCTAACCCTGTACTGGAAGCCTATGGTAATGCCAAGACTGTGAGAAATAACAACTCCTCCAGATTCGTAAGTAGTGTCCCAAAGGACACAACTTGTGGGTTTGTCTCCGGTCTCCGTTGCCGTGTGCAGTCCCAGACGCACAACTGCTTCCGTTAGCTAGACACCTCTTTCCCTACCTTACTATATTACTTTCTTTCCACGTTGTCTCATAGTTGTCCCATCTTGTCTCATGTCTCCCTCCCCGTGTGCTGGAACCTGCTTATCATAAAACACGGATCCAAAGCCTATAGGGCAAGCGATTCCTCCCGACACAATCCTGCCTGCTCTACTCAGTTCCCAACACCGTGTGAACCTCGGACATCGTTTTCCAGGAATTACTGACTTGTCCTCTCCGAAACCATTTGACCCTCCTGAGTGGCGTGTGAAATTCGTTTTAAAAGCCATCACCTTACACACTTACCCGAATTTTTAAAAAACTCCAGAAATTCCTTAATCTCTCCTACACTCACCCTTCCGCCGCTCATGCAGCCGGGCCCAAAATTCCCGCTCTCCCAGTAGACCAGAGAGCAGCACGAAGACACCCAGCACACAGTCCTTGAGAGTGTTTCCTGGAGAGATTTGCCTTCATCCATCCATCCATCCACCACCTCCACCTACCTGTTTTCTTCCCTTACCTCACCCGTTCTCTCCGCAGGCTTACATCCAACCGTGGAATGGAAAAGACCTTGCCTCCAGTCCACGCAATTTCCACACTCATTTTCCTTGTTTTTGTTCCTTTCCTTTCCTGCCCATAATAGAAAGGATCCCTGGAAGACCAAATTGTGCAAGCTAACCCTGTACTGGAAGCCTATGGTAATGCCAAGACTGTGAGAAATAACAACTCCTCCAGATTCGTAAGTAGTGTTCCAGGCGACACAACACCTTGTGGGTTTGTTTCCAGTCTCCATTGACGTGTGAAATCCCGAAACCTGAAGTTCCTTAACTCACAACTCCTCCCTGTATCTAGTCACCTACTTCACTCCTTTTGCCACATCACCCGAACCCTTTATTTCCAGACTGTCTCCTAGTTTTTCCTTCCCGTGTGTCGGACACCTGCTCACCACGACGATCCTTCAGTCAACCGCCTGAGAAAATTAACAACTCCAACCTTGACGTTTTTCCCTTGATCCAACAACCCTCTATTTTATCCAGCCGTCCGTACCTACCGTGTTCCATCTCTTTACTTTCCTCTCATACCTACCCAGCAAGCAAAGGCCATCGGTCCGACGTCGGCCGCTGTCGGCCCCCGCACAGCCCCACGGGCCGACAGCGGCCCACGTCTGACCGATGACCTATGACCGATCCTCTCCAAAACTCCTCATCCATATTCTCTACTTTCTGCTGGCGCATTCTGGCATTTATTGGGAGTGCTGGTTTGTGGTTTTGAAGCTTACAGCTCAAGGGCTGTGGTTCAAAATCATAGACCAGCAAGAATCCTTTTGGTTCAGGAAGATCCAATGATCTGGACATTCTGACTGTGCCCGATTCGAAAGACTCGATCATTTGCATAAATTTAATGGCTATAAATGCTTTTCAGTTCCTATTTTATTTGGATTCAAGAATAAGAAAAGCCTACAAATGCCCGAGTGCTCAGCCGATATACTCTTTACCACTAACAGTCTCTTCTACCCGAACAGCAGCCAGTCTTACCTTGATGACGGAATCCAGGCGAGATGGAGACCTTTTGATTGTACACATTCCCTATCCTGTTTTCCTGAGTGATATCACGTGACATTGATAGCCGCAGCCATCGGCTGCTCTTCACCCGTGTGCTGTGAACCTACGACGACCTGTGGATGCACTCCCAATACCATTCCTTTTACCTGTGTACTGGTCTGTGATTTTGGAGTTTACGGCCTCAGGTCGTAAGGTCCAAAACTATAGACCAGTGCACATGTAGACTCACGTTCTCTCCACAGGTGTGGTACCGATGGTTCCTGATACGACACTCTGTTTGATACTTACCCCTTCCCCACCCGTTTGCCCACCCACTCACTTTTGTGTGCTTTTGTTCCTTGCCTCTCCTTGCCTATAGGGCAGTCTGGAAGACCAAATCATTCAAGCTAACCCTGTACTGGAAGCCTATGGTAATGCCAAGACCGTCAGAAATAACAACTCGTCCAGATTCGTAAGTATTTACGCCCTCACACATCCTACGGCATTGTTTTTTTTTTAAGGAAAAAAAAAAAGAAAACCATACCCCAAAAAGTGACCGCCAAGCGTGTAAAATGCAGAGAACAACCGAAAGAAGAAAGAAACACGCTTGGAAAGACCGTTACAGCACATTTTATAAATTGTTTTGTAACTGTCCATTCTAAGTGCGTTTCCTTCTTCGTTGGGTTGTTATCTCAATGTAGCAATGGACACTTACAAGAAGAAAACAAAATCTTTCAGACCTAAACGCATTTGCACCAAAAAGCAGAGAAATATCTGGACACAGGAACAGAGTAAAAGCAGATGCTTTTAACCTCTTGGCTGCTACTGACGATACCGCTCCGCGGAAAAGGCGCGTAAATACGCGTCTTTTCCTTCGAATGGTATCGTCAGTAGCAGTCAGGGCGTTAACGTTCACGAGCGTCTGTTTTGCAGACGCTTTTGAAAATGTAAATCAGTGGTAAGGAAGTGCCGGCAGCGCATTTATATGATTAGTACGGACTGGCAGTATCTGAAAGTTTTCAATCCATATTCCCCCATTTCCCACCTACTGACAGTGACTAGAATATTTTAGAAACAGTTGAAGATTACCTGCACCATAGATATGTTCCAGTGGCACCTACAACCCTTTCCTCTCGTTGCCTCTACATCCTATTCCAATGTACGTTGCTGGCGTTCATATTGGTTTATTTCCCCTACCTTGAAATCAGCCGATGACGTTCCTCACTTACCTCCCATTTTGTCTTGCTTATTGACTTTTTTTTGTGTTGAAGTTGTTCCCCCTTCCGACTGATACCAAAATAATAATGATTGATTGTACCCGTTATTTTTTGTCATGTTTGTCAAACGTTTGAACTGCGTGTGTTTGTATGTACACGAATGGCATACCACCTGTGTGTGATTCGTTCACATATTAACTCTTAAACTCCCAGAACTAAACGACTTCCATTCTATCGAATGGAAGTCATTTAGTTCTGGGAATTTAAGAGTGAAAAGAACGTGTGTGTGTTTGTGTGCTTTGCTGGTCTCCAAGGAAGGTAAGTGACCACAGGGGACACAAGTCGGTAGCTAACGTGCAAAGGCATCCTTGTTAGAATTAAGATGGGATGAAAAAATAAAAACTCTGAAAAATCATATGCAATCAGCATTCCAGATGAAAGGGAAACGTTTGCTCAGAGAGATATTTTAACAAAACCTAATTTTAATAAATGTAAATTCCTCGTGGAATTTTGTGTATGTGTCTCTGTCTGTGATACTGAAAAGACAATAATGGATGAAATATCAGTGGTTTTGTAACCTCAGTGACAAGTTGTGTAAACACAGATGCGCGCTCTCTGTTTAAAGCTTTGTGTGTTTGTGTTACTGACGTCAACCCTGTTTCTGCAGGGAAAATTCATCCGTATCCACTTCGGAACCCAAGGCAAGATCGCCGGTGCCGACATCGAGACTTGTGAGTAATGTTTGTTTATTTGTTTGTGTGTTTGATATGTCCGCTGGTCTGTTTCAAGTATAAACAAGGTCCTTGTGTAGTCAATTCTATCTTATACGGGGCGACAGAAGAACTTTGTGGGTGTGTGTTGACTCTAGCTTGCTCACGGCTGCGAGCTTCCTTTCCCTATTGTCTATGTTGTTATTTAAACAATATGACCCAATGCCGCGCAAAAGGCAATCGGGCCGACGTCGGCCATATGGCCTTTTGCGATTTGGGAAGCGATCGAGTTTGTAAAAATTAAGTGGCGCCGCTCAAAGGCGATAGTAGGAGAGGAAACTGTACCGTCTATGACAGCACTATCTTCAAGTTTTACACATGTTACCTGGTGGATTCGTAGTCGTAGTATGATAAACACACCAGACGCACGCATGTAAGGTTCTTTTAAATAAACTTCTTTCAGCTGCAACCCGTCACACGCGGCTTAAGGATGTAGGCTACACTGGAGTAACAGTTCCAACAATATTTTAATTCAGCGATGCGATCTCCACACAATGCATTCCCAAATGCACCAACACTGATACAATGTCTCTTCTGCAAATGTCAACACTGTCGACACAAAGTTTCTCATACAACGTACACCACCGTTACGCTGCGTCTCTCACAATGTACACCCTATACGGGCCAGGTACCTACGAGAAACTGTGTGTCCCTACAACTGAAAATGCATGACAATGTACACACGTGCTTCCTAGCACCAACTTTTATAGTTAAACGACTTTCCAGAAAAATCTAATGAATTTACACAACGCACCCAATCAGAACGGAACACGTAACTGAAACTCATAAATATTAATTTTTAAAAAAGAACTTTCTAGAATAACTACAATAGTCTACAAAAATTTGACTGCTCATTTCAGCCCCAAATCCTAGTGTATAATGACGTCACCGGTATGGCACACCGTTCACGACCTTTCATAACACGCAAAGAACGGCTGCTAAATTCACGCGCACAGAGAAGAACTATGGCTGAAAATAGAGCAGCTCTACTACCGCTATCCACCGTGCGACTTTGCTAGAAGCTTCCGGACTAAACTTAGTGTATCATAACAAAACCAATTCCGCTATCTGCGCGAACAATAGAGAATCTCACTGAAAAGGTGCGTGATACGTAACCATGATAGCTCAAATAAATATCGGATCGTTTCCTACGATTAAAACATGCATGCTCTCACAGAACAACACAACCACAATCGTAACAACACAACTTGACTCTGCGCTGGCAGTCATTCAGACCTTTTTGTCATGTGTGACACAGAACGTTTTCTTTGTCGTGCAGACCTGCTGGAGAAGTCTCGTGTGACCTTCCAGCAGCCCGCTGAGAGGAACTACCATATATTCTACCAGGTCACCTCCAACGCCCTCCCTGGCCTAGCCGGTAGGTCCCCGTTGTCGTTCTACCACAATATGGAATTACGAGCTTGGAGTTATAGGGTTCAAAATACAGATTAGCACACTTGCATCACTGTTCTTTTAATGGTTGCTGTTTATCTGCCAGAGGGATAGATTTTCATGTGCCTCTGCATATTTAAGGGTTTCGATCATAAAGGTGAACCAGCAGTCACGATCACTTTTATGTGTGTATTCTCCACGTCTCTGATGTTTGTGATTTTCAGAGAAGGTGCTGATCCAGCCTGATGCTGGTCTCTACTCCTTCGTCAACCAGGGTCACTTGGTCGTTGACGGCATTGATGACGTAGAGGAAATGAACATCACAGATGTAAGTCAAGTCATGAATCCTCGAACTTTGCATTACGTTCATCACAGTTCAAGGTTCGTGCCTTAACAGCTTGGCGCCTATAGGCGCCAAGCTGTTATGGCACCACCCTTGAACTATCATGGTCGATCGACATCTTGGCAGTCACCTTTCTGGTCTGGATTACGTTGCATTTCTGACACGTAATCAAATCCATGACTCGATGTGCCCAATACGCTTGTTTATACTAAATGCTAAAATTATGTGACAGCATTAACCCCCTTGGGCATGCAGACAGCACCGGTGGCTGCATGCACGAGGCACAAGGGGGTTAAGAAACCCGCTGTAGAATGCCATGAAAATAACAATGGAATGATTGTTTGCTTCGAGTACCAAATATTGTGAATTATAAGAATACTCTCTTTTACTTTTACTTGTGGGTAGAGATTTTTGTTGAGGTGATTCCTGCAAGAAACCGACAGCCAAAGGGTTAAACCAACAAAATCTCGTGTGAGTCATATTTGTGTGCGTTTTCTTTTTCTTGTACTGCAATTGCACGGCGTTAAAGTCAACCGTATGCCGAGGAATAGGCGATCATAGCGTTTCCCAAGGAAATGCTTTAACCCATTCAGCCCTGACGCACTATAGCAGGAGCATAGTCGTTAGATGACGCCTCCAAAATTTGGGAAATACGTGCGTCGGGCTGAATGAGATAATTGCCTTTTATACGGCATGCTGCGGTCTTGAACTCCCTATAAAATCAACTAACCGGCCGACCAAGCAGTCAACTAGTCATTTGTTTTCGTGTGCAACAGACTGCCTTTGATGTGCTGGGCTTCACAGCTGAGGAGAAGCTCAGTATGTACAAGTGCACGTGTACCATCATGCATTTCGGTGAGATGAAGTTCAAGCAGAGGCCTAGGGAGGAGCAGGCTGAGGCTGATGGCACCTCTGGTTTGTAGACTTTGACATTGCCCGTAATAAACCCTACATTTCCCATCGTATGAGAACTGTGTTAAAATGCATCAATATGTTTGAATGCATTTTACAGATCATATAACAGCAGCAGGCTTACGCGAATTATTTGATGAGTCGTTGATACGATCGTATGTCATGTATCATATTCGCCAGACTCGTAATTTATGCCACTCTTTGGAGTTAAAATATTCATTACGAACTAGCAGTCATGTGGTCAGTTAAGGGATCATTTATTACAAATGGATTTAACACATTCGAGGCGTGCTGCATCCGGATACGCGGCTTTCAGTGTATGACCTACCATCCTTTTTGCTGCTGACTGAGTCTTTTGAAGATAGACAGAATGGAGCTGCCTTAAATGAAACTTCACATGTTTTGTATTGTTCTGGGTGAATAGAGGCCGAGAAGGTGGCTTTCCTGCTGGGCATCAACGCTGGTGACCTGCTGAAGGGTCTGCTTAAGCCCAAGATCAAGGTCGGCAACGAGTATGTGACCCAGGGTCGTAATAAGGACCAGGTACGTCATCACTCTGCGTGTTCTACGTTACAAGTCCCGTGAAGTAACGTTGCGTGTCCAGATGTTATAGTGAATACATTCAATTCAAAGTTTAAAAAAATATAAAGATATATTTCACTCAGATAGGGGTAATTCACATGTTCCTCAGATTGGCTTATTTCTGTTCCTTGGTATTCGAGATCTATTGAATGTAAAAAAAAAATAAATGCTTCTCAAAGTAATCGGTTCCTATCTTGGAACTTTTACCCACTTCACCTCTAGTGGATGCAGAATTTTGTAACCGTGGTAAATCTAACGTCAGTGGTCCCTCAGCCCTTTAAAGAACATGGATTCGGCTTGGTTTCAGCAAGAAACATAGATTCTCATGAGCCCCCGCGACTGCGGGGGCTCATGAGGATCTATACATCTTGCAATTGGGTCGTGTTCAATTTTTCTCGGCAGTGAACGGAGTTAAATCAATCTCCCTTTAGGAATCGGGTGTTAAATCTACAACAACCTTCTAATTGCACTGTGGGTCTGTGTGGGACAGGTGGTGTACTCCGTGGCTGCCCTGGCCAAGTCCCTGTACAACCGCATGTTTGAGTGGCTGGTGAAGCGTGTCAACAAGACACTGGACACCAAGAACAAGCGCCAGTTCTTCATCGGTGTGCTGGATATCGCCGGCTTCGAGATCTTCGACGTGAGTCTTCATCTTACGCTTCGTTAGCAGTTGCACGGCGAATAGGGGCTATTCCTGAGTCAGAATAAGGTCGAAGACTGTAGGTTGCGCTTCTTTATAGTTAGGACGTATAGGGAGGTTTGTTCTGCGTCGGCATAAATATGTTTAACCCCATACCTACCACTGCACGTACGCTGTGCGTACATTTTTGTTTCTGAAATCTTGGTTCATGCAACGACCAACAGCAAACACCGTCCAAGAAACATGGATACAAATTGGTCTCAGCAAGAGGCATAGATCCTCATGAGTCCCCGCAGTCGCGGGGGCTCATGAGAATCTATGTCTCCTTCAGTTGGATCGTGTTCACCTTTTTCTCGGCAGTACAGGGGTTAATAGCATAGTACCTTTGCATTTGTAGGTTTTTCCTTGAAATACATAAATCAATACCAAATAAATTACAGTCGTGTAACATAAAGAGTGCATTCATCCCAAAAAGGATATTTCTGTTCACCTGGATGTAACATAGGTTCTGAACGGATCAAGCTTTATTTATATAAAATAGACAACCAACAACACTTCCACATTCTTATTTCTGCCAGCCTTTTCCAGTGCACGTAAATCACTAACACCATTATTTTCTTCCCCTCACAGTACAACAGCTTCGAGCAGCTGTGTATCAACTACACCAACGAGCGTCTGCAGCAGTTCTTCAACCACCACATGTTCATCCTGGAGCAGGAAGAGTACAAGAAGGAAGGCATTGACTGGGAGTTCATCGACTTCGGTATGGACTTGCAGGCCTGCATCGACCTCATTGAGAAGGTAAATCTTTTTTTTCCCTTTTTATTTTGTTATTCCAGCTGCTAGATGTCATTTATTTCGTATGACAAATAAGTGTTTGAGTGAATGAAAATACTTTAATTCTTACTCAAGTGTCACAAACGATTTTATTTCGAATCAAAATGTTCTTTTATTCACGTTGCAGCCGGAATTAGAAAAGTCACATTCCTATGATTTTGGTTTACACTGTGACTGTGGCTTACACTATTTACAGCCGCAAATCCGGCAATAATCCATTTTGGTTTTGTAATTATCATTACCTACTACTTTCATTACCTTCACATTTCTGACCATGTCTCCTTGTCTGCTGCCTCCAGCCCATGGGTATCCTGTCCATCCTTGAGGAAGAGTGTATGTTCCCCAAGGCTTCTGACAAGACCTTCCTGGAGAAGTTGAGCAACAACCACATGGGCAAGTCCCCCAACTTCGGCAAGGCTGGCAAGCCCAAGAAGGCCGGTCAGGTCCAGGCTCACTTTGAGCTTCACCACTACGCCGGCAGCGTAAGTTAAATTCCAGTCGTCGCCAGTGAAAGCTTTTTGCCTTGAGGCACGACACAGATATATGGATAAACCGTGAAAGCCCAAGGGTGGCACCAGTATAGCTTCTCAGTGCGCAAAAGGCCGTCGGGCCGAAGTTGGTCGCATGCGCGGGCCAACGGCGACCAACTTCGATCCGATAACCATTGGGCTATCACCTAATTACCACGATATGTAGGTGTTGCCTGTCTCTATTAGACGTTCATAGTCCCTGGTAACAGGCACACGTACTGGCCGTCTGTTAAAAGGATTAGAAAACGTTGTTGCCTTACGATCTTTTGCTATCATGAGAGCGATTTCAAACACGGGGCACCGAAACTAGTCTGAACCGAAATTATAAGAAAATCTTTTGAAGAAAGACACCTGGCATAGTCTGTTGCAGAGTTGATACGAGTCTCCTTTGTGTCAGCCCTACACCTGATCCAGCAGGGTGTCTGTTTAGATCTAGGAAACAGTATTCATGCTTCTAAGAAAAAAGTCCTTTGATGAAAATGGCCTTTGTGTTGAAGGTGCCCTACAACATCGAAGGATGGCTTGAGAAGAACAAGGATCCTCTGAACGAGACTGTTGTCGAGCTGCTGTGCCACTCCAAGGAAGCCCTTGTGCAGACTCTCTTCGCTCCTCCCGACGCTGGCGGTACGACCAGCTTGTCTAACGCTTATTTCCTGACTATCACTTCTTAAAGCCCACCGTATACCGTGTAATGTCCGATTATAGCGTTCCCCGGGAAACGCTATGCTCGGCTATTGTACGGTATACGTCAGGGTTTAAAACAAAATGAAATGGTCTTTCTACCCGATCTTGAGACACAAATTACCTAACGATCCTTTCTTAATACGAAACAAACTTATATTTAACTTTCCCTTTCTAAAACGAAACAAATATCTAAACATCTTTTCTTAAAACGGACATGACGTTTTTTCGAAAGAAGTTCGAATTTCTTTTTCATTTAATTCTGTGTGCAGTATGTGAACTTACTTATGTCATATTTAGTTTGAGCTTCTCTTTCAGTATATTCCAGTCCGCTACGTTTTGCTGGTTTTCGTTAACCCATTTAGCCCCAACGCCCGATAGCAGGAGATGGATTGATCATGATAACATACCCAACGGTAGTGCCAGATGAGCTTGGCGCCTTCAGGCGCCAAGCTCATCTGACACTACCCTTGAATTGTCATGCTCAAACTATCTCCTGCAACTGGTAAATAGTCGGTAGGTAATACCTCCAAAATTTGGGAAATGCGGCAGTAGGGTTGAATGGGTTAAGCAAGATATTCTGTAGTATTTCTCTTGGTCATTCAAAAGTAGACTTAAAGATAACATGTTAAGTGTAAATTATAAAGGTCTTCAGTGCAAACGGTCGACGGCAAACTATCTTACCTATTTTGAAATTGAGTCAAGCTGATGTTATCAATGTGACTAAATCAAGTAATAAAATCCGTCGACCGCTTCAGATGCTCACTTTGCTTTTATTCTGTCGAGCAGACCCAACAGCAGCCAAGAAGAGGCAGAAAGCTGGCAGTTTTATGACAGTTTCATACGTTCATAGGGTAATGCATCATTTTAGACAAGCATACGTGTGCTGGTCTGTGATTTTGGAACTTACAGACTAGTCCATAACGTCCAAAAGCACAAACCAGCACACATACGGTCTCGGTCTCCACTGTGTTTTTAAAGTCAACATAGAGCCGTGAAGACTTCGAGGCTGTTGTTTATATGTGTTTTATTTCCAAATTTACAGCGGTTATAATTTTTATTTCAAGGTTTCCTTCATGCAGCCGACTGCTTTTTTGTAACCCTTTGTATCCCATTCTCTAATGGAAATCATTTAGTATTTGGGAGTCAAAGGGTCAAACCAAAGAAAGATATTGTAAGCATGTCAGATTCATACTGACTGAATTTGTACTCTGGTAAGACCGCAGTAATATGGAAATGGAGCCATATTGCACTCGTGGAACAGCGGGCGTGCAAGATAAACGTGTCGCATGTGCTGACCCGGTTCTCTTGTGCCCTGTGGTGCCGCAGATGTGCGCGATCATCATTGTTATATTTTGCTTTACCAACTGTAATACAAATCTTGTCTCTATTGGCGTGGTGTAGAGGGTGGTGGTCCTGCCAAAAAGAAGAAGTCTACCGCTTTCCAGACAATTTCTTCCACTCACAAGGTATACGGTATATCGCATGCTCTCCCCCCGACCCAGCCCGACAGGGCTGATGTGTGGAGTGGACCCGAGTTGACCTCATCCTGATCCTGACCCCTACCTGGTTTAACCTTGGACACCCTTCAACCAACCATACCCACAACCTGTTTTCCGGCCTTTGCGACGGCCGTGTTTGGTTTACAAAATTCGAACGAAAAGTGTTAAGCGCGTAACACGCAATGAAGTAGCCAGCAAAGAAGGAAGGGCGCTTTGAAATGACACCCAGACAAAAGAGTTTACTAATCTATCGGATCAAAATAATTCAAGGTGGAAAAGTTAGTTTACTAATTTTCCACATGAAATTTAAAAAGAATTTTTATCTGACAACTTAGTACACTCTTGCGTGTTTTCTGACTTTGTTGGTTATGGTATATTGATAGAGCATGTGTCTACGAATTCTTCCACAACATTCAAGGTGTCGCACTCCTGACACCTCAGTTGTTTCCCTTCTTTCCTTCAGTCACCAGTACCCTCCCTTCACCCGTTTACCTGCACTGTATTCCTACCTTCATCGACCTCCCTCACCTAAAGACTGGATCCTGGTTCTCAACTGACATCTTCGGGTCCAACTGTGGTCATTCAACCAGGACGGATGGGACGCACTGGCGTTGTCTCTAGATCGCCGACCTAACCCGTCTCCCTCCTCTTGCTCCCACCCACAAAAGCTAATGTCTATTTTTCGAGAAAAGCGAGATTTTCACTGTATTCCAATGAAAATATCGCTTTTCTCAAGAATGTGCATACACCCCAATAGCAAAACGTCTTCGTGCCGACGACGGCCGCATTGGGCCCGCGCACAGTCGTGCGTGAGCCCACTGCGGCCGTCGTCGGCACGAGGACCTTTGCTTACTGGGCTGCCTTTTGCCAAATGTGGGCGGACCTGTCTCTTAACTTCCTTTTTTTGTTAGCCCCAACCGGCGACACAGACAATCCACAAAAGACTCCGTAACATTCCTTTTTTCCCGAGTGATAAACCGAGTGCTGTTGGTAAACTGTTTGTGCCTCGAGTTCCTGTCAGATTCAAGGGACGTTCTGAACACATAAATTGGATTAATGATTAACAGAGCATTTTTGCTATACCGGCTGTTTGCCAGTGCTAAAGTTGTCAAGTGAAAGTTTACTTTCATCCCCTTGAAACTGATTCGGAAAGAAGAAATGTCTTTAGTAGATTTGCCTTTTGTAGATTTTCACGGTTTTCTGGCATCGTTTGGAACCATTCCCTTTTGTTGACACACCTACCCCTCCTTTAACATTGTTCTAGATTGCTAACTAGGGTGCACTGTAGGAAACGTGGAGCCTACTTATTCATTCCTTCTTTAAAAAATGAATGAACACATAGTCTTGTAATCATCAGTAGGAGAGACGGTATCCTCTCACAAACGCCTTGACCGCATGAAACGATAGTTTTCGAGTGTTCGGGTATCGTTCGAAAATCCATTTGCATCAACGACGTAGAGGAATCTAGCTATAGTACAAAAGAATGTGATAAAACATTTCCATCTGTTGATTTTTATTGCTTGGAGATTTTTTTTACGTAACCTTCAATGTGTTATGAAACTCTGGAAGACAACTAACGTCGCTTCATATGGCTTATCATATCGACGAAACATCAACACGCGCTTTTTTCTATACATGCTGCAGTGAGTTCTTGTCTTTTTATTGTGTAAAATGGATGCGTTTTTATTTCATGCTTCATTTCTCTTTGATTGCTTCACTGCTATTTGAGCTATCAATACGTTTCATGCAGTGAAGACCGAATTAAACTCACGCCTGTCTTTTGTGTCTCCCTTGCAGGAGTCTCTGAACAAGCTGATGAAGAACTTGTACAGCACACACCCGCATTTCGTGCGGTGCATCATCCCCAACGAGCACAAGGAGCCAGGTTGGTACATCTGCCGTCATTTGACAAATAACAGTATGTCCATTTTTGAGACAAGCGAGATTTTCTCAGTTTGTTAGTCAATGAAAATCTGTCGTCTCTCAAAAATGAACATTCTGTTTTTTGCCATCATGTTGCAAAAGCCAGTATATCAATTTGTGAGAAAAGCGAGATTTTCATTGTCATACAATAGAAATCTCGCTTGTTTTCAAAAATTAACATACTATTGTATATCAAAAGGCTGAGACATATGCATCCAATATACAAGAAAAAGAAAAGACTTTTCCCCATATCTTGCAAGTCTAAGAACCATAGTGTGCATGTAATATTTCAACCGAATTGAAAAATCAGTTCCCGCACGAAGGCTCTGGTTTTAGTGAGAACGTACGTCAGAGAAATAAAATCGAACTGCCATTTTAAATGGAAATCTGTCAGCAGATTATCTGTTGTATGCTGAGTGCTGGTCTCACACTGACTTCGTCACTCGATTCTCTGCGCTGATCAGCGCAGCAAATCGAGGGAGACAACCACTGTGTGCTGGTCTGTGATTTGGGACGTCCAAGATCATCACAGATCCTTTCCATTTCATATCTCGATTGGTATATATCCCGTACGCATACAAAGGTCGTGGGGTCGACGTCGGCCGCAGTTGGCCCGCACACGGCTGTGTGCGGACCAACAGCCGCCGACATCGGTGCTAGAACCTTTAGCGCGCTGGGTACGTACTTTATTTCCTGTCCCTTCTTCTGATGTGTACATAGTGCGTGATGGTCTGTGACAGGTGCGATCGACTCCGCCCTTGTGCTGCACCAGCTGCAGTGTAACGGTGTGCTTGAGGGCATCCGTATCTGTCGCAAGGGCTTCCCCAACCGAATCATCTACTCTGAGTTCAAGCAGCGGTATGTGGTTGGGATTATCGTGACTAAATAGAAAGAGAAAAGAAAACGTTAGCGCCGCTCCAAGTTCAGTTCAATACATAATTATATACTGACAAGCAAAGAAATGCGATATAAATCGAGTCATGGGAAAGGCTAGAGTCCTGTGGTTTCCTCAGCAGTAACCGACAACGTAGTTATGGTTAAGTGACTGCGGGAAAATGGGAGACTGACATAATTTTGTAATATTATCAAATCGGTACGGGGCAATAAAGCTTTCTGAATCTGAATTTAACTCCGTTGTTCATACAGTCACATGTACACCAGGAACCAGTTTCAGTGGCTGCATGCACAAGGTAACACTAAGGACTTTTAGGATGACAATGGGTCGACAAAGATATTAAATCTCTCATCCACAGATACTCCATCCTGGCTCCCAACGCCATCCCCCAGGGTTTCGTGGACGGCAAGCAGGTGACGGACAAGATTCTGACTGCCCTGCAGCTGGACACTGCCGAGTACCGCCTGGGTACCACCAAGGTCTTCTTCAAGGCCGGCGTGCTGGGTATGCTTGAGGACATGCGTGACGAGCGTCTGTCCAAGATCATCTCCATGTTCCAGGCCCACATCCGTGGTTACCTCATGCGCAAGGCCTACAAGAAGCTGCAGGATCAGAGGTGAGTGAGTGGCTGCCAGAACGCGGTGACAAAACAAGAGATATAAATGCAATACTTAACTCTTAAACTCCCAGAACTAAATGACTTCCACTCTATAAAATGCCGGAAGTCATTTAGTTCTGGGAGTTTATAAGTTAAATCAATCTTGAACAAAGGGATGACTGCACAGTTCTCTCGCTCACTACCGTATAATCCTACCATTTAACGCTCAAAACAATGTTCACACAATGTTCATTCAACATGTGATTCTATTGTGCGTTAGCGATTCTGTCTCTCTTATTTTCTTGTCATAGTAACTCAAGTTTTGCTACTAGTCCTCCTCTTTTTTGTTCTTCTTTGTTTGAAAAACCTGTTGTCTGATCAACGCTACTACACTGACAACTTCTCAGCTAAACTTTGAATTTTCATTGTCCACAGAGTTGGCCTGTCCGTGATCCAGCGCAACATCCGCAAGTGGCTGGCTCTGAGGAACTGGCTCTGGTGGAAGCTGTACTGCAAGGTAAAGCCCCTGCTGAACGTCGCCCGCGCCGAGGACGACATGAAGAAGAAGGAGGAGGAATTGGCCAAGACCAAGACCGAGCTGGAGAAGACGGAAAAGATGCGCAAGGAGCTGGAGGAGCAGAACGTCACCCTGCTGCAGGCCAAGAACGACCTCTACCTGCAGCTGCAGGCAGAGCAGGTACGCACGAAGCTTTGACTGACGTGACGAAAGGTGTGTGTTGGCCTGTGATTTTGGACCTTACGGCTTGCAACCGTAAGGTCCAAAATTACAGAGCAGCACAAATACCATGACCGAATGTGTCAGGCTGCTCTCTTGTGATGGAGTCACATATTAGCACACAGATGACACTAAAGCCATGCTCGCAATACCTTATCATTCAACATCTTAATTGTTTTTTCATATTCACTCTGTCAATTAATGATACACATATTTAATTGTTAACTGCTCGTACGTTTGTTCATGATCATTCAGTCTTTCAAATATTGTTATTTTAAGGTCTAGTTCTGTTTCTGGTTAAAGTCTAATCTACAAATGCCTTACGAATATGATGTAACCAGTGCATTAATTGAGGAGCGTCGACAATTCTTGCCTATGCACTCCCACACACCTATCGTATTGTTATTTCTTCTGAACTCCAGGACAACTTGGCTGACGCCGAGGAGCGCATCGAGAAGCTGATCGGACAGAAGGGCGATTATGAGCAGCAGCTGAAGGAGCTGGAGGAGCGCCTGCTGGACCAGGAGGATGAGAGCGGAGAGTTGTCCGAGAAGAACAAGAAGCTGGGCGACGAGGTCAAGGAACTCAAGCAGGACGTCGAAGAACTGGAGAATTCCCTGGCCAAGGTACATGAGTGTTTCTTTATACACGTGCTGTATATAAAAAAATTTACAAAAATTACTATATAGTACATGTTTATGTCAAAGATGCAATAGCTATTGAGTCTCGGGACAAAGTTTTTTATCTGGGGATGTAGGCCTCGTTTCCTACCCGTAACTTTGACATATAGAGAAAGATTGTGATCATCATTATATTCATGTGAGCTTTCATCGCTGATAGAAAGACAGCAGTGGAAGAATTCTTTATCGCGTCTCAAACAGTTCTGCAAATATTCCCTAATTTCTTATGTGCATCCATGTTTCTGTTGAAGTAAGTAATTTGGGCCATGTTGGTCCACATTCCTTACTTTAACAAGACACTCTGTATTCAACAAGACGTTATGAACTCTTCGTGCAGGCTGAACAGGAGAAGCAGACCCGCGACAACCAGATCAAGACGCTGCAGGATGAGATGGCCCAGCAGGACGAGCAGATCGCCAAGCTGAACAAGGACAAGAAGGCCATGGAGGAACAGCAGAAGAAGACTTTGGAGGACCTCCAGGCCGAGGAGGATAAGGTCAACCACCTCAACAAACTCAAGACCAAGCTCGAGCAGACTTTGGATGAGGTCTGTATTACAGGGTTACTTCCGCCCATCAGTTTAGATACTAGGCTAAATAGTACGTTATATTCACTAATGAAACACACGTAGCATTCGGTACAGATGAAAGAGTGCATTAATGTGAAGTGGGCTGATCCAGCCCACTTCACTTTAATGCAGTCTTTCATTTCCTGTCTACTTCGGTGTTAGTGAATTGCACAATATTTTTACAATGTATTGTCATTTACCCGAGTACTTTCCGTTTACCGTTTCTGACCATGAAATGACCATGTTGCCTCTTTCAGCTGGAGGACAACCTTGAGCGCGAGAAGAAGCAGCGTGGTGATGTGGAGAAGGCCAAGCGCAAGCTGGAGCAGGACCTCAAGTCCACACAGGAGAACGTCGAGGAGCTCGAGCGCGTCAAGCGGGAATTGGAGGAGAATGTCAGGAGGTAAGAAGTTCCATTCCTTCTCAGACGTGCTCATCCTAAAAATTAATTGTTCATTCATCGATTTATACTATAATAATTATTATACCATCAAAGGTGCAAATCCATGTTATGAGAGCAGATCTCAATAGTTCGTATTTGAAATAAGTGACATGTTCTTTAATTTCTTCTCAGGGTCCCACCACGAGATGGCCATAGTCGCCTGTTGAGCGTTAAACCCTAATAACTAACTTCCTTCTTTTCTGGAAAGACCTGGAGATGGGCAACCCTTTTCGTGAAAGCCGAGTCGAATAGTTAGTATCAGAACTTAAGGATTTTTTCTTTTCTCTCCAGGAAAGACATGGAGATCACCGGTCTCACCTCCAGACTGGAGGATGAGCAGAACCTCGTTGCTCAGCTCCAGAAAAAAATCAAGGAGCTGCAGGTATTATTCCTCACCCATCTCCCAATGCCTTTATTTGTCATCTCCCGCCATGGTTTTTTTTTTTATTATTATTTCCTTCACTCATTTGTGTGCTAGTCTGCGATTTGGGACCTTACAGCAAAGCTGTGAGTTCCAAAATCGCAGACTAGCACCCATTTCTCATTTTCTTTCTCAGTCGCATTTGTCATTGTGTTTAATTAGGTTTATCTCCCACATTTCTTCGCTGCGTCTTCATCTTCATGTCGTGTCCCTTTGTGGTGGTTACTGAGAAGTAAATGCGTACTGATCTGTGGCTTTGGACGTTTTGGCTCTAGACTTTAAGGTCTACATTGCAGACCAGTCCACAAATAATGATTCCAGTGTTGGCACACATAACACATGTGTCAATATTAGAATCATTGCTGTATCAATCCGTCTGTTCTAAATATCGTGCGGACCGTGACTTTTTGCGTATCGGCGCAAAAGCGCATCTGCTACATACCGAATCATGCCACTTGTTATCTGTTTCCTGAAATCATGCCAGAAGTCTACACACCGTGTTCAGTTATTTCCCTTCTCGTGCGTCGGCCACCTTAGGTCATGATGTCCCATGTCTGTATTGCATCATCGTTCGAACGTACTTCGCACTGTGTTCGTCGTCTCTCTTGTTTTGACCTCCTCTGGTCTTATGCTCTCCCCTTTCCTTATTACTGAGTCAACTGTACTTCAAGTTGTCGCCTTCTCAGACTGGCTTTGATGAGCAAAAGTGATATGCCACTAGATGAAAACTGAATAGTTCGATACTTCGACGATCTCACTGTACGTGCCGCAATCGGAAGACGCGTTCAAGTAGCCTTTCCCAAGGTAAGTGGCCACTGACCTTGGACTTGATGGAAATAAAGTTTGCTGTGACACCCGTGTGTTCCTTTTTTTATTTCGTCACTTTTGTTTGTGTTTTATCCACCGACTGATCTCCCCATTATTATTGTGTGTCTTGAAATAAAACCTGTTGTACACATGTACCTTCCCACACCCTGGGTGAAACCTACTTGACCATTCATGAAAATGATTATATCTTTACCAGTGTCTGTCTCACCTGAATGTTTCCGAATGTAATCGCAACGGGTGTGCTGGTATGTGATTTAGGGTCTTTGGCTGTAGCCGTAAGGTCCAAAATCACAGACCAGCAAACGAATTCAATCCTGTCTGTGTAGTTGTGTCTAATAAAGTGGACTGCACCTGTAATCTGTGTGTACCGTAACATTTTGTGTTTCATGAAACTCTCAACACCTATACCTGTACATCGATGTGTGTTTGATCCTGTAGATGTCCTAAATACATTATACACCTCGGAGCTGTTTGATGACAAACAGTCAGGATTGTAACCCAACTGATTACTGTGAATGCCTCAGGCCCTCCCGCGGCGAAACAGTCAATCGCCCCACTCTCCCATTGTAGTTACAGTGTACGTGATCTTTGATATTTTGCTTGCTCCTTACTGGTGTACCGTCCTTTGATTACCCTATTCCTCCTTCTGATCCTTACGGTATTACGCGTTTACAGACTTATACAAGATTTACAATGCTGTTTAACATATTGTTTGCCTATATACGTAATACATGTACGTCGCGGAAGAAATGTTTCGCGCAACAGCTTCGCAACAAGTATGTCCTGTACAGTTCTACGTCAGCCGAGTGCAGATTATATATCTAGTGTTGCCTAGTAACCATCTGGTTCATTTGTATAAGTGCCATACAAATGACATATGCAGTAATTAACTGTAAGTGCACCTCTGGAGACTGAGATTGGGAGAGAGAGAGAGAGAGAGAGAGAGAGAGAGAGAGAGAGAGAGAGAGAGAGAGAGAGAGAGAGAGAGAGAGAGAGAGAGAAGCTGCAAGTGAAGGCGAAAGGTTCCTTAACATCCACAAGTCATTTCTCCTGCGGCCCTGGCAGTAATACACCTTGCTTTTTCGCTTTTTGGGTTTGTGCCAACATAATCTACATTCTTACCTGGTGCAGCGGGTAGGCTTGAGGCTTACCAACCCAAAAAGTTCAAACCCGACTTTTTCTCAGCCGCTCTTCCGAGTCGGTTTTGAATTACAGGCACCTGTTCTACAGGGCCGCGGAATATTCCACCCGATCTCGAAAAGGCCGGTTGCAGGTCCCGAAATACGGACCTCTCACGGCTCTAGACTGAATCATGTGGGCGCTGAGTCCGACGGTTCTAGACCGTAAGGTCCACAATCGCAGCGGACCAGCAGACATTACTGTTCCGCGGGTTAGTCTGTTGTATCAGTACATTCCAGATTGTATGCAAGAAAGTAGGCCTAATTCATCTTAGCCCTTTGGCTGTTGGCTTTTTGTCGAGGCGATTCCCTCAGGAATCGCCTCGACAAAAAGTACTACCAACAGCCAAAGGGTTAGACAGAACCGCTGACAGGATCTCTACTTTTTTTCCTTTTTTTTTTTTTTTTTTTTTTTTGCGACATATACATCAACACGTGACTTACGTCTTTGCACCATCTTGTTGCCCGGATTCAGACTTTCTCAGTTCCGGCGGATGTTTTGGCTAAAACGACAACACAGTGCACCTTCAGCTAGACTCAGTGACTCTGGTCTACACACACACTGTGTGATATCACGGAAGAACATAAACAATGAACATTCTGACATTTGCTGAGTGTTGTTTTTGGCATTCTTTCACAGAGGGAGTGAACATATGAGCCGGAAAATTAGCTTGTAGGAGGGTCTGCCTCCTCAGCCTCCGCCCTGTTTTCTGCACGACCACATCACTAATTTCAGTCGGTCCGGCGTGTGCGGCACTCACGTGCTATGCACAGGCTGGTGTGTTTGTGCACAAACAGCCGGGTATTTCGTTCTGAAGCGGCAAGGGCAAGGGCAAAACATCAAATGTCAACGAAACCGATATTTCCCCGTACAGTAACTCATTGAGCCCCGACACATCGCAGCAAGACATGGATCATAGTCGAGCAAGATGGTTCAAGGGTGGTGCCAAATAGCTTGGCGCCCATAGGCGCCAAGATTATAGTCTGAACTATCATGCTCGATCCGCTAGTCTCGAAATGTAATAAAGTCCTTCATAGGGCTACTTCAAAATTTGGGGATTTTGGTCCTGGGGTAGAATGTGTTAAGTGAAATGTTGCCAAACGGATTGGGGGAATAGACTTGACCCCCAAAAATTTAACTCCTGACTTCATCTTTCACTTTTGGGTTGGGCTCTGTCTGGAATCTGCTTTAGTCAGCGCAAATACATTTGGGAAGTTTCCACCATCATTGTGCGTGTACGCTACTTAATTCCGACTGACGTTTCTGAAAGATTGCTCACCGATTTTCTTGTTAGATTTGCCATATTTTATGGCATTGCATAGCTGGTGTGGCCGGTTTGATTTACTCAAGTTACGGTTTATCTGTTAAATTCTGTTGGTACAACAAAATACCGAAATGAAAGAAAAAAAATCACTTATAGGAAAGATCAAATTTGCTTTTAAGTCACGCCGGAATGTTTCACGCGTTTCATTGTGAGAGTTCATTTCACGCTCACGCGTTCGCTCGGCTCGCGCGCATAGTGCTAGTGTTGTGAAATATGATCCGCGACTGGGAAGCTAAATAAGGAAAAGAGGGTTGGAGCCGTCAGTACCACGTGGTCTGTTTTGCGCGTGCGAGCGAAAGATGTGCGCGTGTGCTGTGTGTGCAACTTTGCATCTCTCTCTCTCTCTCTCTCTCTCTCTCTCTCTCTCTCTCTCTCTCTCTCTCTCTCTCTCTCTCTCTCTCTCCCCCCCCCCCCACACACACACACACACACACCTATCACTCGCTGACAACTCAGTGGAATCCCGGACTATACGTTTTTTGTTGTTTTTTTACGGCTTGCTCCCCAGCGAAAAGATAATTGTAGACATTTTTATCTCACTTTCCTCCCGGCCGGCCTCGGCCTTCTTCACTGACTGAGTCTCCATTTCCGAAGACTCCACTTTGCTTAGTTAGACTATGCACAGTTACAAGTCCACCCCCAACACCCAACTGTGTCTCTATCATACAGCAGATTTTGTAATGTTCTGCCGGTTAGCAGGTGGATGAGGGCATGCATGCCCTCATCCATCTCCTAACAGAACATTACAAAAAATCTATTGTCTGGTATTGTTTACACTACCTTCTTAAGTTTGTTTCCTGCTTTATGCAATCCTACACCCACACCAAGATGCATGATATTTTGGAACTAATTCCCTGTTTCTAACCCGGTAGCGTATGCTGACACATTCCTCTCCTCCCTTATTGTCTGAGGAAGTGGCATCTTCTAGGTATGTAGACACGTAACCCCGACTGATTAGCATAGTACCGGTACCTGGCGGGGCCTTTCATGGCAGGTGAGTGCACTATGGATGGGGGTGGAGGGTGTACCCCCTTACTCCACTCTTCATCCCTCTGAGCCAATCCCCAGTTCGTCTGGACCTCCGGAGGGATTTCGCATCGGCCTGCCTGCTAGCCTGCTGTGTTGTCTGTCTGTGGGGTGAATCACACAATGCTGACGAGGCTGGCTTCTACCCTCATATAAACTGTTGTGAAACTTCTCAGACTTTATCAACAACGGGAAGCCTTGCTCACAACTTCGCACTGTCGACATACACTAGCTGGCCACCCCTCTGAGGTGTGCTAGTGATCGACTAGCCCTGCCTCCTTTCGCGACCCCCTTCGTCATCGTCTATCTACTCCATGGTCGTCAGTGACTGCGCGTTGTGAGCCTGTGCACCAGCGACTACCTTTATGTGACCCTCTGTCGGCCCAGGACCGATAGGAGCTATCTCGACGTGATAACTCAGGCAGTAGCAGCACAGTATTTTCGTTGTCGGCATGTCTGCTGAGGAAGAGACAGTCCCGCTCCCGGGCCCGGAGCCCCAGGCCCAACCCCCCACCAGCACTGAGGAAGAGATCATCACAGTGAAGGAACAGGTGGTGGTCAAGAAGACAGAGCCCAAGCAGCCTTCACCGGCTCAGGCTCCGGTCAAACCAGCGGAAGAACCTGAGACACGACCGCGCAAAACCAAGTCGTCCACACCGCAAAAAGTGTCATCTTCGTCCACTTCCTCGAAAGTGTCCTCGTCCACCAAGTCTTACAGCAAGGGATATGGAGACAGACTGGGCTTCGAGGGGTTTTCCAGGGAGTTTCGAGGCATGAGCCCCAGTGTTCTGGAGAATATCTCCATGCACCCCTTGCTCTTTAGTCCTACCTTCGAACCGCTGAGACGACCACATCTGAGCGCGCGCAGTAAGAAAGCTATCAGGGATTCGGCAGAACTTGCCATCATTGCTCCAGGACTGAAGAACCTTCTTGAAGTACAGTACCCTTTTGTTTGGTTCTGTTTCGTTCTTCATTTCTACCCTCTCCTTGTTTTCCGTTCTTTTGTCTCATTTGGTATAATTTATTTCGTGTTCTGTTTCCTAAATTGTTGTATAAATTATTTCCCTCATTTCCCTTTTCTAGTGTTGAATTTAAGTTTATTACACAGAGATTTTCTTTTTGATCATTACTTGTTTATTAGATCCTTGGTAGACGGATTTTCTTTCTTAGTCTGGAGCTTTCCATAGTACATCTCCAGTTGTTCGTATTTAGCGCCACGAAAACTACCATTTTATCATCCATTCCCACTCTACCCTTCCTGTTCCTCCTCTCCAGAATAAAATGTACGATGTAATAAATCAAAGGCCATCAGAAAACATTCTGTTAGACGCCAAAAAAGGCGTCTGGCCGACGTCGGCCGCATTTGGGCCGCGCACAGCCGTGCCGCGCGGGCCAAATGCGGCCGACAATCGGCCCGGCAGAGGACGTTTTGCTCACTCGGCTAATATCTGCACGGGGCTGTAAAATCCTAGACACCCTAGTCGGGCCATCATGATAAGAAGGAAACGCCAGTGCACCGGAAAATTGGGTGCCAGACATTTATGCTGAAATTGTTAGAAAGGCATTATGACAACACTGTATATTGGATGCGTCACTGGTATCAGAACAGTTTTTGGCATCACTGGATAGGTCTACTGCCGGGATGCATCGTTTTCAGTAACAGTGTTGCATCCAGTATGCAGTGCTGTCAAAAGCATCGATGCTTCAGTGCAATATTGGCTTAGAGTGTTGTGAAAATAATGTCCTGTCAGCGCACAAAAATATAACCGGTCTGGATAAGCAGTGTTCTGGTTTCGTCTGCATTTTGTTTTTCGCTGGCAGCCCCGAACAGTAAAGCGTTGTGAACAGGGAAAAAATTGCTAGTGTCGAGTTTCCAGAAAACTCGCTCATCCTTCCTATCTCTCTTCCCGACCTACCCATCTCCCCTGTTTCGATGGAATGAGTCATAGTTGAAATATGCAGGCGAGCAGCGTCAAGGGTCTGGGAGACTGCCTCAAGTTTGCAGTTTAGGGGTTAGGGAGGAACACTTCACTCTTCAGTTCATTTGCTCCCAGTGTGTCGATACCCTCGTCTACCCTCCTCCTTCTTTCATCTTTACCCTCCAGTGTATACCTCCCTTCTTTCGTCCACTGCCTGCCCCCGTCTTCTGCCTTTCCCGCCCCTCATCTTCACTGATCCAAGGCGCTGTGATAGAATTTTCACAAAGTCTATTGAAGACTGTTCCAGTTAACATTTTCGTTCCGCATTGCAACTTAGTTTTAACGACATCGAAGTGAAGACACTAGAGTGGAAGGAAGTGTTTCGTGTGGGTGCTAGCGAGTTTTAGGTCAGTCGAAATCTTAAGACTACGGTTTGTGCGGGTGTTGACTTCACGGATTAGACATGACCACTCGTGCTTTGCAGGCCCGCATCGAGGAGCTGGAAGAAGAGCTGGAGGCTGAGCGTGCGGCCAGAGCAAAGGTGAGTACTTCAAGCACCTGCACTTCTTTTAACGTTGATTGACTTTGACATCTCTCTCTCTCTCTCTCTCTCTCTCTCTCTCTCTCTCTCTCTCTCTCTCTCTCTCTCTCTCTCTCTCTCTCTCTCTCCTTTTACGGGTTTAGTGCTGGAACTCAGTTTACATATAATTCAAATAAACTGACATTGTCGACTACTGCGTTCGCCGTACTGAATAAGGATTAGATGTGAAACAAATGGCGTTTACATCAAAACCATTTTAGATTAAATTGAAAGCCGCACTGAAGAACATGAGTAGACACAGCTGAGTTGGCAGTCATTTAACTTCCAAGTTTGAATCGTTCAGTTGAAGTTTGATACAGCCGACTTCTCAGAATTTCATATATTAACTTTTTGATCAATTACACTTTTCGCCGAACAAACAGTAAACTGACCTGTCTGACTCTCAGTGTAGCATGAGTAACTGTGATAAGAATCTACTCGGTATGCATCTGGGCGGTTAGGTACTGTTATCTGACATACCTACCACACATGACTTGCAGACTCAGTGCGGGTGTGACGTACCTACCAAGAGGCACAGATCCGCATGAGCCCCCGCAACTGCGGGGGCTCATGCGGATCTTTGCCTCTTGCAGATGAGCGTTACTCCCTCGGGGGCTTATGAGGGCTTAAACCACATGTACGGCGTTCGTTGCAGACCGATCTCATACCTGTCTAAGAGCACTGCCAGGCGTGGGCTGTGATAATTGTCATGATAAGACGTCTCACCTTTCAAGCCGATTGCCTTAGTCAGATAGACGGTTTCGCTACCGTGAGAATAAAACTGTCCAGTCTTAGTCTTCGTCAGCTGAATTCGAAAATATTTCGTTGAAAGTTATTTGTCTTTTTAAATGAATGCTAGAAAAAGCTATTCTGCATACATATTCCAGTAATTCGGCATTTCGTACAGGTGTACAGCAAACTGTAGTTTTACAGCTTTCAGCTGAGTTACCAGCTTCAATGTTTAAAAGGAATTGACTTTACAGTCACAACTTGAATCAATTTTTTTTCCTGCGGGATTTTAAGCTAGCACTTTAAAAGACTTACATGGGTGCAGAGACCCTGGCATTCTTGCCGATGAGCAATACCTGAGAAAACATGCTGTTTTGCGCAATCTGCTGCAGTGCGTTCGGGTCTCGGTACCTTGAGCTATATTTAAGACACCTGCATAACTTAAACACACAACACAACTGCCGTAGCGGTGCTTCCTGAGATGGTCGTAGACTTAAACCCAAATCACCTCCTCCGTCTGAGGATATAACAGGGGCGGGTCTTGCTGCCGGCAAGAGGCATATATTCTCATGAGCCCCTGCGGCTGCAGGGGCCCATGAGAATATTTGCTTTTTGCAGATGGAACAAGACCGTTGAGGTACCGGTAACAGCTGACGTGTGCTTGGCACTTGAGAAGGCAACCGCAACTTAAAATGGAGGAAGAGGGGGGGGGGGGGGGGAGGGGGACGATGACGCAGATTCTGGCAAAGTATCTAGACTTAAGCTTAGGCCTCAGGTATGCGCCAGTTTTGTGGAGAGGAAAAAAAAAGCTTCATTTTTTTTTTAAAAAGAGAGTTTTCCAATTTTAACGCCTGCTGCCAATTAAGAAGCCGCTGACGGTAAAAATTGCCGGTTCACTTGGTTTCGTAAGCTGAGTCAGTGATGTTTCCGTTTTGCTGCACAAGTCTACGAACAGAAGAAATAAATCTTAGGTTCTAACCGAATGAAAAAAAATACTGACTGTCTGCCGTGAAAATTAATTCTAGCAACAACTAGAACAAAACGAAAATGAGTTCAATGCTTTTCTTTTTTTTAAATGTTTGAAATGCTGTACTGATTGACCAAATTTGTCTCTCTCTGCCGATGAGTATCTCACATGTACTACCCGCTGTAGTAATATATTGACAGGTCTTAGGTTAATTTGGTTCGCCCACAATCTGTTTTTTTGTTGTTTTGTTTTGTTTTTTCTGTTCTGAACATGCATTGCATTTTCTTCATAAGGCTGTTTTGCACGAAATCTAAGACTAGTAACCCTTTGCGTGTCGGTAGCGGTAGGAATCATCGCGATAAAAACCGCTACCGACAGGCAAAGGGTTAATTTTTGGCACACACTCAAACACTTGCACGCAAGTACACACTCGATGCCTGACATGACACCACTGATTCATTATACCTATGTCCCTTGTGCAGATTGAGAAACAGCGATCCGAGCTTTCCCGCGAGCTTGATGAACTTGGTGAGCGTCTGGATGAGGCTGGTGGCGCTACCGCTGCTCAGGTAACGTAACTCTGCATTTCTGCAGTTCTGCTTTGTTACATTAGCTACATATAACATTAGCAACGATTTCCTAATGTATTATTACATATGGCAATAAAGTTCTATCTTAAACATCTTAAACATGTATTATTGTACAAATATAGTCAAAATAGACCGTGATTCAGTCAAAGCGTGTCTTGGCTTGTAAAGACAAGTACCTGCCAGAATGATACTAATATCGCTATTTATATTTGAAATCGCCCAACATTGTAAACTTTGAAGTGTTCTTGTTGTAGATAAGCACGTACCAGAAATGAAATACATAAAAATGCTAGTATCGGCTGATATTGTAATGGGAGTGTATTGTTAACTTTGACAGATTGAGCTGAACAAGAAGCGTGAACAGGAACTGCTGAAACTGCGCCGTGACCTGGAGGAGCAGACCCTTCAGCATGAGGCTCAGGTGGCCGCTATCCGCAAGAAGCAGCAGGATGCCGCCAACGAGATGTCCGACCAGATCGACCAGCTCCAGAAGATCAAGAGCAAGTACGTACCAGTGACGATTACGAGCATCCAAGGACTATATTGTTAACCTGATCGTGAAGCCAGAGTCATGACGTTAACTGCCGTGTCAGTTGTAATGTTTCATCAGCTGGGGCGGTCCGTGGCGCAGTGGTTAAGGCGCCTGCCACCAATGCTAAAGGTGCGAGGTTCGATACCGGGTTCCGGCGTCGGACTTTTCTCCTCTAGTAAGTGTCACCGTTAATTCGGGCGAACCGTCGGGGGTTCTTTCTCCGGGTACTCCGGCTTTTCCTACCCCTCCACTGTGGTACCGGTTTCAGACTACTTTATAAATTTCAAATACAAGCGATCAAAATTTCCGAAACCTCAGTAGCTGAGCTGACCCTTCGTACCACGTGAAGTGTCTTGTGTTTGTCTTGAACTGTCTTTGTCTTCAGAGTGAATGGGTGTGTGTCACGTGAGCGTGCGTGTTAGGTGCAGTTTGCGGCGCTTTGAGCCGATTCGCAGAATTGGGAAAAAGCGCCTATATCATAACCGGTATTATTATTATTATTATTATTATTATTATTATTATTATTATTATTATTATTATTATTATAGAATCAAATATTGATTCATGACATATTTCGCATTGTTTGCTTCTTGGTTGACTGACATTTTCCATTTCCTGTTAGTTTCGTAACCATGTAACTATTTCCTCATCATTCACATTTTATCGTTGTTACCTTTGAATTTTTTTTTTAAAGTTCATTCCACCTCTTACAGGATCGAGAAGGAAAAGAGTCAGCTGAAGGCCGAGGTCGATGACCTGTCGGCTCAGGTCCAGCACGTCGGCAAGAACAAGGTACTACTGCATGTTTACCGTCCCTTTCTGGCATGCCTGGTACCCTTGCTGTCACCATCATCATTACAGTCATGTACACATCACGTTGGATTTCATCTTTCTATTGACACCTTTGTGCATGCAGCCTGTGGCTGCATGCACTAGGGTGTCAAGACGAAGACGTAAGCAGATTCATGTGTTGAGCCAGGGTTTGCATGGTGCTGGCCAGGCGCGTGCCACCCAACATGGAATCATCATTTATAACAGACAGCATGTACTAACCTCAGGTTGCATTTATTGTCATGTAACAACTCATCTGAAGGTCTCATTCCAAGACGCAGATAATCCAGAGTTTCAGATGGCTGGAATGCAGATGCAGATTCAGAGAGTGGTGCATGTACACGTATTACTGACATAACACTTTCATTCCATTGATATAAATAATCATAAATGTTATACATTGCTGCATACTAGAGCAGATCTTGCATCTGTTACTTCTACTAACAATCGCATGTCCATTTAAACACTGTTATTCAGTTAACTCGTATGTAGGAACTAACACGATCATCGCTTACTAACTAATCCTGCCATCATATCGACGGCGGAACAGTTTCTCACAGAATTGTCCAAGGATGTTTTTTTTTATATAAACCGGCGAAAGCATGATGCGTGTTGCATGATACCTGCTATGCATGTTTTGTGTCGATCAGACTAGAGAAGGATCGCTACGACCTGGAGATGGAGCTTGAAGACGTGCTGCTGGAGCTGGAGCAGGTTCTCCGCCAGCGGGTACACACCAAGGTTTCCCTCGCTCACTTCACTTACTAACCGTCTACCCAGTCAGCAAAGTCTCTCGGGCCGACGTCGGCCGCAGTAGGCCCGCGCACGGCTGTGCGCGGGCCGACTGCGACCGGCAACGGCCCTGTGGCTTTTTGCTCAATGGGCGTCTGTCGTACACAATTGGCGTAGTCTGCATGAAGGATGATATGATAATAAAACATATACATCGTCACTTTAATTGCACTTCATCTCATTGCCACATTTGTATAGGAAATGTCTTAGAACAGTAACGTTAATTCAAAATCTGGAAAGACAGCGTAGAACTAGAAGCAAGTTAACGGACACATGCATAATGTCTTCTTCTGGTTGTTTCGTGCTCAGAAATGAAGCAAATATTCAAAGGTCATTTTTATTGACACCAAATGATATTGTTGTGTATAGGCCTGTATCTTTTCGTATATATCTTCATCCATGTCTTCAACGACATCTTCTTTAACTCCCACGTGCATGCATGTGCCGGTGTCTGCATGCACAAGGTGGTTAAACACCAAAACGTAAATCCCTTTCTTACCTACTCTTACTCCACCTCTATCGTTAATTCAGTGGGCATGTCTGAGAATTCAATTCGGTTCAATACACTCCTTTTCTTTCCATTCGCAGGGCATGTCCGAGAAGATGACCAAGCAGGTGGAGTCCCAGATGTCCGAGCTGAACGCCAAGGTGGACGAGTCCAACCGCACCGTCAACGACCTGCAGTCCCAGAAGGCACGTCTGCAGCAGGAGACCGCCGACCTGACCCGCCAGCTGGAGGAAGCCGAGCACCGCGTGGGCCAGCTCACCAAGGAGAAGTCCCAGCTCACCGCACAGCTCGAGGAGGCCAAGCGCAGCCTGGAGGACGAGACCCGCGTAAGTAGATGTGCACGTGTATACGCTTCAAGCTTGACTCACAGTCAAGCCACGTCCTACATAAATCCCATAGAATGCGAGTCCATTCAGGCCAAAGTCTTCACAATACGATACAATCGCCTGTTGTTATTCTTGTGTAACAAAGGACAGCCGACATCAACTCAAATCTGACACACGATATTCGTCTGCTTTTTTTTTTTTAAATCTGTCCCATCCGCTGGCTCACACGTCTGCCACACGACATACATCAGTTTCATTCCTCTTTCTCTCTTTCCCACCACAGGCCCGCCAGAAACTGTCCAGCGAGGTGCGCAACCTCAGCTCGGACCTGGATGCCCTGCGCGAGCAGCTGGAGGAGGAGCAGGACAGCAAGTCCGACCTGCAGCGCCAGCTCTCCAAGGCCAACACCGAGGCCCAGCAGTGGCGATCCAAGTTCGAAGGCGAGGGCACAGCTCGCGCTGAGGAGCTTGAGGAAGCCAAGTAAGTACTTGTGTTATCTTTGGCTGTTGCAAAAGTGACGAGTAACCCATGCACTGCCGAGAAGAAAATGAACAATATCCACCTGCAAGAGGTATACATCCTCTTGAGACCCCCGCAGTTGCGGGGGCTCATGAGGATCTATACCTCTTTGCTGAAACCACTTTGTATCCATCTCCTGTTGACTGCTGGGAGTCTTTGACGTTAAATTTACAGTTTCAAGACACACAATCTGCGCACACTGGCAACGAAGGTTTCAATGACATTATGTTTGCTGGTTTGCTGTTTTTGATCTTACGGTTCTAATGTAGAAGTTATATTGAACTGTCTGGTCATTGATTGAATCAGAGCTGGATATATTCGTAAAATCGTAATTAAACTGATGCGTGTAAGTGTACTCTGTTCTTGCTTTCCGACAGCAAGGATAAAACAAGATTACATTTAAAATACATTAACTCATTCTACCCCAACACCGAAATCCCCAAATTTTGCCGTTGTCCTCTGAAGACTGCACTCTAGTGCAGGACACAGATCGACCATGATAGTTCAAGTGTGATGCCAGAATAGCTTGGCGCCCATAGGCGCCAAGCTATTCTAGCATCACACTTGAACTATCATGGTCGATCCTTATCTTGCTGTGGTGTGTCTGGGGTAGAATGAGTTAAGTAACGTACTCAACCCGATGAAATGACATGTGCGCAATTCTGGTTGATTCTTATTACATCGACTTTAATTTGCCCCTTTCGTTTAAAATCCCATCAGTTTAAAATCCCATCCCACGTTCTGTATCGCTACCCCGTGCTTTTTTGCCCACTTTTTTTTTTTCTTTTTTAATTTTTTTACTATTTTATCTCCTGCAACATCTTCGTGTTTTCTTGTAGGCGCAAGCTCATCGCCAAACTACAGGAAGCTGAGAACTCCGCTGAGGCCGCCAATGCCAAGCTCGCCGGACTGGAGAAGGCCAAGGCCAGACTGCAGGGCGAGCTGGAAGATCTCATGGTCGACGTTGAGCGCGTGAGTGCCTTCACAAATTAAAAGCCTCCCTTAGCAAGTCATAAGGTCTGTAAGGCTGTAAGACTTTGAACAACCACCTAGAAATATTAGTACACTTTGTGTCGATGACTTCCCGATAATGGGGCATTTGAGACTTGCTCGTGCCAACGACGACCGACGACGGCCCGAGGACCCTTTCTTACTGCGATGTGCCCGCCTCGTGTGCCCGCAACCCACCATAATTCATTTTCCTCTCTATCACCAGGCCAACGCCAACGCCAACAACCTTGAGAAGAAGCAGCGCGCTTTCGACAAGACGGTCGCCGAATGGCAGGCCAAGGTGAACGACCTGCAGTCTGAGCTGGAGAACGCCCAGAAGGAGGCTCGCGGATACTCTGCCGAGCTCTTCCGCGTCAAGTCCCAACTGGAGGAGTCCCACGACGGCATCGAGGCCCTGCGCCGTGAGAACAAGAACCTGGCTGGTGAGTAGTAGTACAAAATTGTTGATTACAGTGCTGAAGGAGGTTTTGTGCTGAGGCGCATTAATTGTTTTTCTGTCTTGATATTTTACTCTTGTCAAGTAATTTAAAATACACACTTAATAGATATTGTTGTTGCTGATTGTATAGAGAGACGAGTTCCTGACTTCCTTGGTGACGGCTTTAATGATATTGTAATTATTGAAATTTTGTGGTAATCTGACCTTAACAATGATTTATTTAGCATCTCCGGGTGTCAAGCTAAGTAGGCTCTACCCTCATGCTATGTTGACTAATACTCTATCACTCAGCTGCTGTACATGCCAAAATAAATGCCGCGTATCAGTATGCAGCACGTCTTGAATGAGTTAAACCAATTGTACATGCTCTGTCCTGCAGATGAAATCCACGATCTGACCGACCAGCTGAGCGACGGAGGCCGCAGCGTGCACGAGAGCGAAAAGGCCCGCAAGCGCCTGGAGCTGGAAAAGGAGGAGCTGCAAGCTGCCCTGGAAGAGGCCGAGTCTGCCCTGGAACAGGAGGAGGCTAAGGTCATGCGCGCGCAGCTCGAGATCTCGCAGGTGCGCACTGAGATCGACCGCCGCATCCAGGATAAGGAGGAGGAGTTCGAGAATACACGGTAAGGAATGTCACACCAACATCTCAGATGTTTCACGCTTTCTAACCTCTTGTTTTGTGCTAAAGTGAGAGTATTCCCCATAGTTGCTATTTGCGGATCGTGCAAACCGGTTCTCAATGATTTTACTTTTTCTTCAGTGTCTCTGTCAAGCATACTTCTCAATCTCCGATGTTTAAGTTAGGGGCGTAGCTGTGCCATATATACACTGACATTGTGTGTGTCTCTTTTTCAACACCGTCACTTAGCTTACCTAAACACATATATCTAAACCCTTTGTGTCATTGTTTTTATACAGCCGCAACCACCAGCGTTCACTGGACTCGATGCAAGCCAGCCTGGAGGCTGAATCCAAGGGCAAGGCTGAGGCCATGCGCGTCAAGAAGAAGCTGGAGTCGGACATCAACGAGCTGGAGATCGCTCTGGACCAGGCCAACCGCGGCAAGGCCGAGTTGGAGAAGACCGTCAAGAAACTGCAACAGACAATCTTCGAGACCCAGGCCCGCGTGGAGGAGGAAGCCCGTGGCCGAGAGGAGGCCCGCGAGTCTTACAACATGGCTGAGCGCCGCTGCACCGTCCTCAGTGGCGAGGTTGAGGAGCTCAGGAACGCCTTGGAGCAGGTAAATCATCTCAGTGTGTTAGTATTTTAATTAACGTCCAAAGCCAGCAAAGACGTAATCAAAACGTGGAACCATCAAGGACGCATATTGTTTGCGTATACGGTCTTTACATATTCAGCACAGTACACAGTCTAAAGCGCAAACATCAGAAATAGATGACGCAATAAAACAGGAAATATCGAACAATAATATCAAACCATAAAAGTTTATTTTTTTCAATCCACCGTACCTCAGTTTGTCGTTTTTGCCTTATGCGCTAGTGACGTCCTTTACAGTAATCATTTAATGTTGCCGCGTAAGTCTCATGGCTGTTTTCAATTTGTGCTTGTCAGGCTGACCGTGCTCGCAAGGGTGCTGAGAACGAGCTGGCAGATGCCAACGACCGGGTAAACGAGCTTTCGGCGCAAGCTGGCTCCTTCCAGGGACAGAAACGCAAGCTGGAGGCTGACATCCAGGCTATGCAGGTAAGGTACTGCTGGCTGAACTGTATGCTGATTTTGGATTTTAAGGCCTGAACCCTAATATTAGCCAAAATATGCATGTTTTATGCACACTTTTTGTTACTTTGTATTTTATCCATACGAGAAAAATACAACAATTAAAATAAATAATAATAGGGCTTGATCAAAGCCTGATATCTACTAGCTTCTAACCCTGAAGCCTTTTTCACTCTAGACTGACCTGGACGAGATGAACAGCGAGCTGCGCGGATCCGAGGAGCGCTCCAAGAAGGCCATGGCCGATGCTGCACGTCTGGCTGACGAGCTCCGTCAGGAGCAGGAGCACTCCCTGCAGGTGGAGAAGCTGCGCAAGGGTATGGAAGGTCAAATCAAGGACATGCAGGTCAGGCTTGATGAGGCCGAGGCCCAGGCTCTCAAGGGCGGCAAGAAGATCATCCAGAAACTGGAACAGAGGGTGAGTACGCAAAATGCATTGCTTTCAGAACAGTGTACCGTGCTCAGCAGATGTACTGCTATCGTTATTTAAACAATTGTTCTGAAAATTGTTGCTGCATTTACAGGCAACGGTCATTAAATGCGTGTTTTAGGACACGTATCGATAAACAATATGAACTTCATCTGTTCCGCTATGCTTCCACTGGTGGTGGATAAATTGATTATGGATTTCACATATTTGAGACGTGCTGCTTCGTAATGCAGCTCGTCTCGAATTTGTTTCGAAACAGCCAAACGTAGACGGATTAATACTAAAGAAGAAAAAAATACAACTGACATGTAATAAGACAATTAACGATAATTATGCTGACTCATGTAAAGTTGCTGACTGATGAATAATATATACAGTTATTTATCGATTTAATTTCTTTCCAGGTACGTGAACTGGAGATGGAGCTGGACAGCGAGCAGCGCCGCCACGCCGAGACCCAGAAGAACATGCGCAAGGCTGACCGTCGTCTCAAGGAGCTGGCCTTCCAGTCGGACGAGGACCGCAAGAACCAGGAGCGTCTGCAGGACCTTGTCGACAAACTGCAGGCAAAGATCAAGACCTACAAGAGACAAGTCGAGGAGGCTGTGAGTATAAAGACTAACTCTTCTTTAACTCATTCGAGACGTGACGCCTCCGGATACGCCGCTGATGCTGCGTATCCGGAGGCGGCCCCTCTCGAATGAGTAAATTTTTCTGTTGTTCTCAAATAATCTTCTTCAAAATCCAGATCTAGAATGTTATCATATGTACTCAGTATGTGGCTTTATTCAGAATGTGTCTCAAATCGACATTTAAAATCAGCGTAATTTTCCTGTCATTTGACTTTTTCATCATAAATATAGCTTTTGTCTTCTACTTTATTTTTAACTGCTCGTTTTTTTTAAACTGTTATTGATCCTAGTTAGTCTTTTCTCTACTGATAATCACCTTGAGCGCAACTTCATTATTCTATCTGTTTTAACACTGTCGAGATATTCTGCATTCGGATACGCGCTGTATGCGACACTAAATCTTAACTACCAGTCTCGAAATCATTTTGGACATCAGTCTCTTACCCTGTTCATCTCTCCCATTCTTTCTGCCGACATCACAGGAGGAGATCGCCGCCGTAAACCTTGCCAAGTTCCGCAAGGTGCAGAACGAGCTGGAGGACGCCGAGGAGCGTGCCGACAACGCTGAGGGCACTCTGTCCAAACTGCGCGCCAAGAACCGATCCTCCGTCTCTGTCTCGCGTACATCCGCCAGTCCCGCGGTAAGTTGACGAAACAGATTTATTTGCCGAAATACGAACAAGACGAAGCCGTCTGCAAGAGACATAGCTTTTCATGAGCCCGCGCATTCTGCACGAGCTCACGGCATGAGAATCCATGCCTCTTGCAATCATCTGCAGGGTATCATGGGATCTGTGCATCTCAGTTGCGAGCTTCTGCAGAGGCACGTGAGCCCTATGCCTGTTGTTGAAAATTCAAGAGAAATCCGGTCCTAAAATCTGTACATACTTTTGCCGGCTGCAGTGGTTCGTGAGAGCCTAGCCAGGGTGCAGGAGCTCACGACAGTCTGTGTTGATTTTCACCCGCTATTGACAGGCTGGAAACCTGCGATTGTTTATATGTGATTATTGATTGTAATGGTTTAATTAATTTGCTTACTCTCTTGCAGCAGTTTGAAACATTTATGAATGGACTTTGTATAAATTTGTGAAGAAAACCCTGAGTAATCGAAATGTTAACCTGAATAGCAGAGGCGGACTTGGATACAAGGTGTTGCATCAGATAATTGTACATTACATTTGTGTTTACCTTGCCATGAAAATGCTTTGTAGAATATCTGACCTTTTGAGTGGACAGTTTCTATAATCGTTTGTGCCAGTGTCTTTGATATCGATGTTTAGGACTAGCTAGTAACTCGCCGCTTCTGTGTCCTGTTTTGGGATTTTTTATACTTCAACCCCTGTGCATGCAGCCACCGTGTTTCCTGTACCGGTGGCTGCATGCAAAAGAGGTTGTGCCCCGAACCTACTAATCCAGAACAAAGTGTAATTATCTATTTGGGACTGATTGTTTTCAGACCGGAATAGCCGGTAGCCGAGCACGCAGTATTGACCGTTCACAGCGTGCTCCATCGCAAAGCTAAGGTAACCCTTAGTCCTGAAAGCAACCCCAGTAGAATCTGTGTCGTCTACCCTTGGACTGACCTGAAGTTGAGAAAATAGTCCCTCAGAACAGTCGGCTTCCTCGAATGTGTAGATGGAAATGAATGGAATGCAAGTACTTTTTTTTTAGTCTACGGTGTTAGCATGAAAATAAAATAGTGCCTTACCAGTCTATCTAGTATCCAGAATTGTTGTAGTGCTGGACCTGTCCAAACAGCGGCATCGTTTGTACGTCACGTGTTAATCAACAATCTTCCAACTGTTTAAATGTTGCTGTTATGAAGGTAGAACAGGCATGGTGAAGTGCAAGTGCCATTCGGACTCTCGTTGCATGCTCACGGTCCTAAAACGTGTCTCCTTGTTTCCATTGTGGTAAAACCAACAACCAGTGTTTTCTGCGCCGTATTGATAGTGAGATTTAAAAATATTACAAAATTGAAATTGGGTGTAAATCTGTCTATCTCCCTTCTCTCGCCTGATGTCTCTTATGTAACGTGTGCTCTCCTGCCTTGTGTAGCCCGCAGCATTCTCTGCTGCCACTGCCAGCAGGACCCGGGAACGTGCCCCATCCACTGACTAAAGTCGTAAGTGCGCCTGCGCAATATGGCGCCAGAACAGCGGAATGCGTGGTATCAACTGACAAAATTTCATTTGCCAGCTCAAGGCTATTGATGTTAAACTAATTCATTCGTTTGTTTCGGGCAGTAAAGTGGTTGCTTGTTTGATATTTATTAACACCGTAGGTACCGGAATTTCATTTTCTCGCTCGTTTTGAGTCGCTTTTGTGGCTAGTGCAAATTCGCGCTGCAAGTTTCACATCGTCATCGATCATTTTAACTGTTCTTTCCATCATTTTGTGCTCCCACTGTTTTTTTTTTTTGTTTGTTTGTTTGTTTTTCTTTCTCTTCATTTTTTTTTAATAATGTATTTATTTGCAACAATCGATCTCTGTTTGATCATCCTTTCGTCGCTGCTGATTTATATTCGAACAGGCCCCTTTTGTCTTCTTTTTCTTCTGTTCCCTGCATGCGGTGTGTAAAGCGGTTTCAGATGATATTATGAGGCGTTGTTTAGCTGCGTACTTTTTTGCGTTTGGTTATGTTTGAACGTCGCAGAACAGAGGTTTGCTTTGCGATCTGCTTTCCTTGTAGACTGATTCGTTATTTGCGATAGTGCGGTTTGAGTTTGTTGAAAACGAAAGAATGATTCACGTTGTAAAATGACTCTACCAGTTTGAAGCGACCAAAAAATCTTTTATACATGTATACGGTTTTAACTGACTACGTTCGCTTGACAGAGTCCAATCAGCGTGAATCATTCTTTTGTTCTTACGTTGGAGTTCCATTGTGTCTTTCATCGTAACCATTCTTTTTCTTTCCACCAACAGAATTGAGCTACCAAACAATTCTAAAGTAGTAAGTGATTATCGTCGACTGCCACCCCTAGACTTGATCCAACGTTTTCCTTCAACTTGATGTTATCTGTGGTGGCAACCCCGTGTACTTTTTAACATGATAGTTAAATAAAGAAATGCAAATCCACCCTTAATATTGTAACCCTGTGAATTTCCGTGACCAAGTGTTCCTATCCCCAACACCAATATTTTTTTTTACCGTGAATTGTGGTCACTGACTCAGTCTTGGTTCCCGAGGCTAATAACGTTGAACTTTGAAGTTCAAGGTTATTAGCCTTGGCAACAAGAAGAAGTAAACTCGGATTCCCTCGTTCCGCGACTTCCTTTTAATTTGTCCATTTCTTTTGTTTTTTCCCCCACGTGTTTGATGTGATGTCTTTCCGCAATAAATCTATTGGTTCATATTGTGATACCTGTCCTATCCAGCTTCTTTGATACATTAACTCATTAGAGAAGTGTCGCATCCGGTTACGCAGCATAAAGCCGCATATCCGAATTCAGCATTTCTCGAATGTGTTCACCCAACCTGTGTCCCACCCATCACAAATTGTCTATGTCATCAAATGCGGTGTGATATCAATCACAAATTGCTTGCCTGTGCCATCAAATGTGTAAAACCAATCGTGGAAACAAAACCAGACGGATTGCCACTTCAAGCTAAAGCTTCTTTTCTCCTTCTGTTTACATTTGAAACGCACGTGGCCGTCCAGGATAATCTTCCTTGCATGCGAGTTGCTTGGAGTTGCCATTGGTGTGTTGAGTTTTTGTTAATATTGTGAACTAATTGTTGAACTATTTCAACAAAATGTATCATACTTGCATTTAAAGTAAACTAAATGTAATAATCTTTTATGAATTACTGACTAAGAACAAATGAAGGTTTGGAGTAAGTTTGGCAGCTGACATTTTGCATTTGTATGTGTGAATTTGGGAGAAATGGATAGGCTACACTTTTTCCCACATGCTTTTGCTCGTGCATACGGATTTTCAGACATATTTCAGTTTAAAATATACGTTAAACCTTTAAGTTCTAGTTGAACAATTCGCACAAATAATTGAACGATTTATACGGACATTTTCCGACTTTGAAAACGGTTGAGGACATTTTGTCCACCCCACTTGCTGACAACCAGCCAATAATGAGTTTGTTGTTTGTCAACAGTCCCCTGCCTACTACAACTTGCGCGGATCCATGACAGGACTGAACACTTCCTTCCGTTCGGCCACACCGTCCAATGAGGGGGACTATGACGGCTACTGACCCACTTCCGTCACTGACCAGCCAATAGCAATGCATGTTACTACCGCCACTGCGTCCTGGCAAAGTGGGGCAATTGAACTGCTCTGTTTTGCGAGGATGCTACTGCCATTTTTTCACTGCATCACCTAGTAGGAGACAGAACTCGAGGACAGAGCTTGTCAGTATACGCCATGAGTTTTGTTTTTTTCTTTTTCTTTTTGTTATCTGTTGCGTGTGGATGGATGGACCGAAAAGGGGCGTGACGACAGAACTGTACAAAGACTATGTGTATTATTATTAATATTACGATTACATTATTAACTTATGATATTGACATGACATTGATCTTAGCTGTTGGTGACACTTTTTTTGTCTTGATCTTTCTTTCCCTTGTGCGTTTATATATTTCTTGTGAGTTCTCGGTGGGGCAAACCATGTCTGGGAACCGTTCGTTGGATGCAATGTATGTGATACAAGTAATCATTATCTTGTGCTTTGTGTCGAGTTACAAGATTTTTTAGTGCAATTTACGGAAAGACGAGGCGCGCTGGAGTGAAATATTTAGTGTGTACTTTTGTTGGTCGCTGGAATACGATACAACGGACTCCAGTATATGGTTTAGCTGCTGCTGTAGATTGAGTTTGACCTTATCATTTTGTTTTTTTGTGCTAGATATTATTACGCACTTTTTGAAAGTATTGCATTGATTAATTTATTGGTGTGATCTTACCCCTAACGTGGGTGCTCATGTACAGAACATCGTATCAGCAGTGACTATTTAGATGCCCCCTCATTGGACAACACCATGGAAACAGACTGTAGTGCTGTTTTATTGACGATAGTCCGTTTCTGTTGTGTCTAAATTATTCGAGGATGCGTAATGTTATTATTTCAACCTCATACCAGTGAATAAAGAGTCTGAGCAATTAACTCGACGTCGTTATGGTATCGAACGAAGTACTATATATAATAAACGGCTGTCTTTGGTGTTATACATGAATTGCTTTCTCTCTCTCACTCTCTCTCTCTCTCTCTCTCTCTCTCTCTCTCTCTCTCTCTCTCTCTCTCTCTCTCTCTCTCTCTCTCTCTCTCTCTCTCTCTCTCTCTCTCTCTCTCTCTCTGCTCTGAAAAAGGTCATTGAATGTACCTGATCATTTATCCTTGAAAAATAAAGTTTCATTTCATTTTATTTCTCTTCTCTCTCTCGCTCTCTCTCTCTCTCTCTCTCTCTCTCTCTCTCTCTCTCTCTCTCTCTCTCTCTCTCTCTCTCTCTCTCTCTCTCTCTCTCTCTCTCTCTCTCTCTCTCTCTCTCTCTCTCTCTCTCTCTCTCTCTCTCTCTCTCTCTCTCTCTCTCTACGTGCCTGTGTGTTTGTTTCGTGCAGGTGCGTGCATGTGTGCTTGTTCGAAATAGGCAAATGATAAACCACACGAAAGGCACGATTTAGGCCCACATTACACACACACACACACACACACACACACACACACACACACACACACACACACACACACACACACACGAGCGCGCGCGCGCGCACGCAAATACATGCACTAATGCACGCACGCACACCGGAGCAGAAGACAAAACACAAATGTCATAAAGCTTCTATTGTATGCACACACACACACAAGCTGACAAACTCTCACGCACATATACACAGGCATGAACTCACACGCATACGCGCGCACATGCACACACACGCATAATGCGCACGCACCCAAACACGAGGGCAGAAGACAAAACCAAAAATGTAGTCAGAAAGTTTTTATTGTCTGGAATTCGCATGTGCTGAAATAGCCATTGACAAAGATTACATGCATGAAATTTGAAGAAAAAACCCAAGAAGTAACAAATTTGTGGAATAAACCTACAGGTTTTGAACAATGATCACAACTAGCGGAAGACCAAAATTCCAAAATGTTCCAGTTATCCCCTAAAGACTACAAGCCAATTCAGGACTTGAGATAGAGCGACCATGACAGTTCAAGAGTTGTGCCAGAATTGCTTGGCGCCGAGAGTCGCCAAAGCAATTTGCAGGCACCACCAGGCCTTGAACTACTATCATCGTCGATCTATCTCCTGTTCTTGTGTATCGTGGTTGAATGCAAATGGTCGACATTTTTGTGACCGTTTGTACTGCATTAGATATTCGCAAAACCACGCAAGATATAGGCCTATATGCTGTTGTAAAAGAAGTAATTGCCTACGTTAGCGTATACACGTTTTAAAAGGCGCTCAAGGGTGTTTCGCAGTCGGTAACTACTTTAACTCATTCAGCCCGACGCGCGTATTTCCCAGATTTTGGAGGCGTCATCTAACGACTATGCACCTGTTGCAGGAGATGGATCGACCATGATGATTCAAGGGTAGTGCCACATTAGCTTGGCGCCTGTCGGCGCCAAGCTAATCTGGCACTACCCTTGAATTATCATGGTCGACCCATCTCCTGCTTTAGTAAGTCAGGGCTGAATGGGTTAAGTTATGCGTGCAGTGATGCAGGACAGAGAGTGACAACAGAATTTAAAGTTTACAACTGGCTGGCTTGTTTTCATTCTCGCTCAGTGCAACCACACATTTATTTGTCTAAATTGACGTGTACGATTGCTTCTGTTTTAGCCTTTATGAAGGTTATGCGAGTGCCAAGCTGCGGCAAGCACACAATCAGTTAATATGGTTATTTCTAAATTTAAAAAAAAGAAAGAAAAGAAAACAATATATATATATATATATATATATATATATATATATAAACGGAAAAATGTTTTGTTTTGCCATGATAGCGTCAGAATAGTGTTTGATTAGGTTCGTGTCGCCTAAAGCCTAAAGCTAATCAAGCACTTCCCTATAACCATCAGGATTATTTCATCACCAACAGCCATCGACGTCGTAGTGAATGAGTTGCCGCAGCTGCTGAAGTTTGCAAGGACAGGCTGTATAAATGGTTCGCGCCACGTTGATGCACGTGTAGTTCAATTGTTCATCGTTTCGTTCTTCGAGTGAACGCTCGCGTGCATGGTACAAGCTCACTAAAGTGAGCTTGTACCAGGCACGCGAGGGTTCATGCGAAAGGAAACATTAGTATTGTTTTACATCAGCGTGACGACGTGATGGCCGCTGTTGTTATGCCGCCGCATCACTCATTTCCGTCCGTTGCCGGTTCCTCCGGCCCCTCCAGCACCCCCCAACCCCCCAGCGCCTCCTGAAGCGTTGTTTCCTCCAAAGAACCCGATCCCTCCTGCTCCACCGTTTCCTCCGGTGCCGTTCTCGAAACCAGACCCTCCAGCCCCGCCACCACCCCCCGTGCCTCCGCTTGCTCCCGCCCCTCCGGCTCCTCCACTACCGCCAAAGCCTCCTGGTCCTCCCTGCCCTCCTGCTGAAGGCATGGAAACTAAAATTAATACAATTTTGCACAAGAAAATTGATGATACAATTTTGCCTCTTACGAAGGGAACTGGGTCGAGTTACTCGTAATTTTCTGTAGCCAGCGCAGGCCTGTCATACCCAATGCGTACAAGGTCATGGGGCCGATGTAGCCCCCGAGACCTTGTGCGCATTGGGTAGTCGTAACGGCTTGTTTTGAGCTATTTTCAGCCCCAAGCAAAATTATCGCTGCATTGCAACAGGACAGTTTGTTGGCTGTTGCTGACCTGAAAAAGTGTCCCGCCGCGTGAGATGGCCTTAGTCGCCTGCTCGGCGTTAATCCCAAACAACTAACTAACTGAAAAAGCGTCCTTTAACTGGCGGCTGATGGCATAATTTTGCAACTTACAGAATGAAATCGATGACACAATTTTGCATGTTACAAAATTACATTATGCATATATATATATATATATATATATATATATATATATATATATATATATATATATATATATATATATATATATATATATATATATATATCCACTCCATAAAGTTTATCCTTCTTTGACACATGTATTGATACATTGTATAACAAGGAAAATAATATTTATGTGAACTTGCTCGATATAGGCTACTTTCCTTCCCAATTGAATTTCTTGCGCGCCATGAGAAGACTCAATCTTGATGATACTTGCATTTTCAAAACGGAAACGCGAAATATGCTCATACCGCAACATTAACAAGCTTCTTATGCGGGTGTAGCAATAATGAAATACTTCTTAGTGTGTATGAACGCTCGAAATTTATATCCCATACACACACACGAACGGAGGAAAGACGCCAGGAAACGTCCGTGCGAGTCGCTCGACTGACTAGATGTCAGCTGGCGATATCGACAACCTGAGAAAAGAACTAAATAAACAAACCTGCTGGCATTTTCCGCAATTATGCTTGATCTAGTTACAAGTAAAATTTAGAGTAACACGCACGGTTATATAATGCACTGATGTCTTCATAGTCAGACGAAATCTACGCGCCATTCATGTGTTTTCAGTGTCTGAACACCGCAGTCAGCCGCAAACTGAATGACACCAGGCACAGAACGGTTTTAGACTGGGTACATAAATATATTGAGCAACATTTTGCTTGATATAGTGTCGATAACTGACAGATGTGATTATTTGACCCGAATCAAATATCCGGGTCTTGCGAGTCTTGATTCGGGTCTCGTCATATCACATCTGCCTGTTATCGGCACTACTATCAAGCAAAATGCTGCTCAGTATATATGTATGGGACCCGGAAGCTTTGTTGTTATTGTTATATGCGACGTTGTTTTGTTGAACTCCGCCGTTGCCGGTCCCAACTAGCCCGGATTAGAAAGGAGGAGGGAAATCCTACGCCAAAACTACAAGGAAAACTACGCCAAAACTGCTAGTCCTCGATCACTTTTAGTGCCAGTGGGACAGTAAACTGGAACAAAGCAAGCAAGCGAGTGAAACTAGCCTACGGCATAGAAGAAGAAAGAAAAAAACACGTGTACGATTCGGACCCTCTGAAAAGGCATTGTTACATCCAACTTATATTCAACTTGTTACACGTGAAATCAGCTGTATCAATATTAGTTTACAGTAACAGAACGGAGTGAATCAGGGATCCCTTCATTCAGTGCTAGCGAGTACAAATCATGTCTTTGAAACATGACAAATTCAACGCCAAAATAATCCAGCCATGCGGGGGCTCATGAGGTTTGCTGCTATTTGCATAGACCTCACCGAGCGCGCGCTTAGTCATAAGCCCCCCCCCCCCCCCCCCCTTCCCTAGTAATTGTTGCTGGGTCCCACAAGCTTTCATGTCCCTTGGACAATATGGCGGACGGTAGCGCGTGTGATTCGACTAAATGCGTTGCAAATTCTAGAAGCCGCCTACATTTATGACAGGATACAAAGCTATGTCAGAACTCAACGGCCGTAGATCGAGGCAAAGCAAGTTTGCGTCAAGTTTCATTGATGCTGTTCGTATTTATCACACACTGAACTGGCAGTGATTCCGTTGAAGTTGCATCCGTGTATCACCAGTCGCAGATCTACAAGCACGCGCCGATCCACACAAACTGTACGTGGAAAATGAGCATCAGCAAGCACAGGTCACAGAAGCTATCACTGGCTGCAGAACCGGATAGGTGTTTTTTTTGTTATTGGTGTTGCTTAAAAAAAAAAACTTAGCACACTTATCCGAGCCATTTTAGTCCATTGTGTCCCATCGTAGCGGGATGGCAGTGCTGCTCAGCGCTCTCTATTGCTGGCTGTGTTCACAATGTTAAGCTGAGCTGATTACTTTCACTCACAAATAAAATCGATGTGTGTGTGTGTGTGTGTGTGTGTGTGTGTGTGTGTGTGTGTGTGTGTGTGTGTGTGTGTGTGTGTGTGTGTGTGTGTGTGTGACACTGTGTGTGTGTTTGTGTGTGTGTGTGTGTGTGTGTGTGTGTGTGTGTGTGTGTGTGTGTGTGTGTGTGTGTGTGAGTGTGTGTGTGTGTGTGTGTGTGTGTGTGTGTGTGTGTGAGAGAGAGAGAGAGAGAGAGAGTGTGTGTGTGTGTGTGTGTGTGTGTGTGTGTGTGTGTGTGTGTGTGTGTGTGTGTGTGTGTGTGTGAAACTGAAGAGAGAGGAGAGAGGGAGAGAGAGAGATTATTAATAAATAACCATGCATGTATGATTTGTATTTCGGACTGAATGGTCACTGTTCTCATGTCATTGAGCTTCAGAAAACTCTTCAGTATTTCAAGGCGTCTAAACTGTTTGACCCATGTACCTAATCGAATGAGCTGCAGCGGCATGCCACAAGCCTGGGGAGCATTAATCTCAAAAGGCACCAAGATCGCATCTGTCCCAATAATAAAACCATGGTGTGCTAGCCAGGCCATCGGAGAAGCGGACGAAAAGGCACATAACATGCCACATCAACACAAGTAAGAAGTAAGCATTACCTAAAATAAAATCAAAACTATTATTAAGTGGTAAATTACATTTTATTCTGGAATATGATTGATTTCTTACAGTTTGATAGCACAGGAATACTAGATTCAAAACTCATTTTCACTTTATTATAAAGTCTTCAAAATTTTTCAATCAGATTGACCATTTGGCAACAAAAATGACCTAAAAAAATCAATAACCAAACATATGTTAATGCAGTGTAGAACTGGAACAGGTTGTTTAGTTGCCTCTCCTTTTTTTTCTCACAAAGTCCACTCCAAATACTTCTTCTTCTGCTGGTTGCGTCTGCACACCTTTAGTTCTTTGCAGCCTTTAGATGAGGTCATTCAGATTTGTCAAATTCTTGATCTGATCTCCTCCTCCAGCAGGTCTATCTTTATCTTCTATCTTGCTATTTCAGAATTTGCACTCTGCAGCCATGGCCAGGTAGTCTAATGGTGAAATCCCTAAAAGAGAAATTTAAAAAAACACATTATAAACAGTATACGTATATGATTAACTTAAAACGTCAAACGTATTTCTAAAGCTGCACTCAATATTTGTCCACAGACCAGGAGACTGAAAAGAGAGCCAATGCCAGGGAATCAACAGGGTCGCTGACATGTGTGTCACAACGAGGTCCCCAGTTGATCTCCCACAAGAACTGGGTCGCCTTTGCTTGACCAGTTACTGTCCAAATCCTGAGAAACGTGAGGAAAGAACAGAGAACTGACCAGTTCTAATCCCTGGGTAGAGGAAAAAACAACAACAAAAACAACAACAAAAAACAAACAACAGAAACTTGCAACATGAAACTTCCACATAGATCTAAATAAAAAAGCAAACGTTTCTGACAAATGTCTTGACAGAATCTTTAAACACACTCTTTTCTCAGCTGCAGCCACATTTTATGAAAACGACATGAGGACACTGCCAAGAGTAACTATTTAGAAGTACTTCCTGACAGACACCTGCACAAGCGGCGCAGCATTGTGGTTAATCCACAGTTTCTGTTTTTAGAAGCAACTCAAAGTGTGCGACAGTGGCCAGACAGGCATAATCAAAGTCAAATGCCCACCCGAATCCAGAAATTCGACCATACTCGAGGCATGTCAGTTACCATGATTTTGTGTGAAATGAGCTGACAACACCAGCCGCGTGGGACTGAAGAAACCACGCGGCATTCCTACTACACACAGGTGCAAGGCCAGCTAAATATCACAGGTTATTGTTTTCACCCAAAGGGATGCAAATGTATCGCAAATCACACCAGACATTCCATTCATGGCATCACTGTTTCACACTCTGTCAGCTTTCTACAAAGAACAACGAAAGCCTAACTTGAAAAGTGAAATGTCATCACAGAGTGTAAGCGAAATGTTCGGTATGCACCTCTGCCGCTTTTATTGTCAGGATATATACACACAAAGATATACTTGCTTGATTGTTTTGCTGCCCCACATTTGCCAGTTACAGTGTCAGGTGTATGTTGCAAGATTTGATCTTCCTGCGAAGATTTTACAGAATCTCTAATGCCCCCTTATTTGTGAGCAGTCTGGATTTGTAGACAGGTGACTCGTCTGCTGGAATTGGAGAGGGGTGCAACTCACTGGGTTCGCCATCCCAAAAATGCTGAGAAATAAAACGTTGCATGAATATATGCTCATCATAAAAGAGATCTTATGAAACTATGATGTGTTACTGTAGGAGTGATGTGTCTATTTGTGCTTGTCGTGATTTGTTCAGTTACAATGAGCGAGAGAGTGCAGAAGAAACGTAAGGGCATAAACCTTTGGTTATGGTGCTTCTGAAGAGTTAATTCCATATTTAAAATCACGCACACACACATTCATCCCAAGTGTGCAGATCAGTGTAGCCGCGCCGGTACTGCCTGATGGCGAGTGTGTGAGTAGACCTACAGGCCACGGAACACAGTGCCGTTTCCGTACTGTCCAGTCTCTTAGCCTTAGTCAGTCCCAGGCATCCCCTAATATTTCAATCCCCTAAAAAACACTAGCGCCCACCAGCTGCACATTTGCCATGCACAAAATAACCACACACAAAAAAAACAGCACATTGACAGTCTCATTTCTTGGCTATGAACCTGATTCCTTACCAACCCCACACCCAAGCACAGCTGAAATCAGCGTGCCCCTCAAATCACTACGTCAACGGCAACTCAACATAGGCCCACAATTGTCCACTGTTGTAAGCTCAGGATGGTATGAATCAAAGCACCAAACATGTCTCTTCTCAGATAACCACAAATTTCCAGCAAATTCCAACATTCATCCCTACTACAAATTTTAAAACAAGGCAAAAATTATTTTTGAAAACACCCATCCTCTTACTGCCTGAACTGCCCAATTTAAATGTATAACGTGACCTACAGTACGCTCCGGCCGTGGTAACTCGATCGCTGACTTATGTACCACTTCCGCAAGTGAATTGTCACCATTTTCAGAACAAACTAGAAAAAAATGACACTTACCGCATACAAACAGCTCTGCGTTTGCTCTTGTCCTCTAGGGGTGTGCGGTCTACAGCAAGTTCAGTTTTAGTTGGTCCATCGCGTTGGTTTTGGGAGGGGAAAAAAGCCAGAAGCTTTTCTTTGATGGCCACGGTTTCCGGGTACCTTACGTCCCGATTGCAGGTATCCCAATAACAATGCCTGACCATGTATACGCACAAACAGTATCGCACTTCGCGATTTCCTTGCTTAGTTACGGGAAAGCTTGTGGAACCCAGCAACAGGACCGCGCTGCGGCAATTTTCTTCTATTTTCTGATTGGCTGAAAATGCGCGCACCGGTGAGGTCCATTTAGGTTGTGCGGCAGTCCGAGCAGAGGCAATAAACAAAAGGCAATATTTAGACGTCCCGTGCCATATCTCGACGTGCCGCTTTCGGATACGCGGCATAAAGCCGCATATTCGTGTCCAGCACGTCTATGGAATGTGTTGAGTGGGACTGTACGCTGTACAGTGATGAACATACACGGTTAGCAATATCATAGTATTTTTTGTTATATTGCAACCGACTCAAGTGACCGCAGATCCATGGAAACTATTTATGTATCCGCAGATGTCAGCAGCAGAAGAAAACAAGTACCCACTGAGGCGTTGCCAAGACAGGTTTGATAGTAATGGTATTTCCAACACAAGTTCCCGGAAATCAGAACGAGGTCAAACTGCAGGTATTTCGTAATCCAAAATAGTGCATTAAAAGCCCGAACAAACATGCGATATCGCGCGGCATAGTTGCCCCGCTTTTAATCCACTGTTTTCGTAGAGTCATGTGCAATTTGGCCTAGTTCTGATTTCCGAAGAACGCGCTGTTATGGTGCGTGCTCTCGTGACCACCTACTTAGGTTGCAAGAGGTGATTGGCCAATTGATGAACTGCTTTGTTACTTACCCGTTGGGAATGGGAACCCGGCAGCACCTCCAACCACATTCACCTGTAATCAAAAGTGAATTTTAACTCATTCAGCCCGACCAAAGATCCTATGATAATTCAAGGGTAGTGCCAGATTAGCTTGGCGCCTTTCGGCGCCAAGCTAATCTGGCACTACCCTTGAATTATCATGGTCCACCCATCTCCTGCTGTAGCGCATCAGGGCTGAATGGGTTAAGCGACACTGTCGAGGCCGGAAAGGGTTATTAGTTTCACAATATCCCTCCATACACGCTCTATACGAGAGAGCCCCTCTCCATTTACGAACTTTGTTTTCAGATAGTTATAGACGAAACACGAGAAACAGGTCGCTCCAACTACCAAGAACACGATTAGATATATATATATATATATATATATATATATATATATATATATATATATATATATATATATATATATATATATATATATATATATATATATATATATATATATATATATATATATATATATATATATATATATATATATAACTAGCCTGGCCTTTTCAGGTGCAAAAGCATAGAATAATTACCCCAGCATCTTAAGTCTATTTCTAAATTTAGTATATTTAAGGGTCGCCTTTATCGCTTTTTACTTCTAAACTAATATCACAACTTAATTTTACTCTATTAATTTTGTACTCTCAGAGACATGTTCTAATTATAAGATAAACCTTCAGCTTATGTCGATGTTATTATGTTGTTTGTTTGTTTTTTTTTTTTTGTCTTTTATGTTTTTCGTACATTTAAATGTTCTTGTTGTTGGTTTTTGCGTGTTGTTTTTTTTTTTTTCCTTTAATATTTTATTGTGTTGCTCGATGTATAGTTATGTGTGTAGTGTAGCAGGACAGTTTGTAAGAGAGACATTCGCATGACTAAAACTTTATCCTGAATAAAAACGTTTATCATCATCATCTTGGTATGTCTTACAAAAATGTTCCATGCAAAGATTGACTTTTTTGACGTTTGAATGTTGTACGGTAAAATGAAACACATTTCTGTCCTTTTTTTACTACGTACGATGTTCTGCGATGGGCGAAAGGGCAGTAACGACGCCTCCATTTCGACAGTATCAGTTCTAACTCAGACTCCGAAAAGCCTAATCATTTTGATTCGATGGAATGTGAGCTCGCGCTCTTCTCCGTTTCGGTCACCCTTTTTTCAGCCGAGCGGTTTGTTTATAATTGCTGTCATCGCGCCTAATACACTATGGAAGGCAGTCACTGAATCAGTTCGCGCAGCTTCTTGTATGTAAGGACCAGCATAATGATAGAGGCAGGCAAGAGGCAGGATTCTCATTTGCTTTCGCATCTGCGGGCACCATGAGGATCTATGTTTATTCCAGACAGGAGGTGTTTATCATTGAGTGTATCTCGGACAGTGTGTTAGTGGTCCTTTCTACAGAGGAGAAAAGGCATAGATCCTCAAGGGTCCGCCACGCAAGTTACAGGACCGTGACCCATGAGAATCTGTGCCTAAGTTTTGCTTTTTCAGTTCACAATTTTAATTTCCAGGCTGAGTGGGGGAAAGGGAGCGAGATGGGCTATTGTGGTTTGCAGTGAGTTTCAGTCGTTTCTTTTGTTTTTCAATAACCGTACATCAATGACCATATTATAAATGAACAGACTCCCCCCCCCCCCCCCCCCCCCTCTTTTGTTCTGGTAAAGACAGTCGGGTTCACTACGGAATATACTTGAATCTGCTGACCGCCACATATAATTCTGAAAACTCAGAAATTTAAAAGCCAGGTTACAAATTTAAAATAATTATATACTGACACAGTTCTAGTTCAGACTCCAAAAAGCCTAATCATTTTCATTCGATGGAATGTGAGCTCGAGTTATTCTGTTTCTGTCCCCTGTCAACGCGTCTATTACACTATGGAAGGCAGTGAATCAGCTCGCGTAGCTTCTTGTCATCATCATCATCATCATCAGTCCCTTGCCCGAACTGGGCGTTGGGGGGACTGAAAGGCAGCAGCAACAGACAGTGCTCTCCACTGAGTTCTATTTTGGGCGGTGGCAAGCAAGTCTGACATCTCGAGTTCGGTCCATTCTTTTATGTTTGCGACCCAACTCTTTCTCTGACGACCTCGCCGACGACTTCCTTCGAGAGTGCCTTGGAGGATAGTCTTGGACAAGGTGTTGTGTCGGGTCACGTGGCCAAATCAAGCAAGCTTGCGCCGTTTCACGGTTGCCAGAAGGGGTTCATGTGGGCCCACCAGGGAAGTGACGATGCTCCGTACATATTCGTTGGTCTTGTGCTCGCGGTACGAGATGCGGAGCAACTTCCTCAGGCACTTGTTCTCAAAGGCCTGGATTTTCTTTTCTAAGTCTGCAAGCAGTGTCCAAGTCTCACAGCCGTAGAGTAGAATGGACACTATGAGGGACTTGTAAAGCCTGTACTTGATGGTGAAGCTGATGGAGTTACTTCGCCATATCCTGTCCAGCCTGGCCATTGCGGATGTTGCTGTACCTATCCTGATACGGATCTCTGCTATGCAACTACCGTCTTTGGACAGGGTGGCTCCCAAGTACTTGAAGCTATTGACCTCTTCTAGCTTTTGGCCATTCATGTGAATGTTGCTGCTGCTGTCGCTTGTGGTGTTGATCATCACTTTGCTTTTATCCGTACTGATCTCCATGCCATAAGACCCTGCGCTACTTGAAAGTTTGTCTGTCAGGTTTTGGAGCTCACTATTGCTGCCTGCCATGAGGTCAATGTCGTCTGCGAATCGAAGATTGCACAGGGATCTGCCACCAATAGAGATTGAAGTATGGTGGTCGTGGAGGGTTTCCTGCATGATCTTCTCCAGGAATATGTTGAAAAGGACAGGAGAGAGCAGGCATCCTTGACGGACACCGATCGTCGTCCTGAAGAACTCGCCTGACTGATTGTTAAGTAGAACCGCGCTGCAGGCGTTCTTGTAAAGCGCTTCTATCATTTGGATCAGTCCCTCCTCTATGTTGAACGATCTCATGACTTGCCAGAGTCCGTCGTGCCAGACGCGATCAAATGCTTTCCTGAAATCAATGAAGTTGTGGTAGAGTTCGCGCTGATGCTGCAGATGTTTCTCGATCAGGACGCGGCAGTTGAAAATCTGCTCTACAGTGCTTCTTCCAACTCTGAAGCCAGCCTGTTCTTCTGCCAGCAGTTCCTCGGCGAAAGTTTTGAGGCGGTTGAGAATGATTCTAAGCATTACTTTGCTAGGGTGACTTATCAGACTGATAGTTCTGTAGTTCTGGCACTGTTTCAGGTTTCCTTTCTTGGGGAGCGGGATCACTAGAGACTGTGTCCATTCTACTGGCCATTTCTTTTGCTCCCAGATCTTTTGACAGAGTGTAGTGAGGACCTTCGTTGTTACTTCTCCTCCATGTTTCAACAGTTCAGCAGGTACGTTGTCTACACCTGGAGACTTTCCTCCCTTCAGGCCGCGTACGGCTGCTTCCACCTCTTCAGCTAACACTGGCAGGTCTTCAGCCTTCCTGGCCCCAGCCTGGTTGTTTTGGAGGATGCTGGTGTCTGGCTCAGCCTTGTAGTTATACAAGTCTCGGCAGTACTCAGTCCATCTGTTTAGTACAGCAGTGTTTTCCGTAAGGAGTTGGCCGCTGTTGTCTTCGATGACTGTGGCTGTTCGCTGTTGAGTCTTGGTGAGGGTCCTTAGCGTTTCATAAGCCTTCTTGCTGTTGCCATTTGCCATGCCCTCTTCCACGCTACAACACTGGTCTTCAATCCAATCTTCTTTGGCTTCTTTCATCCTCTTCCTGATCTTCTTGTTGACAAGTCTGTACTTGTTTGCTGATGTGAGGTCTTGGCCTCTCTTTTTCTTCCAGGCTCTCCTCTCATCACAGAGATCGAGGATGTCATCGGTGACCCAGGGCTGTTTGCGCTTCCTCTGCTTCCCCAGCACTTCTTCTGCTGTAGAAAGTAACACCTCTTTTATATTTCCAGCAAGGGTGTCTACGTCGCAGTCCAAAGTAGCCAAGGCTGCAAATCTGCCTCCCACCTGGGCTTGGAAGAGCTCTTCTACTTCCGGGTCTTTTAGCTTCTGGAGGTCGAATCTGATGCGAGGGTTCTTGCTATCTCGTTTCAATGCCAGCTTCAACTTGAGGCTAGTAAGGACGAGGTTGTGGTCGCTGCCAATATCAGCGCCAGGAAAGGACCTCGTTTGTGCTTTGTTAACGCTGGATTTGAATCGTCGAGGCAGCAAGATGAAGTCAATCTGGTTATGGACCAGGCCTCCTGGCGATTGCCATGTCACTGTTCTTGACTTCTTGTGTGGATGGAGGGTATTAGCAACGGTGAGACGGTGACTCTCTGCGAACTCTAAAAGTCGCAGGCCTCTGTCATTTGTTTCTCCAAGGCCAAACTTGCCAGCTGTTCCTGCCCATTGTTGGTAGGCGTCAGGGCCGATCTTTGCATTCCAGTCACGGAGGACAGTCAGAATGTCTTTCTTAGGTGTTTTCTTGATGATGTTGTCCAGTTGTTCGTAAAATTCTTCTAATTCTTCATCATCATGGTCTGCTGTTGGAGCGTATACTTGTATGATAGTGATGTTGTGCGGTCGGGCGGAGATGCGGATGGAGATTAGTCTGCTTGACACGGGGGTGCAGCTGATGACAGTTCCAACCACCTCTTTCCTTACGATAAAAGCTACGCCATGTTCGTGCTTGGTTTCTTTTCCGCTGAACCAGATTTTATGGCCTTCATCTGTTGTTGTTTCTCCGAAGCCTGTCCATCGAACTTCTGCAAGTCCTACAATGTCCCAGCGATAGCGCTTTAACTCGTGGGTGAGTTCCTTCACTTTGCCGCACTGGTAGAGTGTGCGAACGTTCCAAGTTCCGATAGTTATTCCTTGCGTGGGCAGCTTGATGGTGGGTTTGGTTCCAGTAACACACTTGTCGCCCCCACCCTGGAGACCTCCAATGGGGTGCGCGGTCGTTGGTGATCCGGGCCCCGACCGATCCGGCATGTTATTCTTATTCTGTTGCTTGTCCATCAGTCCTTTCAATGGGCTTAGGCGAACTTGGCGGCGCCCGTCTCCTCTCCAAGTATTTCAACTGACTGAAAGACGCGTCAGCCCCTCACAACGTTTCGCCCGCCAGCAGAAGCGGTTACCGGGGTGTGGCTAGGTAAAGGACCTGGAGCCAGCTGTGAGAGTTGAGTGCCATGTGAAGACCAGTGCTCCCGCCTGCCCCAAGAGGCGCTGCTGGCTGAAAAGTCAAAGGTACTACTTCTCCATGAACACTCTACACCCCAGCTTCTTGTAAGGACCAGCATAATGATAGAGCCAGGCAAGAGGCATGATTCTCATTAGCTTTCGCATCTGCGGGCGCCATGAGGATCTATGTTTATTCCAGACTGACAGAAGGTGCGTATCAGTGAGTGTATCTAATTCAGTGTGATAGTGGCCCTTTCTACTGATGAGAAAAGGCAAAGATCCTCAGGAGTCCGTCAGTCATGCAAGTTACAGGACCATGACCCATGAGAATCTGTGCCCAAGTTTTGCATTTTCAGTTCACACAATTTTAATTTCCTGGCTGAGTGGGGGAGGGGGGGGGGGGAAGGGAGATGCGCTTATTGTGCTTTGCAGTGAGTTTCAGTCGTTTCTTTTGTTTTTCAGTAACCGTACATCAATGAACATATAAATGAACACACTTTCCCGCCCGGCTCTATCGTTCTGTTAAAGCTGAGGTGCAATGAGAAAAACCCGCCCAGCGCGTGTTTTAAAAAGACTCTACAGGACCCAGCTTGGGCCCTGCCCCTAAGTGGGTCAAATCGGTTCGTAACACAGTTGACGGAGTTGGCAACTGCGTATCCCGAGCTTGCAAAACTCTCGGAAAACGACAGACCACTTCCTGTTGCACGGAAATCATCGCGATTAGCAGATCGGACAACAGCAGACGATTCTGTGACACTTTGAAACTGACCAACAGCCACGGATTTTACGCGTTGGGGACTATGATGGCAGAATGTACGGCTGTACATGCTGTAAGTATGACTCCTGACACTTTGTAGTTGTGAACGAATTTTTTCAACACGTACCTCCAGTCCAATATAGGCTAATATAAATAAATAAAGAAGCATTGTGATGTACAACCAACACAGTAAATTGGATGAGAGAGAGAGAGAGAGAGAGAGAGAGAGAGAGAGAGAGAGAGAGAGAGAGAGAGAGAGAGAGAGAGAGAGAGAGAGAGAGAGAGAGAGAATCGACTGTTTACATAGATGCCAAAAGATACAAGGTCGCCATGGGTCAAGCTGATTTTTAGTAGCTGCCCTTCGTATGGAGAATTGTTTTTGCTGTAGGCCACTCCAGATGAAAAGATATAACAACAAACACAAAACGACAAATAACCGGCCCTCCTTCCTCACCCTTCCGATATCGAATACAGCTTCAGGCTGTGCTGTGTAACTTACGGATAGCTCGGCCTGGTCCATATCCAGTGTGCGTCCAGGCAAGACACAAATGGCCTGCTCTGTCCGTCGGGTAGTCGAGTGTCGTCTGCTACTGTTGCTGTCAGTAGAAATATCGCTGGTTTAGATCAGTGATCGCGGTGACCACTCCGCGCTGCATACAGGAAGTGGCCTGTCTTTTTCACGGGAGTTTTGCCAGCACGACAAACGCAGTTGAAAACTGAGTCAACTGAGTTCCAAACCGGTTTGCCGAAGTTAGCCGAACGTTCACGAAGACAGGGCCCTCGCTGGGTCCTGCAAAGTTTTTTTTAAAACACGTGCGGGGCGGAGTTTTTTGACTGTTTCTCAGCTTTAAAGACAGATTCGGGTTCACTACGGAATATACTTGGATCTGCTGAGGCGCATATACGGGCAGAAATTTAAAAGCCAGGTTAAAATTAAAAATATATACTAAAATGGACTTGGATAGGGCTGAGGGCTGGGGACAAAACACGGCTTTAGCCAGCCACGAAGGCCGCTTTCATCGGAACTGCCGTCAGATGGTATGGCAGAAGATTCTCTGTTCCGTCTGATGTGCACAGAGACAAATGAACCTATCAAGAAACATTCATTCCACCGTTACCGCATACTTTCACGAGGATAAATATATTCTTGTTTTTACATCAGACGGATGGCATTCACTGCCTAGCAATGTTCGCCCATAACCAAAGACAAAACTCCCCAAGAGGCATAGATCTTCATGAGTTCCGCGCAGAGTGCGGGGGCTTGTGAGAAGCTAAATGTACTGTATGTATCTTGGTGGCTAGTGTTGCCTCTATGCTGCTATGTTTACGCAGCCAGGATAAAATCGCGACCACCGAGCCCAAAACAAAACCCCCATCATTAGTGGCTGTCAACACGTGCGATTGGACGACCGTCCCGGCCCTGCGGCGTAGAATAGCGCGATGCTTATGCTCCCTTTAGGTTCACGGCAGTGCAAACTCGAGTTTGGAGACTAACTGGTATGTTACGTCACGTCGCTTGTGAAAACTCCACCCACCTCAGGTGGGTGGGGAAGTTATAGTTAAAGCAAGACAAACATTGTAAACTCATTTTACTGGCGCAGTTTAGCACTCAAAACATTACCTTCACAAGGCAACTTTAACCCATTACAGCCTGAGGCTGACATAAAAAAGAAATTGCTTACATTACAGATTAGGAGGTAGAGTTCATTTTAGTTCAAGGGCGGTGCCAGAAAGCTTGGCGCCTGAGGCGCCAAGCTATTCTGGCACGGCCTTGAACTGTCAGTCAAATTTATTTCAAGCAGGATGAAAAGGGTTAAAGTGTAAGTTCTAACGGTTGGTTGAATGTGATTCTCTTCTGTTTTCGTCTCTTCCGGCAGAGTCATTTTCATAGGCTATTTTCGTAAACAAAAGGTTGTACTGAACAAATCCACTGCCCCATGTCAGTTTAGAAACGTGTGTGTGGTGTTGACTGTTTATTTTTGCTAATCTTATAGTACCACCCACGAACTATCGTGAGCGATCTGTCGCCCCCTAAAGAGTCACGTAGTCTTAACCCTTTGGCTGTCGGTAGCGCTTTTAGTCGCGATGATTCCTGTAAATCGCGACTAAAAACGCTACCCACAGCCAAAAGGTTAAAAGAACAACTGGCTCCTCGATTTGACGCACGACTGAGTTCAACCTTTACTCATTCGATACGTGCCGCATCCGGATACGCGGCATATCTGAACGCAGCACGTCTCGAATGTCTGATGCTCAACTATTTCAGTGTACGCGGACCATTTACAGAAGAAAAAAAAAATGCAGACAAAACTTACCGCCAACACGGTGACGCAAAGCAAGGACAACGCAAGGTAGAACCTCATGACTTGGCTGGCTTGAAACTTGATTTGCAAAACGAAGAAACTGAGAAATGCTGATGTAATTGTTAGTGTCAGTTCTCGGCCAGCTTTTATACCTGTCCTCGAACTAATTATTTTGTTTTGCACAAATTCTTTGGCATGCCATTTCATAAGTTGGGGAGATTTGATTGATACTATCACCGACGTGCGCAATTGGCATGTTAGACGGATGTGCCTACACGCATTTTCACAATTATGTATTATTTTTAAACTTCACAGTCGAGAAACAAATGAAGACGAGCCAACAGAACTGCAAGACACATATACATTCATACGCCCCCCCCCCCCCTGTCGCGGGGGGCCCATGAGGATATAATGGTCATTTATGCATCTTTCTGATACCACTTTGTATCCGTGTTATTTCGACGACTGATTTCAGACATGCAACCTGCGACCACTGGCAGTGAAGATTGGGGGGGGGGGGGGGAGAAAAAACAAAACACCCAAGGGCAATTGTGCAGCAAAAGTATGGCAATCATGAAATCAAATAATTTGCATTCTAAAGTTGTTTGTTAGATTTCTCGCGGTTGTCGTGTTGTTTATGTTTGCTTGCTTGTTTTTTTTTTTTCAAATGTCAAGGCTTTGCAAGTCACGTAAATTGTTGACATTACTTCGTGACGAAAGCTATGGTCTTTCCTGCTTCGATTTCCCCAACACACCCATCGCAGGACCGGACGAAATAATTACACCGATTTAACCCACCTTCACTGCTATTGGACGTAGCTTTGTGTTTTTGAAATCATTGTAAATTTTACGTAAAAGGTCCCCAGCCGTAAAAAAAAAAAACAACATGTATACAAATTGGTTTCCGCAAGAGGTATAGATCCTCATGAGTCCCCGCAACTGCGGGGGCTCATAAGGATCTATATATCTCTTTCAGTTAGGTGGTGTTAAATGTTTATCGTCAGTGAAAAGGTTAATGCATATATTCAAAGCCTGCGCTGCTGTTGCCCGTCCAGATTGTAAACACACACACACACACACACACACACACACACACACACACATATATATATATATAAGCATCTGATGGAACTCCAGTGAGTCAAAGATCTTCGGGCCGACTGTGGCCCAAGGATTGTTTTTTTTTTCTAACTGGAAAATAACGGATCAGTAGTATTGAAGTGTTTGCAGTTGCCCTCCCCAATAGCAAAACGCCTTCGGTCCCACGACGGCCGCAGCGGGCCCGCGCACAGTCGTGGCCGTGGTGGGACCGAAGACGTTTGCTTACTGGGCTTTACGAGATAAATAAAGTTTATTAAATATCATTTAAATGAATTGAACTAAATTGAACTGAGCTGAATTGTACAAAATTAGATTGAATTGGACTGAATTGAATTGAAATGAATTGTGCAGAATTAAATTAAAACAGAATGAACTAAACAGAATTGAACTGAATTAAATTGAACTGAATTGAGTTAAACTGAAATGTGTGTACGCGTTTCGTGCGTCATTCATATGACACACCCTATTAAACTTTACAGCAACTGGATGGACCACTATAGTTCACGGGTAAGAGGTATGTTAAATTTTATCAGCTGATAGGCCCACACGCCCAGCAAACTATCAGATACAGCATGAGAGAGATGAACCATCAGCAGCCTAGGGTAGTGCCAGGTTTTATAACTATTAAACACATTTTAACCGTTGATACAAACACAACAAATACTGTGACTTTTCCTCTCTGGACAGACTGGTCCCGCTCGGTTTAATGGCGCGCCTCACGTCTGAACTGAAATGTCCGCTGAGCCGATCCGGAAGGAACATACACAGTGGTTTCGCGGCAAGATGCATAGGCAGTTGCGGGGGTTCACGAGGATTTATACCTCTTGCAGTTGGTTGGCGTTCAATTGAAATGTCAGTGCGCCCGCTCAGCCTACCCAGCTCAGTAGACGCAAATGGCAATATATTAAACTGATGTATCCAGTCTTTTCATCGCTGAAGAGATTGGTCTTGCTAGCTGAAGTTGGTGAAATAGTATGTGTAGATTCTGGTGTTGTGTCCTCAGTGGCGCAATGAGCAGCACTGAGACGAAGGTCACAAGTTGCGAGTGCCTGAATCGAACAGGGGGTTCTATAATGTGCATGTCTGTTTTCAGTCCTCAACAGGAGCTGACAGATGCCGTCGGAGCTCAGCGCCTGAAATGGATGGACGGCTGAAGTTGCCTGGTTCCAGGCGAGTTGAAAAAAAAAATGTTGTTTCAGCCACCTGAGGCTGACCCACAAATGGGCCTTAAGGTTGATGAAACAGTGTGCGTAATTGTAACGCACGCAGACTTGCCCACAGTCGCACGTGCAGACTCTCACGCAACAGACGCATACACCGCCACTGACTCAGACGGGCGCATTCATGCGGTAAAACTCAACACACGGGCTCCCTTTCTAAAGTAACTTTTATACACTAGTAAACAAGAAAAGAAAAAATGCTCACAAAACTATCAAACTATATACATCACTCCTTCCCCACTATCACGTTTTAATATCACATACACACACACAATATCCTTGCCAGGCTAGGTATCAGTTCTCAGAGTCTCCAACCTGTTTGATGTTATTGCCTGGTTACGTTGGTCCTTCTCACGTCTAGGCGTGCAAGTCCGTTGTATGCTCTTTCCTGTCGTCCTGTGTCTTTAACACGGACGTCCTCGTACTCGTACCGTAGCGCAGTTCTCGCTGTGATCCGGGTATCTTGGTCCCGATCAGACTCCCTCTGAGTGAAGAGCTGGAAAGATGACCTCACGTTAGGTCCCACCTGTGACTGACGTCTCGGCGTCCGTCGTTCCACTCTTTACAAGCACTCTAAACACAACAACAAGGATCCAAAACGTAACGCTTGCTAAACACACAACATATTGGATGACATGAGAAACATTACGTAACCTGGCCGATACAACTACTCACACGTTCATTCACACACACACGTGCTCCATAACCCAAACTCCTTTCATAACACCCACATATCTCTGTCACTATCTTGAAACAGACTATAGCCTAACACTCTTGCTATACACTACTCTATACCCTGGAAAAGACTATGCTTCACCAACCGCGTACTACCTTCATAGCGACTTAAGCATACACACCTTACATTCCTTTAGTCATCCATCTCGGTAAATAACTGTATACCAAAAACACCGGTTACTTCACTGAATTCTAAACCAACATAACTGAACCAAACCGGCCAACACTATACGAACAAATTACTCTTAGCAACGCATACTGTGTTTAACTAAGCAACTATCAATATATAGAAACATACCTGAATTCTAGGTTTCAGAGTCTTGGAATACGGGCTAGGTATCTCAAACACATCTGATCCCTCTGACAAGAAAGTCCGTACTAACGTATTTCTGCTCTGACAGACTAAACATTTGCCTACAACTCACTATAACAGTACTCACTAAAACTCCCGTGCTAACCAAGATTTCACGTGGATCTCGGCCTCACGGACTATCGGCACAAAACAAACCGTTAGCAAAAACCGTACCGTATTTAACCTAATGTGTCAGCATTATGCACGAGCATAGAGCTTCATCACAATTCCCCCTTCCTCGGGAAAAAAAAGAAACGACCGAGTTTCTTTTTAAGACTACTCGACGTACTACACTATCCCAAAACACGAAGGGACTAGCCTTTACTACCCAGAATACAAGAAAAATATATATATTACAGCCTCAACGCACACCCTCGGATTGCACAGCGAAAGCTAAAACAGAACTAACGCGGTAAAACCTCCAGAAACGAAAACGCTCCAACGACTGCCCACACAATCGCGAGATTGGACGAGACTCCAATCTCCGACCTACCTACATATTGGGTGCTGAGCGGCATTTCTGTCCGCAACAGAAC